>JAKSZU010000006.1:228010612-228353834 GCA_026018925.1 Tupaia tana
ATTCTAAACAGGGCTTCTCTTAGCTGCCCCAGCCGTGGGAGGGCATGGCGGCGCAGGTGCCACCTTGGAGTTGGCTTCTTGGTGCCTGGACCTCCTCCTCTGGGCAGAGGTAGATGGGAGCATTTAAAGAGGGACATTTGCTAAGAAATAAAATGAACCACACAAAGCGCACCAGGGTGATGAGAGTGCAGGACTGGTCCCCCTTGGAACTGGCCACAGGCATCCTGGCCCCTTGCCCTATAAGGGCAGCACCCTCCTTTCTCCTCTGACTGGTCTCTTCCCTGCCCAGTTCCCTCTCCAGAAGGCCCGATGCTCAGCAGTGGGAGTGAGGAGGAAGACGCGGAGGTGGCAGCAGAACTCCCTGATGACACAGCCCCCAAGAGCCCTCTGGAGCCTGGGGAGCCAGGGAGCCTGCGGCAGGTAGGCCCCCTATGAGACCCACAGAGCTCGAGTTCCATCTGGGGGATGGTGCCGCCAGGCCTGCTGGCCTCAGTCCTCTCTGGTCTTGTACTCTGGGTGCTGCCAGGGAAGCCCATGGGATATGCAGGTTCCAGACCCCTCTGCTGAGAGCTGAGCAGCTGCCGCTCCCTCAGAGGCTGGGCTGCTATTGCAGGGTCTGTCCATGGGGCTCAGGGCTCCCTGGGTTTGCAGCTGGTCTCCAGGGCTGACTGCTGTAGTCAGGCTAGCAGGACACCAGGTCTCGAGTCCCTTGCTGCCTCCCTCATCCCCCAAAAGTCAACTGTCTGACTTCAAGCTGAGAAACTCTATCTGCTAAAGTACTCAGCCTGGGGACCAGTAGGTGGCGTAGTGGTTAAGGTGCTAGACTCCCATATGGCTGACTGCGGTTCAAGTCCCAGACCACACCAAGGGCCTGTGCATATATGCCCAAAATCCCAGAAGCAGAATGGAGAAGACACTGCAGTGTGGCAGTCACCCTGGGGGTAATTTCTCCCTTTTCCTCTCTTTCTCTAGTGAGCACACATGCCCTATGGCAAGGCTTTCGAGAAAAACAACCTAGGCTGACATACAGGAGAAAATGTTAACATTTCTTAATTCTGGTGGGCATGTGACAGGACACTTGTTAAATTCTATTCTTTTTTGTATTGTTAAAGAAAAAGTCTTCTATGACTACTAGTTTGTATATCCCAAAGTTTGTCTTAGGTTGTTTTTTGTTTAATAATTATTTAATTTTATTCATTCATTCATTAATTTATTAAAGGATTATTTATTTATTAGATTTCATGTGTTACTATTATTGTTTTAATTTGACCAGAGAGAGACAGAGAGAGAGAAGGGAGAAATCAAGCCTCCAGGTCCGGGACTCAAACCACAGTTGGCCATGGGGGAATCCACCTTAACCACCACACTACTGGCTGGCTCCCATTAATTTGACCAAAGAAAGACAGACAGATAGAGAAGAGGAAAGTGAGAAAGCAAGCTACCAGGTCTGGGACTCAGACTGTGGTGGGCCATGTGGGAATGTCCAGCGCCTTAACCACTACGCCACCTGCTGGCCCTTGTCTTTAGTTTCTGTTCTACCTTTACATCTTGGAACTATATGAACTTCCTGCTCACAGGGACAGCTCCTGCAGGGTTCTTGACACTAAGCCCAGGGCAGGGCTGCAGAGTACCAAGAATCTTGGGTGGAGAGGGCAGGACAGGGCTTTGTGGCTATTTCTTTGTAGAGTGCTGTCCTGCCCAGGAGGTACATGCTTCGAGAGCGAGAGGTGGCTGTGGAGCCCATGTCCCAGCTGAAGGTGAGGCGTATGGGGGCCCTAACCCCACCCTGACGGGGCATGTGGGGAGCTGGTGCTTCAGCTTTGAGCTGTGGCCACCCTACCTGCTGTCTCTGAGGACTCCACCTCGGAGCAGTGCGGTTCCCTCTCCTGCTGTCCTGAGCTTGCTCTCTGCCTGGCAGCACACCTCTAGCCCCAAGTTGAGCCATGGGCTGTTACTACACTTGGTGTCTGGGTTTTTGGGTGGGGAGTGTGTGCACCCCTGCTCCCGTCAGCATCTGCTGTGCCCTCTGCTCAGGAGACCCCAGACCCCTGGAAGAGCTTGGACCCCTTTGACTCCCTGGACTCTAAGCCCTTCAAGAAAGGTAACAGGGTGGTGGCAACTCTCCTCTGGTACTCTGCTGGGTTTGCTGGGGTGTGGTGGGCCCTGTACCCCAATGGCCCAGCTGCTCTGAGATAGTCTCCATTTGCCCACAGGTAAGCCCTACTCCATACCCCCCTGTGTGGAGGAGGCTCCAGGACAGAAGCGCAAGAGGAAGGGCAGCACCAAGCTGCAGGACTTCCACCAGTGGTACCTGGCTGCCTGTGAGTGGGGAGGGGTGGGCAAGGGCAGCACTCTCCCCAGTCCTGGGAGCCACCGTGGCCCAAGAGCAGGGCAGAGCCTCGCCCACTTCCTGCTGACCTCATTCTCTGCAGATGCTGACCATGCTGACCACAGGAGGCCCCGGCGAAAGGGCCCATCCTTCGCAGGTGAGGCCAGGTGCTAGGCAACCTGACTCTGCCTTCCTGACTCCCTACCTGCAGCCACCTGAGGCCCTGGGCAAGATGGGGAGAGCTCATGGGGGCCTCTGTCTGCAGACATGGAGGTCCTGTACTGGACGCATGTGAAGGAGCAGCTGGAGACGCTCCGAGAGCTGCAGAGGAGAAAGGTGAGCTCTGGCTGCGGCTGTGCTCTGGGACCTGGGGAACCCAGTGGGGGTGGCAGTGCCTTTCACATTCGCTCTGCACAGGTGTCTGCACGGTGGCTGCCAAGGGCCGAGGAGGGGCTGTGGCCTGCAGAGGACGGCCGCCTGGAGGACTCCCTGGAGGACCTTGGGGCTGCAGGTGAGTGTCTGCTGGGGGCTCACACTTGTTGCTGGCTGACCAGGTGCCATGGGGTTCTCTGTGTCCTGGCAGATGACTTTCTGGAGCCTGAGGAGTACGTGGAGCCGGAGGAAGCAGAGCCCAGGGAAGCGGCTGATCTGGGTGGGTCTGCATATGGGACCCCTGGGGTGGAGGCAGGGGGCATCCCAAAGCCACGGCTGGCTCACAGCTGCTCCTTCCCCAGAAGCAGAGGGTGTGCCAGCATCCCTGAGCTATGAGGAGCTGGTTCGAAGGAATGTGGTAGGTCTGGGTCAGAGTGGGAAGGCAGCGGGGTGCCTGGCTCTGCATGAAAGGCAGGAGCCTCCGTGGTCCTTCCCTAGGAACTCTTCATCGCCACCTCCCAGAAGTTTGTCCGGGAGACGGAGCTGAGCCAGCGCATCAGGGACTGGGAGGGCACCATCCAGCCCTTGCTCCAGGAGCAGGTGAGGTGGGGTGCAGGCTGCAACTGTGGGCGTCAGGCCTTGCCCCTGCATCACCAGTGTGCCCTGTCCCTGCTCAGGAGCAGCACGTGCCCTTCGACATCCACACCTACGGGGACCAGGTGGTCTCTCAGTTTCCGCGGCTCAATGAATGGTGCCCCTTTGCGGAGCTGGTGGCCGGCCAGCCTGCCTTCGAGGTGTGCCGTTCCATGCTGGCCTCCCTGCAGCTGGTGAGTGGCCCTGGGTGTGTGGGGAGGAGAGATGGTCCCTGCACCCACTGATGCCTGACCTCTGCAGGCCAATGACTACACGGTGGAGATTACCCAGCAGCCAGGGCTGGATGCAGCTGTGGACACCATGTCCCTGAGGTTGCTCACACACCAGCGAGCCCATAAGCGCTTCCAGACCTACGCCGCCCCCTCCATGGCTCAGCCTTGAGTGCAGAGCACTGAGTGTTTGTACTGCCAGGGTGTGCTCAGGAGCTGCACACCTGCCGGCCACAGTGTCACTCCCGGGCTGGCCCAGCCTAATAAAGTGGCGATGTTACCCCCCACCTGAGGAAGTCCTTAAGAAGGCCCTGTTGAGAAGAGGACTGATGGCACCGGTCACACACATGGGCTAAACATCCCGTTTAATGGCAGCACCTCAGGGCAGGATGCTGCGGAAGGCAGCCATGTGCCGTCGCACACTGTCCACAATCTGCTCCGCTGACCTGCCCCGGCCATAGTAGTCGGTGAAGAGGCCATCAGGGTCGAGCAGGTAGATGGCGATGGAGTGGTCTACAATATAGTCCTGGTCCTCGTCCTTGGGGCCTGCGCTGTAGTATACGCGGTAGCTGCGGCTCACCTGGGCCACCTGCTCGGGGGAGCCAGTTAGGCCCAGCAGCCTCGGGTGGAAGTCCTGTACGTACCGAGCCATGGCTGCAACATCATCTCGCTCAGGGTCCACGGTGATAAAGACGGGCTGCACCTGGGGCAGGCCAGGTTCAGCTTCCAGTTGGCGCACCACTTGCACCAGCTTCTCCAGCTCATCTGGACAGATGTCTGGGCAGTGTGTGAAGCCGAAGTACATCAGCACCCACTGACCCCGGAAGTCGGCTTTGCAGCGAGCCTGGCCTCGGTGGTCCAGCAGGCTGAAGTCCCCCTGGCCCACAGCAGCCTGGCGCAGGGCCTCTATGCGCTGTCGCTGCTGCCTTCGCCCCTTCTCTGCCCGAGCGCTCAGCCAGGCCAAACCCAGCCCGGCCCCAAACAAGACAGTCACCAACAGCCTAGTCCGCAGCCCAGGGCGCAGGGGCCAGTCTGGCCCTGCAGAACTTTGGCTTGACAGGAACCGGGGCTTCATACACATGACCTCGCCTCCTAGAGCCCTACGGAGGACTGAGGGTTTTAGCTGAGAGCGGAGTCTTGAGACCCCCTGCCAAGCCCTGGGTCCGTGGGCCAGCAACATTGACCTGATCCTCCTGGAAAAGAGCACAAATGTCAGGCCGCAAGGCAGAGGGCCCTAGTCTGCCCCCACGTGGGGGGCCATCCCCACACTTGGCTCCACTGGGGAAACCTCCAGTTGGACTTAAGGCATCACCAGAGACCCACGCTGGGTGAGCTCTATGCGTGTCCCTCCTGTCCTTCCACCTGGGAACCTCACTGCACCTGTGCCACAGCTGGGCTTCCAGCGCCCAGGTGCATTCCCTGCCTGACTCCTGATCTCATGTCTATTTGCAATAAGTGATTTCTTATCCTCCAGCCTTCCCTGCTTCCTCAGGACCACTTCACCTGTTTCTTCTGCACCTTCCCAGAGACAGGTAAACAGGACATAAACCCGAGCCTGGAACTTTGGACCCAAATCCTCTCCCTCCATACCCAGGTCACCTTAAATCTCCAGAGCCCATGTGCCCACTTCAGGAAGTGGCTGGTCCACATGGGTACCCACCAAAAACCTCGTCCGAGGCTCCGGTCCCTGCTCCCCACTTGCAGCAGGAAGCCTGCACCACAAACAGTACGCCCGCCCCAACTCTGGACAGACACGACCTTTCTTGGCCCAAAACGCCATGTCCGGGTTCCCCAGCAGCACACGCTGGCCCGACTTTGTTTTTGCAGCCTGACCTAGGAGACCTCAGGTTTGCTGGGTAGAGGTCTCAGGACCCCGTCACCAGCTCACCTGCTGAGGACCGGCTGGTTCCTGGCTCAGGCCCGGCCTCGGCACGCGTCCTCTGGCGTAATGAGAGTGCAGCCAGCAGGTTCCTCAGACCCCCGGCCGGGAAGCCCGCACGGCGCCGAGCCCCGAGGGCGCCGCTGGGTCCCTCACCTGCGGCCCCGGCCAGCCCCTGCGTCCGCACCTCGGTCCCGCGGCTCTGCGGTCTAGCCCTCCGTCCGGAACTCACGCTGCCGCCACGCTTGACGCAGGGCGCATGCGTTAGCGGCGCGGGGGCCGCGCGTGCGCAGGAAGCGGCTGGCTGTCCCTCTCCCCCCGCTCCCTCGTACCCCGAGGCCCCGCCAGTCCAGGAACTAACACGGCTTCTCCGCTGTCAGGCTTTATTACTGCTCTTCCAGCGGCGGCAGGACAAGCTCAGCGAAGGGAGAAGGGGCGGCGAAGGGCGCGCGGTCAGAGAGCACGAGCGCCCCTTCCAGGGCGCGGCGCTGCAGGCCGGTGAGCGCAGGGCCGTCCAGGTGCACGCGAAGCCAGGGAGTCCCTGCAGACCAGAGCCGAAGCTGTCAGTGCGGCCAAAGGGGCGGGCCGGGGCCGGGGCCGGGGCCACTCACCGCGATGCAGCCTCTGGCCTACGTCTACCAGCAGCTCAGCGCCCACACCAGGGCGGAGCGGCTGCTCAGTGCGGCTGCGTCCGGCCCCGAGCTCGTGCAGAACGCGCGCCAGCGGCAGCGCACGGACGAGCTCCACGGTGCCTGCGGGGAGAAGGGGCTGGGCGGCCCGGGGGCTAGGGGACGGGAGAGGCGGAGGCAAGGACTGACTGGGCATGGGGAAGGGGGTCAAAGCTCGGGGCAGGGGTCGAGGGACGCTCACCATCCGCGGGTGCGCACAGCTCCTCCTGTTTTTGGGCGCGGGGCAGCAGCTGCCGGCGCTGCGCCGGGGTCCCGGAGCACAGAGCTCGAGCCAGGCCCGGGTCCACGCCCTGCCCCGCAAGCATCCGCTCGAAGCAGCCACGTGCTGAGCGGTCGTCCAGCGCCGCAGCCACCCGGGCAGCGCCATCGGCTTGGGTCTCTGTCTGTCCGCTGAGCCAGAGCAGAGCGCCTCCTACCGGCAGGGCGGAGCTTAGGGTGGGGGTTCTGTAGCCCCGAGCCCATGAGCCCATGCCTTATCCGCTCGCCTCACCGAGCCTAGTGACCAGGTCCCGCAGGTCCGGCGGCCCGGCACCGTCCATGCACAGCAGCGCCTCCTCCACCTCCAGGCTGTGGCCCACACTGTACCCCAGAGGTTTGTCCATGGCGGTCAGGGCCACAGCGACGGGGAGCCCCAGGCCGGCCCCCACGTGAACCTGCAGAGGTTCAGCTCAGTGTGTACTCCGCCTCTCAAAATGAGGTCAGGGAAGGTTGGCGGTGGGGACCAGAAACGACGGATGTGCTCCCCTCTGCGGAGGGGACAGGAGGACCTAGCGCCTTGCCTGGGGTGGAATGATGCTCCAGGGTGTGCTGAAATGAGGAACTGCCACTGGGAAGCTGGGGCCAGGCAAGCCCGCTGAGTGGACAGGCAGGTGGGGACACGAGGTGCGAAGGAAAGCTGGGCCCAATGCAGAGACTTGCCCCCCAACGGGGTCCCGCCGCAGGGTCCATGGGCTCACAGCTCACCAGTGTCTTTGCCAGCTCCTTGGCCTGTTCCTGGCCAGGGAAGACCGCAGCCTCTCCAAACTTAACATCCACCAATAGAGCAGATAGTCCCTCCACTGCCTTCTTACTAAGGATGGAGGCTGTGGGGGAGGTAAAAGGGGTCCCAGACAATGGAGAGGCTGGAGCTTCCTAGGAGAGTGGGGGTGCAGGCTCTGGGGTCAGTGGAGTCTGCAGCCCTGGGATGGGGGACAGTGGCTAGTGTGGGCATCAGTTAGGCCACCCCCAGCAACCTGCCAGGCATCCTGTAGCTGGGGGAGTCCCACAGTCAAATTAGCTCAATGAGAGGACCCTGATGGTGAGGTTGGAGGTCAGGGCTCTAACTGGAGAAGGCAGCCCTGCAGTTGGTCAGGTCACCTGTGACGAGGGGCAGGCTGTCCACGGTGGCCGTCACATCTCTCGCTGCATACAGTATTCCATCTGCAGGAGCCAGCTCCTCACTCTGACCCACAATGCAGCAGCCCACCTGCTCCAGCAGCACTTGCATCTGGTTGGGCACCCCCACACACCCAGTGACCCTTCACCAGCCTTGACACAGGCCCGAATCCCTGACCAGCGACTGTCAGTAACCAATGACCGATTATGATAACCCTCAGCAGGGACTCTGCCATTGACTGGTCAAGGGTCCCGGTCAAGGTTAATGATCAGTGGCCCATCAGTGATTTCATCCAAATCCCCATTAACAACCCTGATAAAATTCCATGAATGCTGTTGCCCAAAGTCCAGTCCCTAGGACCTACGCATAGCTGTGATTGGTGCCTGTATGCGTCGCCTGATTAGTGACCCACCAGGAACTGTTAAGTGATTGTGCCTTTACCAGCTCAGATTAGTGACCAATCACTGGTCGACGTCTACCTGCTCTGGGCTCTGGGTGACACTGAACCCAGGGATGGACTCCAGCTTGTCCAAGGTGCCCCCTGTGTGCCCCAGGCCACGGCCGCTGATCATCGGCACCTGTGGCCGTCACAGGGCATTAACACACCTGCCTCTCTCCTCCTACAGGGCCCCCTCACCCTCCTGGTTAGGACTCAGCTGGAATTTGAAAGTATTTCCTGGGCAATCTCGGTGGGTAAGCTTCCTGGGTGGGGGTGAGTGGGATAGAGGCTGGTGCCCAGCTCTAGGGACAGAGGGAGAGAGGTAATCAGCTCCTCCTTGGGGATGGGAGTCCCATCTGGGGTGCCAAAGAAGGGGGTGCTGTCCAGACAGTAGAACTTGTTCTGTGTGGGTGCTGGGCGTTGGAGGCCCTGTCTGGGTCAGGCTTGGGCTGGGGAATGGCTTGTGGTGGCTGGGTTGCTTACTCTCTGGGGTCATGGGCCCTGACTGCAGAGGACGTTGTCTCTAACCTTGCAGCCACACGCAGCCAGGGCTGGTGCCAGGACCAGGCTGACCTTGTCCCCTACGCCCCCTGTGGAATGTTTGTCCACAAGCTGATGGTGCCAGGCTTCTGGCCATTCCAGCTGCTGCCCAGACTTGGCCAGGGCCCAGGTCAGCGCTGAGGTCTCCTCCAGATCCATGCCCCGCAGCCGGATGGCCATCAGCATGGCCCCTAAGTGGGGTACCACAGTGTGTGGGTGGGGTGCCTAGGGCCAGCCCTAGGGCAGCGGTTTCAGGAGCCGGACGTCCCCATGGGACTTGGGATCAAGGTTGGGTGGGGGGGGGGGGGTCCAGCCCTGTCCACACACCGATCTGCGGGCCCTGCGCGCTCCCATCCACCACAGCGCGCACGAAGGCCCTGATGTCCCCTTTGCTCAGGCGGCGTCCGTCTCGCTTCATGCGTATCAGCTCTGGGAGCTGCCTGGGCTCTGGTGAGGGGGCAGGAGGTCCCCAGGGCCCTCCCCCTGAGAAGTCACTAGGCGCAACTGGGGCGAGTAAGGCCAGGGTTCCAGGGGTCACTGGTGCCGCCATTGCTCCGGGCCTGTGGGTGCGACACGCCCTTGGAACCTGCCGCCGCGGGTGTCCCAGTCTCTGCAGCCTCGTGCCTTGTCCGACCCGCGTCTGCCCCTCTGTCGCGGGTCTGTGTCTGGCTCCCGCTTCTGAGCCTCACAGCCCGTCCCCGGCCCATACCTGCTCAGTACTGCGACCCTCACCCGTCCTGCTCGGGGTTCGGCCCGATTCCGCCCCGCTTCGGCGGCGGGCGGGGGCGGTCCTGGGATTTAGGGCGAGCAGGCTCAGACGCGGCTCGCCGAGTCCGGGAAGCCCTGCTTGCCGTCGGTGCCAACCCCCAGAACGCCCGGAGGCGCGGGTGGGGTCACCACTGGCCGCCAGCTCACCTTGCAAGCCGGGGTCTCCGGAACCTGCGGCTGGGCCGTCCGGACCGGGGAGGACACCCCAACGCCAGCCCCGCCCCACCCCGCCCCGCCCCGAGGGCGCGCGCAGAAAGAGGCGGACACGGTGGCTCCGGAGGTTTTAAGCGACTCTGGGGGGCGCGCCCGCCCTCCCGCGCGTCAGTCGTCCACGGGAGGCAGGAGCGGGGCCAGGTAGTCCGAGTGCCTGATCCCGAAGCTCCAGCCACGAGGCTTCCGGTGCTGCGGGCCGGAGACTCCGCTGACCTCGCCGGGCGGTGCAGCCCGGGACCCCGGCCAGGACCTCGGCCTCGGCCGCGGCCCCTCGCCCCGACCCCCCAACTCCCGCCGCGCCCCGACTCGACCCCGAGCCCCGGCCCCCGGCACCTGGTCCACGCTGTAGGCGGCAGGCCCCGGCTTCACCGAGCTGTCCCGGGGGGGGCGACGTCCTCGCCAGCATCGTGAACTGGGGGGCCCGCGGCTTGTAGACCGCGGGGTTCACCACGTGGTAGGCACAGGGGCCCGGGGTCTGCCGGAGGGCGAGAGTGCTGGCCGGGCCTCCATGCCCGGTGACCGCTGGCCCTCGGCGACCCGTCCCTCGGGCCCCCAGTCCCGCCGAGCCCGGCCGCCCCCGCACCTTGCTGAGGTCCTCGAAGACGCTCCCCAGCGCGCGGCGGCCGTAGATGGAGCAGGTGGGCTCCGAGACCTTGCCGACCACGCGCGGGCCCAGGAGCGAGGGCACCGTGTAGGCCCCGGGGCCTGCGGGGGCAGAGGGCGGGCCGTGGGGCTCCCGCTGCGGGCGGCCGGGGCCGCGGTGCCGGGTGGCCTGTCCTCACCTGGGCTCTGCTTGTCGGCGTGGACACCCCAGTTCCGGGGGGCGATGGTGTGCCGCGGCGCGCTGGGGTACGTCGCGTTCCCGGCTCGCTCCGGGAAGTACCTGCCTGCGGGGAAGATCAAGGGTGTGGGCCGGAACCGGGTGGGAGGCCCACCAGGGACGGGGCTGGGGTTCCGAGACCGGGGGAATCGCAGCCACGGTTCGTAGCTTTGGTTCTGGGTGTGAGGTCCGGATGTGGCGGTACCGGACACAGGGAGTTACGGTGCCCGAAAGAGGCCGGGGTCCAGGAGGGAGGTCCCCAGGTGGCCTCCCCGTGCGGCTGGGCGTCAGGGAGCCCGGGGCCCCGGCGGTGCTGACCCGGTCCGGGCGTGAGGACGGGCGCGGAGCGGCGCAGGCGGCCGGCCATGGAGAAGGCGGGGGCGCTGTCCAGGCCGCGCGCGGTCAGGCGGGCGGGCACCAGGTGGCCGGGCCCGGGGCCGCAGGGGGCGCGCTGCGCCGGGAGGCGCGCGCCGAAGGAGAAGGCGGGGGCGCGCGGCCGCGACGGGTCGTGCCGGAGGTGGCCTGCGGGGCGGCCCGTCAGCGCCCGGCGCCCGCCTCGCCCCTGCCCGGCCGCCCCCCTCCCCGGCGCCTGCTCCCGCTACCGGTGCTCGGCGGCAGCAGGTATTTGGGCCCGGGGCCTCTGGAGAGCGCCGCGATGGGGCCTCGGGGCCGGTGGGGCCGCCAGGGGCCGACCCAGACGTCGGAGCCCATGGCGCGCGGCGCCTGCGGACAGAAGGCGGCCGCCCCTGCAGCTGGAGTCGCTGGCGCCCTCGTCCCGGCTCCGCTCGGGATCCGCGGGGCTCGGGGGCGGGCCCGTCGCGTCTCCCAGACGCCGGGAAACAAACAGCTGCGGTCCGCTGGGGCGGAGTGTGGGGCGGGCGTCCGGGCTTCCTGTGTGCCCACCCCCGGAACCCGCTCGGCAGGGGCTGCACGTGCGCGCACAGGTGGGCACCGGCATCTGGAGGGGCGCTCCGCGGGCACGGGCGAGGGCGGGAGAGTTTAGGAGCGTTGGGAGTGCCCTGCGGGGCCAGCCGGCCGGCCGAAACCCACCTGCCTGGGGAGGGGGCTGGGTCGCCCATCCCCCACCGCCATGCCCCGCCCAACTCCTAGACCCTATTGTGTCCGGGTTCCGCTTCCTGGCAACCGACTGGCCCCAACCTAGCTTCCTCCCTCTCCGCCTGCGGGACTCACACCCTCTTCTTGGACTAGGTGGTGCGGCGAGAGCAACCGACTGGGCCGCATGCCGGAGCCCTGGCCTCACCCACGCCAATGTGCAACCACTCGGGAAGTGGGCACAGTTGCAGACAGAAAAACCAGGTGTGGTGGTGGACTCCTAGATGGCGGACCTCGGTTCAGGTTCGCCCAGCAGCTTGCTGTCTCCTTTCCCTCTCCGGTGAGCTCACGTGCCCTATAGCAAATTTAAAACTATTGCTAACAATTAAAATAAAATAATTATTTTAAAAACTTTTTTTAGAGAGAGATTTAAAAAAAAAAAACATTTTTTTGGAGAGGTTTTTGCTATAGGGCGCGTGCCGCAATCCCTTCTCCTCCATTCTCCTGTCGGGATCTTGGGCACGCACACACACGCGCCCGGTGTGTTTTAAGCCGCCCGGTCCGGGACGCGAACCGCGTCGACTACGTGGAAGTCCAGCGACATATCCATTACGCTAACTGCTGGCTTGAGAATTATGTTGGGTGCGTGTATGTGCATGCCCCAAATCAGGAGGAAACTAGAGGAGAAGGGATTGTGGTGTGGCGGTTTCCCCTGGCTGTGGTTTCTCACTTTCCCACTCTATTCTTCTCTGTCTCTCTGGCAAGTGCACACCTTTTATGGGAAAAACCTAAAATAAATAAATAAAATAAAAAGGAAAAGAAAATAAATTCCAGTCCCAAGGTACAAACAGTGTTATGTAAAATGCAGCAAAGATAGATTCCCTTCAAACCTAACTCCTATAGGATACAGCTAAAGCTGTGTTCAGAGGAAAATTTATAGCTTTAGAATGACTTCATTATTGGGCCAGCCAGGTGGCATGGTGGTTAAGGTAGCTGGAACCCACATGACTGACTCTTGAGGTTTGAGTCCTGGACTGGTGGTTTCGGAAGCACACTTGGTGCATGTGTGTGTGTGTGCCCAAAATCCTGAGATGAGAATGGAAGAGAAAGAATTGCGATGTGGCCATCATTCCCAGGGGGTGATTTCTCATTTTCTCTTTCTCTGTCTCTGTTTCTCCAGCGAGTACACATGCCTTATAGCAAAATTTAAAGAAAAAAAGAGACTTCATTAAATGTAAAGAAACTTACTATTTATTTTGGATTTTGCTATAGGGTGCATGGGCTCGCCAAAGAGACAGAGAGAGGGAACATCAGCAATCACCCCCATAGCGGGGATGGCCATGTTGTAATCCCTTCTCTCTTCTCCTTTTGGGATTGTGGGCACACGTGCACACGAACCTGGTGTGATTTTCTTTTCTTTTTTCTTTTTTTGGACAGGTTTTTGCTACAGGGCACGTGCGCTTGCCAGAGAGACAGAGTGACAGAAAGTGAGAAATCACCCCCCAGGGGGGATGGCCACGCCACAATTCCTTCTCCTCCATTCTCCTCTCAGGATCTTGGGCACGCACGCACACGCGCCTGGCATGAGTTAAGCCACCGGGTCCTCGGTTGACTACATGGGAGTTCAACAACATAGCCATTACGCTAACTGCTGGTCCCCCTGTTGTGATTTTCAAGCTACTAAGTCTGGACTCAAACCATGGTTGGCCATGTGGGAATCTAGTGCCTTAATTACCACTCTACCTGCTGACCTCAAAACTTAGTATTTATTTATTTATTTTTAAATAATTATTTTATTTAACTTTATTTATTTATTTGTTTTTTTATCCATTTATTTATTTTAACTTGACCAGAGAGGGACAGAGAGAGAGAGAAAAAAAGCAAACTGCCAGGTCTGGGACCTTGAACCACAGTCAGCCATATGGGAATCTAGCACCCTTAACCACCATGCTACCTGCCAGCCCCAAAATGTAGTATTTATTTTATTAAATGAAAAAAGAACAAGCAAAAGAAACAGGAACTAACACAAAACAGTAGGAAAAATACATAAATATCAATATAATAACTAGGCTGACTGGTACATAGCGATCAAGAGAGTCAGATCCCAAATGGGTGACTGCAGTTCAAATCCTGACCCTAGCAAGTTGAAAAAACACATTGGATGTGTGTGCATGCATCCCAAATCCCAGCCTGATGGAGAATGAAGAAGGAGCTGCAGTGTGACCATTCCCCACTGGGTGGGTACATTCTTCTCCCTCTCTCTGTGTCTGGTGAGTGCATGTACCTTCTGGCTTATTTAAAAAATAAAAAAAGAGGGACCAGCAAATGGAGTAATGAATATATCACTGTATTCCCACATAACTGACCACAGTTTGAGTCTCAGACCCAGCGGCTTAAAACTCACACCTTAAAAGTCAACACTGAGTGCATGTGGGTGCGTGCCCAAAATCCCAAGAGGGGATGGGATTGTGGTGTGGCCATTCCCCCAGGAGGTGATTTCTCGCTTTCTGTCTCTCTGGCGAGTGCATGTGCCCTATAGCAAAAATCTTTCTAAAAAAAAAAAAAAGAAGAAAAGAAAAATATATAATTGTACTTTTTTTTTTCTTTGGTCATAGGGTGTGTGTGTGCTCGCCAGACAGAAACAGTGAGAGGAAAAATGATCCTCTCTCTGGGGGGGTGATGACCACATCATAATCCTTTCTCCTCCCTTCTGTGATTTTGGGCATGCAAGTACATGTGTTGGCATGATTTTCAAGGCTCCAGGTCTGAGACTTGAACCATAGTTGGGCATGTGAAAGTCCAACACTTTAATGACCCTGCCACCTTCTGGCCCCTGTAATAGCTACTTTTTAAAGAATTATTTTATTTAAGTTTATTTATTATTATTTTAAATTTGACCAGAGAGAGAGAGAGGAAAAGTGAGAAAGCAAGCCACCAGGTCCAGGACTCGAACTGCAGTCAGTCATGTGGGAGTCCAATGCTTTTAACCACCATACCACCTGCTGATCCCATAGTAGGTTTTTTTTTTCTTTTGAGAGATTTTCACTATAGGGCGCGTGCGCTCGCCAGACAGAGAGAAACATAGAGACAGAAAGTGAGAAATCACCCCCCAGGGGGGATGGTCATGCCGCAATCCCTTCTCCTCCATTCTCCTCTCGGGATCTTGGGCACGCACGCACACGCGCCCGGCGTGAGTTTTAAGCCACCGGGTCCGGGACGCAAACTGCGGTCGACTACGTGGGAGTCCAGCGACATAGCCATTATGCTAACTGCTGGTTCCCACCATAATAGGTTTTGTTTTTGTTTTTTAAAGAGAGAGTTTTTTCTATAGGGTATGTGTCCTTGCCAGAGAGACAAAATGAGACACAGAGACAGAAAGAGAGAAGTCATGCCCCAGTGGGGATGGCCATGCCTCAATACCTTCTCCTCCATTCTTTTCTTGGGATTTTGGCACACATGCACATGCTCTCACTTTCTCTCTCTCTTTCTCTGTGTCTCTCTCTGATGAGTGCACCAGCCCTATGGAAAAATTAAAAAATAATAAAAGTTAAAAAGTTCAAATGGAGAGTGTAATAAGGAAAATTCTGAAATAGGAAAATAATGAAAAGAGATTTAGACATTAAAACATGAAAGACCTCGTGGCTTGAAAATCATGCCGGGCATGTGTGCCCAAAATCCTGAGAGGAGAATGGAGGAGAAGGGATTGTGGCATGGCCATCGTCCCTGGAAAGTGATTTCTCACCTTTCTTCTCTGTCTGTATCTGTGGCTCTCTAGCAAATGCATGCACCCTATGGGAAAAAACTAAAAACTAAAACAAAAACAAAAACACATATGATGGGTCAGCTGGGGGTTAGGCAGCTGGATCTCAAAGCCGAATGCATGGTTCAAATCCTAGACCTGCAGCTTTGAAAAAACAAGCCAGTGCGTGTGTGCCCAAAACCCTAAAAGGACACTAGAGAAGGAATTGTGGCGTGGTCGTTCCCCTTGGGGATGTTTTCTTATTCTCTCTGACAAGTGCACGCACCCCATAGCAAACAAACAAAAACCCCACAAGCTTCTTGTGCCAGAGTGGCTGGGCCGGCGGCGTCTTGGTTCTTTTTTGCGTGTTCTATGTGAGCCCCACGTGTAATAGCACCTTCCCACATTTTCTGCTCTTGTACACCTCAGAGTTTTTACTTACTTCACTAGATAACCTCTTTTTTTTTCTTTTTCTTTTTTTTTTTTTTAGAGAGATTTTTGCTATAGCACGCATGTGCTCGCTGGAGAGACAGAAAGCAAGAAAGCACCCTCCCAGAGGGGAAGGCCAGGCTGCAATCATTTCTCCTCCCAGGATCTCAGGCATGCATACACATGCCCCGGCATGAGTTTTAAGCTACCGAGTCTGGGACTCAAACCTCAGTCGACCATATGGGAGTCCAGTGATATAACCATTATGCTATCTGCTGGTCCCTAATTTTACTAATTTTTTAAAAATACAACTTTTTTAGCCATTACGCTAACTGCTGGTCCCAAAAATACAACTTTTAACAAATGTATTTCTTTCAAGAGAGTGAGAGACAGAGAGACACACGCAAGTACTCTCAACAGGGTCTGATGCCGTGACCTGAGCCCCCAGCATTCACAGGAGTTGGAGGACCAGGTCCGTGAGCTCCCACGTGGATCCAGTGCAGCCCGAGCAGTGCACTGTCCCTGTGCCCCTGAGCAAGCCCAGTTAACACTTTTCACGTTACTTCCTCTTCCGTTCACGGTGCTGGTGTGTTTTTAACCTAATTGGAGCTAACATACAGTTTTAGACAGGAATGCCATTTATGGAGGTGAAGACTGAACAGTGCAGGCCTGTGGGTCTATCAGAAAAGGTTCAGTGAGAAACAGAAGTCACTCTTAAGTACTTAAGACAGAAATAAATTTATAAAAGGGATCATTACAAAATTGTTGAATGGGCTGGCGGTGAAAGAGCCAAAGGTGGCTTTGGGTCTATTGAGTTTTTTTTGTTTTTGTTTTTTCTTTCTTTTGAGAGGTTTATTTTTCACTATAGGGTGCATGCGCTCTCCAGAAAGACAGAGAGAGACAGAGACAGAAAGCGAGAAATCACCCCCGAGGGGGGATGGCCATGCTGCAGTCCCTTCTCCTCCATTCTCCTCTTGGGATCTTGGGCATGCACGCACAGGCGCCTGGTGTGAGTTTAAGCCACCGGGTCCGGGACACGAACCACGGTCGACTACATGGGAATCAAGCAACATAGCCATTACGCCAACTGCTGGTCCCTTGAGTCTTTTTGAAAAATTATTTTATTTAACTTATTTATTTTCATTTGACCAGAAAGGGACAGAGTGAGAGAGAAAGTAAGAAAGCAAGCCACCAGGTAGGTATAGGACTTGAACCGCGATCAGCCATGTGGGAGTGTCCAGTGCTCTTAACCACCATGCCGCCTGCTGGCCTTGAGGCTATTGAGTTTTAGAAGAGATTTGGGCGGGCCAGCCAACAGTCTGATGGTTAAGACTACTGGATCCCTTGTGGCCATCTGTGCTTTGAATCCCAGACCTGGTAGCTTAAGAAGCACACTGGGCATGTGTGTGTGTGTGTGTGTGTGTGTGTGTGTGCGCATGTCCAAAATCCAAAAGGAGGAAGAGATGAAGGGGAAGGGATTCCAGTGTGACCATCCCCATGGAGGGTGGTTTCTCTTCTCCCTTTGTGTCTCTCTGGTGAGCGCTTGTGCCAAAAAGAGAGAGAGAGAGACTTGGGTAACTGATTTCCTAGCCCAGGGACCTGGATTCTCCACACAGATACACTTAACCCAACATCACCTAGAACTCTAGCCACAAGGAAATCTGCAAAATGTGATTTTAACTTTTTGGTCTAAAATGCAGAGAAATGAACAGAAGAAAGTGAGAATGGGAGCTGAACACAATTGACCACACAGAACAGGTGGGAGACCAAGGGTGCTGACCTGAGATGTGTTGCCTGTCCAAGTGGAGACGTCGGACGGGCAGACCAGCAGTGCAGAGCCTAGGCTGGAGAGGCACAGCTGGGACATGTCCGCAGGCCATGGAAACGAGTGGCCACTTAGAGCACGGCTCGCTCTCCACCCCCCCTCCTGTTCTGCAGTTTTACTAGAATACAGCCACATACATTTCTTTACTTTTTTCTTTTGCTAAAGTTGATTTATTAATAACACGGTGCGCATAGGAGAGAGTGTGCACGCGAGAATCACCCTCGACGGTCCTGCGTGCTGTGAGCCCTTCCCCCAGCCCTACAGCTGGTCAGGACCGTGGGGCCCCATGCACACGCCCAGTGTGTTTTCAGCTAGACTGAGGGATCTGGCCATGGTTGGCTGTGTGGCTTCCCGCAAGGCAGTGCGGTCTGCTGGCCGGTCGCCAGGCTGGGCCAGGTTTCACTGTCTCCTGAGGCCGTGATGGCAGAGCTCAGATGCCAAAGAGACTGTGTGACCTGCAAATGCAAAATAGTTACAGCCGATCCTCCGGAGAAACTTTGCCTCAGAGTGTGTGTAGACAGAACAGAAAGGGCCTAGTCCTCTAAGTGCTACAGCCGTCCTGGGGTATGTAAATCACATGAGTAACACCCCCTAGGAACAACTGCTTGAAGCTGTCTAATGCAACTCAGTAAAATAATGATACGAAAGTTTTATTCCTCCTAGGTTTTGCCACAGGGGTGCGTTTGCTCACTAGAGACAGTAACAGGGAAAGTGAGGAGTCACTCCCCAAGGGTGCAATCCCTTCTCTGTTCTCCTGGGATCTTGGATCTGCACATACACATGCCCAGCATGATTTTTTTTTCTTTTTCTGGAGAGGTTTTTGCTATAGGGCTCGTGCTCTCACCAGAAAGACAGAGACAGAGAGACAGAAAGTGAGAAATCACCCCCTCCCCCCCAGGAGGGATGGCCACGCCGCAATCCCTTCTCCTCCATTCTCCTCTCGGGATCTTGGGCACGCACGCACACACATGTGCCCAGCGTGAGTTTAAGCCACTAGGTCCGGGACTTGAACCGCTGTCGACTACATGGGAGTCCAGCGACATAGCCATTACGCTAACTGCTGGCCCCACCCAGCATGATTTTCAAGCCATCAGGTCTGAGACTTGAACTGTGGTCAGCCATGTGGGAGTCCATAGCCTTAACTACCATACTACGTGCTGGTCCCAAGATAGGATTTTTTAAAATTATTAATTTAATTTTATTTATTCATTTATTTATTTTAACTTGATCAGAGAGAGACACACACACAGAGAGAAAGAGAGAGAGGGAAAGTGAGAAAGCAAGCCACCAGGTCCAGGACTCGAACCATGGTGGGCCATGTGGGAGTGTCCAGTGCCTTAACCACCACGCCACCTGCTGGTACCAAGAGAGGGTTTTTAAAAACGAATCTACCAGAAGGCATATGCTCTTGTGAGAGAGAGAGCACAGGAGAGCATCTCCCATAGGGCGTGGTCATGCTGCAACCCTTTCTCCTCCGTCTCTTCATCTTTTTGGGATCTGGGCATGCACACATGTGCGCCTAGTATGTGTTAAAGCCACTGAGTCTGGGATTTGAACCACGTAGTTGGCCACATGGGGTCCTGCTGCCTTAATTACCAGGCCATGGGCTGGCCTGAGGATTTTTTTAATTGCCAGAGGACATATGTGCTCACGAAACAGGGACAAAGAGTGAGAGGAGAAAGCACCCTTTAATGGGGCATTGTCACGCTGCAATGTCTTCTCCATCTCTCCATCCTGTCGAGATTTGGGGCATGTGTGTGCCCATACCAGATTCTTTCTCAGATCTTTGGGGCTGGTTTGAACCACAGATGGCCGTGTAGGATCCAGCTCCCCCAATTACTAAGCTATGGGGCTGGCCCATGAGATAAAAAATTTTAATTAGGCATCAGGACTGCTTTGGACTTTTTAATTCAAGTTCAAGGACAGAAGTTTCCTAAATCAACTAACATGATTCCAGGTCTCAAATCCACGTGGGGAATGATTTTTTAAAATTTACTCTTACGGGACCAACAGTTGGCATAATGGCTATGTCGCTGGACTCCCATGTAGTTGACTGTGGTTTGAGTCCTGGACCTGGTGGCTTTAAACTCACACTGGGCGCGTGTGTATGCGTGCCCAAGATCCAAAGAGAGGGGAGTGGAGGGGAAGGGATTGTGGCGTGGCCATCCCCCCTGTGTGTGTGGGGGATTTCTCGCTTTCTGTCTTTGTCTCTCTCTTTCTGGTGAGTGCACGTGCCCTATAGCAAAAACCTCTCAAAAAATATAGGGGACCAGCAGTTAGCGTAATGGCTATGTCGCTGGACTCCCACGTAGTCGACCGCGGTTCGAGTCCCGGACCCGGCGGCTTAAACTCACGCCGGGCGCGTGTGCGTGCGTGCCCAAGATCTCGAGAGGAGAATGGAGGAGAAGGGATTGCGGCTCAAAAACGCGCCCTATAGCAAAAATATATATATTTTAATTACTTTTACCCTGAAGGCTTCATCCTTTATGTTCTCAGCTCAAAGATACGGGTGATCTGTTAAGCCTCCAGCCAGGTGGGCTGCCTTATCCCATTCGCCCTGCGAGGTTCACCACCACACAGCAGTTTCGGAGCTGTTTACCCGGGTCTGCACCTGCCTGTAGACAAGAGGCACTCTGAGGCCAGCCCTCCTTCCAGGATCTCAGACCTCGTTCCAGATTTTGGTGACCTGAGCCCTTCGGTGCTTCTGTGAACATGTTTTAGAATATTTTAGCTCTGCTTTTCGGTTTCCTTCACTAGGAAGATTGGTGTTAATTACTGTCACTGGAACCCCGTCATATACAGTCATTGTAGAACTACCTTGTCAAGAAGCTCTGTTGGGGCCAGCAGGTGACATGGTGTAAAAACCTACAAAAAAATCTCACACACACATAGACCATCTGCTATGCCAGGATTTCAACTGAAATTATATTGACCCTTATTTAAAATTTTTATTTTTATGCTTCTTCTATTCCAAGACATTCTATTAATATCTGTATTAGACTTCACACTCACATTATCAATAGTTACTTAAATAAGTTATATTTTTTAAAGAAATAATTTAACTTTATTTATTTATTTATGTATTTATTTTAATTTGACCAGATTGAGATAGAGTGAGAGCAAGAGTGAGGAAAGAGAGAGGGAAAGTGAGAAAGCAAGCTGCCAGGTCCAGAACTCGAACTGCAGTTGGCCAAATGGGAGTGCAGTGTCTTTAACCACCATGCCACTTGCTGGCCCCCAGTTCTAATTTTCTTTAGCTTTATTTATTTATCTGCTTATTTTTGACCAGAGAGAGACAGAGAGAGAGAGAGAAAGTGAGAAAGCAAGCCAGCAAGTCTGGGACTTGAACCATGATCAGAATATGGGAGTCCAGCACTCTTAACCACCACGCCACCTGCTGGCCTCACTTAAACAAGTTTGGTTTTTTTTTTTTTTTTTTTTGAGAGGTTTTTGCTATAGGGCGCAAATGCTCACTAGAGAGACAGAAAGCGAGAAATCACCCCCCAGGGAGGATGGCCATGTTACAATTGCTTCTCTTCCATTCTCCTCTTGGGATCTTGGGCATGCACCCACATGCGCCCGGCGTGAGTTTAAGCCACTGGGTCCGGGATTTGAACCGCGGTCAACTACATGGGAGTCCAGCGACATAACCATTATGCCATCTGCTGGTCCCTAAACAAGTTTTTAGTACCACTTTTAAAACAGAATTTTGGGGAATGGCAGGTGGCACAGTGGTTAAGGGCACTGGACTCCCACATGGCTGACCGTGGTGGTCAAATTTAAATAATAAAGTTAAATAAAATAATTTTTTTCTGGAGAGGTTTTTGCTATAGGGCACATACTCTCCCAGAAAGACAGAGAGAGACAGAGAGACGGAAAGTGAGAAGTCACCCCTGAGGAGGGATGGCTACGCCGCAGTCCCTTCTCCTCCATTCTCCCCTCGGGATCTTGAGCACACACGCACAGTGGCCAGGCGTGAGTTTAAGCCACTGGGTCCGGGACTCGAACTGCGGTCGGCTACATGGGAGTCCAGCGACATAGCCATTATGCCAACTGCTGGTCCTGTAAATAAAATAATTTTTAAAATAACAAAAACAGAATTTTTTTTTGAGAAAAAGATTTTTACTATAGAGTCAGTACACTCACCAGTGAAAGAGGGATAGAGAGAGACAGAGAAAGTGAGAAATCACCCCTAGGGAGGATGGCCATGCTGCAATACCTTCTCTTCCATTCTCTTCTCAGAATTTTGGGCACACACACTCACCTGCTGTGACTTTCAAGCCTCTGGGTTGGAGACTTGAACCACATTTGGCCACATGGGAGTCCAGCAACCTAACTACTATACCACCTGCTGGCCTTGAATTTTGCATTTTTATAAAACTTGATTAAAAAATAGTATTTCAGGGGCCTGCAGGTGGTGTTGAGGCCCTGGACTTCCATATAGTTGACTATATGGAAGTTTGAGTTTGAATCCTGGACCCAGCACTTGAAACACCAGGCGCATGTGCATGAGTGCCCAAAATCCCAAGAGGAGAATGGAGGTGAGGGGATTGTGGTGTGGCCATCCCCCTTAGGAGGTGATTTCTCACTTTCTGTTTCTCTGGCGAGTGCACGTGCCTATAGCAAAAATCCCTCTCTCAAAAAAAAAAAAAAAAAAAAAAAAATTAGTATTTCAAACTATACAGTCACCAGAAGTAGACAGTTATCACAAACTCACGCTTCACTTGGCATCTCCACCTGCAACTTTCTGTGCCTGGCTGTTTGGGCATCTCCATACTCTGCAGGTTATTCCCATCCTTGCCAGCATCAGCGTTTCCCTTTTGTCCTTTACGCACCTTCTCGCCCTGCTTTGCAGGGGCCTTTCTAGGCTTGGGCTCTGGCTGTGGAGGAGCAGGTTTGGCAGAGAACCTTGTGGATTTTTGTGGTTTGTCCTTCACCTTGGCTTTATCTTTAGCATCATTTTCTGCCTCCTTCTTGGGCATGATGGTGACAACGGCAGGACGTTGGTGCTGGGCGCAGGATATGCAGCATCTTGCAGGCTTTGCTCAGTCTGGGGGTTCATTCTCGCTGCCTTTTTACACTGCTCCTTAATACCATATTTTAAAGTCTTATGCAAATGTTCTCCATTATTCCCAAATTGTTTAACTTTCACATTTTAATTTTCTATTACAAATCGTATTTTATTGTTTTTCTTAAAAAATATAGATATATTTTTTTGGTATAAAGGCTTTTACCACATCAGATGAATTCCTAAAGAGGTATTCCCTGATTTGTATCATTAAATCTAAGGATTTCTTTCTTTCTTTTGTTTTGTTTTGTTTCTTCTTTTTATCTTTCTTTTTTTAAATTTCCCAGAAGGCATATGTGCTTGCCAGAGAGAGGAAGAAAGTATCTTCACGGGGCAAGGCCATGTCTCCTGCATTTCCCCATCCTGTTGGGATTTGGAGCATACATGTGGACATGCACCTAGAGTGTTTCTCAAGCCACTGGTCCAGGATTCACACTATGCAGTCAGCCATGAGGGATCCAGCTCTCTCATTCTCTTCTCTCTCTCTCTCTTTTTTTTTTAAGTGAGATTTTTGCTATAGGGCACGTGCGCTCGCCATGAAGACAGAGAGACAGAGACAGAAAGCAAGAAATCACCCCGCAGGGGGGATGGCCATGTCACAATCCCTTCTCTTCCATTCTCCCCTTGGGATTCTGGACACGCATGTGCACAAGCCCAGCATGAGTTTTAAGCTGCCGGGTCCAGGACTCAAACCACGGTCAACCACGTGGGAGTCCAGTGATGTAACCATTATGCCATCTGCTGGTTCCAGGGGATCCAGCTCTCTTAACTACTAGGTCATGGGGCCAGCCCTTGGGTTAATATTTCCCAAGCCTTGGGCTGGCAGATAGTGTGGAGTTTAAAGGTGCTGGATTCCCACATGGCTGACTACAGTTTGAGTCCTCAACCTGTTGGCTTGCTTTCTCACTTTCTCTCTCTCTCTCTCTCTCTCCCTGGTCAAACTGAAATTAAAAAATGGATAAATAAAGTTAAATAAAATAATTCTTTTTTTTAAAAGAATTATTTTATTTAAATTTATTTGTTATTATTATATTACTATTTTCCAGTTTAATCAGAGAGCGACAGAGAGAGAGAGAGAGGAAGTGAGAAAGCAAGCCACTAGGTCCGAGACTTGAACCGTGGTCGGCTATGTGGGAGTCCAGCGCCTTTAACCACCATGCCACTCGCCGGCCCCAATAAAATAATTCTTTAAAAAAATATTTCCTGGGGGAACCAGCAGTTAGTGTAATGGCTATGTCGCTGGACTACCACGTAGTCGACTGCGGTTCGCGTCCCGGACCCGGTGGCTTAAAACACACGTGTGCGTGCGTGCCCAAGATCCTGGGAGGAGAATGGAGGAGGAGGGATTGCGGCGTGACCATCCCCCCTGGGGGGTGATTTCTCGCTTTCTGTCTCTATGTCTCTCTCTGTCTGTCTGGTGAGTGCACGCACCCTATAGCAAAAACCTCTCCAAAAAAAAAAAAATTTTCCTGGAACCAGCAGTTAGCATAATGTCTATGTGGCTGGACTCCCATGTAGTCGACTGCAGTTTGTGTCCCAGATCCGGTGGCTTAAAAACTCATGCCGGGCACGTGTGCGTGCGTGCCCAAAATCCCAAGAGGAGAATGGAGGAGAAGGGATTGCAGCATGGCCATCCCCCCTGGGGGGTGATTTCTCGCTTTCTGTCTGTCTGTCTCTGTCTCGTGAGCACACGTGCCCTATAGCAAAAATCTCTCCAAAAAAAATAAAAAGTATTTCCTAAGCCTTAAAATCATTCTAGATGTATTTTAGGCATCTATAAAATACGTAAATATATACATATACAAATATACACTTTTAAACATAAATAAGATATTATAATAATATGGTAACCTTTGCTTTGCATCATCATTCCCATTTATACAATACTTCTTCTTATGAAGACACTTTTTTTTATCTTTTTAAGAAATCTTTTAATTTTATTTATTATTATGTTTTTAAATTTGCTATAGGGCACGTGTGCTCACCAGAGAGAGAGACTGGGCAGGGGGGCTGGGGGAGTGAGAATGCAAGCCACCAGGTCTGGCACTTGAACTGCTGTTGGCCATGTGGGAGTCCAGAGCCATAACTACCATGCCACCTGCTGGCCTCAAGAACAGGGCACTCTTGAGAACCAGCAGTTAGCCTAATGGCTATGTCGCTGGACTCCCACGTAGTCAACCGCGGTTCACGTCCCAGACCCAGTGGCTTAAAACTCACGCTGGGCGTGTGTGTGTGTGTGCCCAAGATCCCGAGAGGAGAATGGAGGAGAAGGGATTGCAGCGTGACCATCCCCCCTGGGGGGTGATTTCTCGCTTTCTGTCTCTATGTCTCTCTCTGTCTGTCGGGCGAGCGCACGCGCCCTATAGCAAAAACCTCTCTAAAAAAAAAAAATCAGGGCACTCTTGCACTGTTGGTACAAATGTAAATTAGTACAGCCATCATGGAAAACAGTGTGGAGACTCCTAAAACACCAAGAACAGAGTAGCTGTTTGTTCCTAGGTTTGGAGCTCTGACCTTCCCTGCAGTCCCACATTGCAACTTTCTGGGAAGTTAAGAGGGTACAACTACCACACTTTGGGGAAGTCACATGTCCTTGGTCACCTGGCCAATAGGCAGCCTCTCCAAACAGGGCAACATTTCCCCCCCTTTACCTGAAAAGCCTTTCCCATCTGTGGTGGGCTTAGTCTAGAGGCTGCTGGAGGGGTGTGGGAACCTCAGCCTGACAGGAGCCCCCACTTTACTCCTGAGCATCAAAATGTTGGGGTTTGGACAATAGGAGGTGCCCCTCTCCAGGAGGAGGACCACGCGTGTCCCTGCTCACCCGTGCGTCTGCAGTGCTCACTGTGGTCTTGCACTGTGGGGCGGGATGATTTCCTGGGCGGTCCTCCCTGTTGTGGCCCCGTAGGCATCACTTTTTGGATACTTCTCTTGTCCTCTGATAGCAGCTTGGGGCTCAGGCTGAGGGTGGACAGGGTCTTCAGAAGCTGGCTGGAGTGGACTGTGCAGGTGGGACTTTCGCCTCCACCCTAGGGAGGTTCTTTGGGCCCCAAACTTAACTAAGAGTCAGAGCTTGGGGTAGGATGGAGAATGGGGCAGTCTAGACAGAGCTCTGCAGCTTGAGGTCCACCTTAAGGCACAGGGGCCCCCCCACCCCTTTCCGTCATGTCATTTAATAGTCCTGGGGGGAGCTGAGGGAACTAGACCAGGTGAGAACCTGAGGCTCAGTGGAGTCCAGGCTGGCTGCCAGGGACACTGCTGGGCTCTCTCCTTGCTGCCAAGCCAGGGAGCAGTCCCCAGGTCTGCTGCGTCCCAGAGGGAAAGCATCCTCTCAGGGCCTGGCCCTTGTCTTGAGCCGGGCTCTGGGTTATCATGTCAGGCCCTGCCGGCCACCTGTCCCAAGACTCAGTCCTGAGATGGGCTTAGGTGAGAAGCACACAGAAGAGACAGGGCTCCAGCCTAAGAGACAAGGGACAACCTAAGGACAGAAGCATCCCATGAGGCCTGAGCCTGGCCAAGAATGGAGGGTGGAGGGTGGTCTCTAGGGAAGTCGGGACTGAGCTGAGGATTCCCAGAGTCAGCTGTGACAGCCTGGGTGGGCTGGCACTCTGGAGGTCACAGTGCTGGCTGACAGGCAACTGCAGTAGGGCAGGCTGGGCTCTAGGTTCCACGGGGCCCTGCCAGAGCACCTTTCAGGGCAGTCAAGACAGGCTGGAAGGTGGAAGGGGCCCAAGGGACCCTAGAAGGTCTAGGTGGGTTGGAACAAACCTGGCCACAAAGAGGGAAATAGAACTTCCGGATTTTTTTTTTAAATTCATTTTTCCCTCCTTCACCTGAAAAGCCTTTCCCATCTGTGGTGGGCTTAGTCTAGAGGCTGCTGGAGGGGTGTGGGAACCTCAGCCTTGGCCCACAGAACCTGACAGGAGCCCCCACTTTACCCCTGAGCAGCATTATGTTGGGGCCCACCTGCTGTACTGTCCCCTCCCCTCCCACACCAGCCAGCAGTGGGAGCAGTGGAATCAGCCTCTCCGGTTTCTGGTAATTTCATCAGGGCTGCATCGATTGCTAAAGCAAGAGATAACATCTCGTGGGTAGGCCTCCCTGCAAGAGCCCTGGAGGCTGGGCCCAGATCAGAGGAGGTGTGGGACTGGTTTGGGGATATAAGGGTTGGTCAGGCAGAAGCAGGTGGGCGGGCCCCACGGTGTGGGCATGGCTTCTGACCAGGGCCCCCTGGAGAGGCCTGAGCTCTTCTCCTTCTCCCAGGTGCTTTGTCTCCAAAGAGGCCCTCCTGGCAACACCCGAGCCCGGTGCAGGCACAGATCCCACCCTTGCCAAGGTCCACCTTAACTGGTCAGCCCTGGGGCGGGGCGTGCAGCCCAGGCCTGCGTGCTGGCTCTGCAGCTGGTCAGCCTTGACTCCTGCCCTGGCTGCACCCAGCACCTCTCTCCGGGCAGCATGGAGCCTGAAGGCCCCCTCTGGGGCTGGGGCTGGGCTGGGGACGGGGATGATGACTGGGATGGTGCTGTGCTGGTCTTGCTGGCAGTGGCTGTGGTGGCTGCCACAGCACTGGCTTTGCACTGGTTTGGCTTTGGGCAGGACCAGGAAGTGGCAAGGCCAGTGTCCACAGCCCGGGGGAGCCAGCCTGATCAGGCAGGAGGGGCAGAGCTGGGCCAGCACCCCAAGCCCCAGGTCAGCGGTGGCAGAGAGACGCAGAGCCAGGGGCAGGGAGAGCCAGGCCCTCCAGGACGCTGCCAGGGAGCTCCCGCTGCCGCTGGGAACCCAGAGCCACCCAGAGGGCTGGCGGCCACAGCCAGGCCTTCCCTAGAGACCCCGGGTCAGGTGGGACAGCAGCAGGGCAAAGTCTCCCCAGGAGCCCCCCGAGGCCACGGAAGCCAGCCTCCCAGGCCCAGCACTGCCCTCTTTGGGAGAAGCAAGGTGGGGTCTATGACTGCCCCCCTCCTGATCCACTTCGCCCCTCGGAGTCTCCGCAGCTCAATGGACGTGAAGGTACAGGAAGGCAGCATGGGTGCCCAGGGGACAGCTCACCAGGCCCGCGACTGTGCCAGGCAACGGGACACCAGCCTCTGGCACCCAGCTATGGGGCCCCCGGGCTCATCGGGGAGAGGCCCGGCTGGCTGTCGGCTACAGATGGATGGAGTCAGAACCCACCGCCCCTCAAAGCCGCGCCCCCTCCGTCTGGGCACCGTGGTGAGTGTATGGGACGCTGTGGACGCGGCTGCGGCTGCCCTGGACTCGCTGGACCACCTCTGCGCGGGCTCCCAGCTGCCCCCGGTCCGTGTGGAGCAGACTCGGCCACCGGCGGAGATCTCCAGGATCAGGTCTGAGGAGACCAAGGGGGTGCAGAGGGTCCTAGCGCCAGAGGAGAACTGGCCCTGGGTCACCAGGGAGGCCCTCCTCACCGCGAGCTTCAGCCAGACCCCAGAGTCTGCAGGGCAGGCGCTGGAAGAACCACTATGGGGACGTTCACTCTTGTCCCCAGACCCAGGCAAGCCCCGGACCAATGGCTGCAGAGACGACCACCCTTCCCTCAGCTTAGGGCCTGATGCAACAGACAGACAAGGGGGGCTCAGTCCTGGAGGCCGGAGGGGGTCCCAGGCCCTTGGCTCAGGGGAGCCGAGGGCAATCGGTGGCCACCGGGCTTTGTCCGGGAGTGGGGCAGCCCAGAAGCCCCCTCTCAGCCTGGGACTCCCACCTGCAGCACCAACCCTCCAGACACCCTCGCTTTCAGTGTGTTTGCCCCTTGATGTCAGCCAGGGCCCCAGCCCCAGCCCCAGCCCCATCCTCAGCCCCAGCCCCAGCCCCAGCCCCAGCCCCAGCCCCAGCCCCATCCTCAGCCCCAGCCCCAGCCCCATCCCCAGCCCCATCCTCCCCAGCCCCAGCCCCAGCCCCAGCCCCATCCTCAGCCTCAGCCCCAGCCCCAGCCCCTCAGCCTCAGCCCCAGCCCCAGCCCCAGCCCCATCCCATCCCCAGCTCAGCCCCAGCCCCATCCTCAGCCCCAGCCCCAGCCCCATCCCCAGCCCCAGCCCCAGCCCCAGCCCCAGCCCCATCCCAGCCCCAGCCCCAGCCCCAGCCCCAGCCCCATCCTCAGCCCCAGCCCCAGCCCCAGCCTCAGCCCCAGCCCCAGCCCCAGCCCCAGCCCCAGCCCCATCCTCAGCCCCAGCCCCAGCCCCAGCCCCAGCCCCATCCTCAGCCCCAGCCCCAGCCCCATCCTCAGCCCCAGCCCCAGCCCCATCCTCAGCCCCAGCCCCATCCTCAGCCCCAGCCCCAGCCCCATCCTCAGCCCCATCCCCAGCCCCAGCCCCAGCCCCAGCCCCAGCCCCAGCCCCAGCCCCAGTTGCAACTCCAACCTTTCCCCCTGCTAGTGGGTCAAGGCCTCTGTCTCAGGAGCCCAGCTTGGGTCTGTTCAAGGGCTACCAAGAGGGCCAGATCTCAACCAGCTGGGGAAACCTTATTGCCATGGTTCTTAGAAGCCACCCCTTCCCCAGGCAAGAGGGGCCCCAAAGGAGTGTCCCAAGGTCAGTTTCTGGGAGCCTTACAGATCTCAGCACACCCGCACACCGTGAGGACAGGCAACCTGCTTCTCCTGAAGGGGCTGTCCCCCACCTAGAGGGTAGGCATGGCTCTCCAGTGGGGACTGCTATAGGCACAGACACATGGGGTCTGGCTGATTCTGGATGTCAGCCACAGCCAAGATCTGCAACCAGTGGGGCTCCCATCCCCAGCCCTTCTCCAGGCCCCAGTGGAGATGGAACCAAGGACAGTCTAGGCTCACTGTCCCCAGCCGCAGGGCCCAGGACTCCCTGGCAGACCTCTGAGCAGACACAGCCTATCCCCCAACTGTGGAAACGCAGCGTGTGTGAACTAGCCCAGAGCTCTGAGAGGGAGGTCAGCCAGGCAGCCTCAGGACAGCACCAGGAGGAGGCACCAGGGGAGGGAGTCAGCCCTGCAGGCCACAGTGGGCTGCTCACAGAGAAGCAGAAAGAGGCCCAAAAACTCATGGCTTTTCTGCAGAGGCCAGGGAACTGGGGGGTGGTGGAAGGGCCCCGGAGGCCCAGCTCACGGGCCCCCAAGCCAGCCGAGGCAGCAGTTCTGCAATGGCCGCTGGATTTGGGCAGCTGCCTGGACGTGCTGGCCTTCGCCCAGCAGCGTGGGGAGCCCGGCCTGGCCCAGGAGGCGTACATCTCAATGAGCAAGAACCTGCTGCGTGTGCTGGGGGACCCGCATCTCTACCGGCAGCTGAGTGGGGCTGACCGGGAGCGCATTCTCAGCCTGAGAACCCGCCAGGGCAAGGCTGTGCTGGGGGTCCTGGTGCTGCCTAACCTCTACCAGGCGAGCCACTCAGGGCTCCTGAGGGCCCCTTGTGAGGAGGAGGCTCCTGGGGCTGGTCCTGCGCCACTGCCCCCTCGCACACACCTGCATGTGTTTAGCCCCCAAGAGAACACATGGCAGCGCCTGGTCCAGGTGCCTGAAGAGGCCCCACTCCGGGGCTGTGGTCTCTGCACTATGCACAACTACCTGTTCCTGGCAGGCGGCATCCGTGGTTCCGGTGCCACGGCCATCTGCTCCCGTGAGGTCTTCTGCTACAACCCTCTGACTAATGTCTGGAGCCAGGTGTGCTCCATGCAGCAGGCCCGAGCCCAGCTCAAGCTGGTGGCCCTGGATGGGCTGCTCTATGCCATCGGGGGCGAGTGTCTGTACAGCATGGAACGCTATGACCCCCGCACCAATGCCTGGACTTCCCGTGCGCCCCTCCCTGCAGGCACCTTCCCTGTAGCTCACGAGGCTGTGGCCTGCCGTGGAGACATCTATGTCACGGGGGGTCACCTCTTCTACCGCCTGCTCAGGTACAGCCCCATGAAGGACACCTGGAACGAGTGCCCCTACAGTGCCAGCCACCGGCGTTCGAGTGACATGGTGGCACTGGGGGGCTTCCTGTACCGCTTCGACTTGCTTCGGGGCGTGGGTGCAGCCGTGATGCGCTACAACACCGTAACAGGCTCCTGGAGCCAGGCTGCCTCCTTGCCTCTGCCCGACCCTGCCCCCCTCCGCTGCACTGTGCTGGGCAACACCATTTACTGCCTCAACCACCAGGTCACTGCCACCTTCACGGTCTCTGAGGGAACTGCCCAGTTCCAGGCCCAGGAGCTGCAGCCCTTCCCCCTGGGAATGAAGGGGGTCCTCTGCCCATTTGTCCTGTCTTTGCCCTCTGAAGACCGGCTGCAGACTTCTCTCTGAGCCACTGACAGGGAAGCAGGGCTCTCCAGGGAGACCCTTTATTCCAGTGGATCTGGAGATGTGAGGAGTGAAAGGGGGGCTGGGATCAGAACTCTGGACTCTTGTTTCTGGGACAACTTTGTTGTAATAAATTTCTTGTTTCAAAAATTGTCAATTATGGGACCAGCAGTTAGCATCATGGCTATGTTGCTGAAATCCCAGGTAGTCGACCACTGTTCGAGTCCTGGACCTGGTGGCTTAAACTCATGCCGGGCGCGTGTGCGTGTGTGCCGAAGATCCTGAGAGGAGAATGGAAGAGAAGGGATTATGACGTGGCCATCCCCCCTGGGGAGTGATTTCTCGCTATCTCTCTGTCTCTCTCTTTCTGGCGAGTGCACGTGCCCTATAGCAAAAACCTCTCAAAAAAAATAGTTGTCAATTATTTCTGGTGTAAGAGTCTTCCCTTTTGCCCCAGAAACCCAGGCTCTCAGCCTCCTTTCCCACCCTCCCCACCATACCCATGCCATGTCCTGGCCCATTTCTTTACCTAACCCAACCTCAACTGGCTCAGTTCACTCATATCCCCCTTCTGTCTATGGACTCTCCAGGGGCCTGAAGGCAGGGATTGATGCATCCCCATGGACTAGAACTGGGCTCACTGAGGAGCTTGACTGAGCCAGGGAAGAGGCGCCTGGAAGTCCACAGAGCAGAGGGAGCATTCCCAGTAGATACCCTCGCCTCTGGAACTTTCTGCTTGTCCTGAGGCTTTTTGGGAGCTTGGCTTGGCTCCTTGATACCAACCCATAGCTCTTGTGGGTCTGACGGGCTCTGTGGATTCTTGAGGGCCTAGAACCTATGTGAAGCTGGGTTAAATTGGTGCTGCTCTGCCTGTAGCCCCAGCCCAGACCTGGCCAGAACCACTCAGGCTCATGCCCTTCTGCACCCCAGCCCCTCCAGAGGCACATCCCACCTCCTGCCAGTCTGCTTCTAAATGAGACCCGAGTCTCACTCTCTCTGCCCCGCCTCAGTTGTGTGTGGTTGAACAGCACGTCCAGCTTCCTTTTCCTAGTCATAGAGCCTCTGTCACTGAGGGGAGTGGTGAGATGGGAGGCCACAACTGTGAGCACCTCGCATAGTGCCCAGGACACAGCACGACTGATAATGTGCTTTCTTCTTTGGCTCACTTCAAAACTACTCTGGGGAGGTAAATAAATTGCTGTGAATATTGCTGCCAACCTGGTTTGCCCCTGTCTGGGCCCTTTGTGCTCTTGCTCTATGCTTAGTGTGACTGGCACCAAATACATATTTACTTCACTGAAAGCATCTGCATCTAACATTTGTTATGTGTTGTTCTCAAGGTTGGATGTAGTTGAGCTGGGCAGGTAGCAGTGTAGGACAGAAAGGGATCTTCTAGTTGTGCTTGAAAATGAGTTTACTGAGAAATAAGTATTGTGCATACAGCTATGTTTTGGGTCACTGCCACCACCTCCTTCTGCTGTGGCTTCTCCCATGATTGGCTGGGAGCACGGCTGCTGTGATGCACAAGGCAGGACTACTGCTCGCACTTGGTCTCAGCCAGCAGCTCTTGCCATTTCTTCTCCATCTCCTCCTTGCAGTTGAGGAAGGCATCCTCCAGCCGGCGCATGGACTCTGCTAGTGTGGGGTTGGTACGCATCACCACCATGTCGTAGGCCATCCAGGTCGCCTGCACTGTAACAACCAGATGGGTGGGTCAGGCCCTGGGGTAGACTGCATCCTGAGGAGGGGCACATGCCTCCCACTGTGCTCACACTAGGGTCCGCTGAGACACCCAAGTGCTCTAAGGTGAGAAAGCTGGTAGGCTGCACGAAACAGGGCTCATAAAATCCCTGTAGAAATTCCTCCTGGCACACATCAGTAAGGACACTTTCTAATCTCATGCAAATCTTAACTTTTAGACTTACATTAAAACGCTGAAGGCAGGCTGGCAGTTTGAATAATGTTAGCAGATAGTATGGTGGTTAAGGTGCTAGACTCCTACATGGTTGACTGCAGTTGGAGTCCTGGACCTGGTGGCTTGAAACACGCCAGGTGCATGCACGTGTGTGCCCAAAATCCAGAGAAGAGAATGGAAGAGAAGAGATTGTGGCATGGCCATTCCCCCCAGGGGGGTGATTTCTCATTTCCCTCTCTCTGTCTCTCTCTAGCGAGTGCACACACCCTATGACAAAAACAAAACAAAGAAAAATTGTGCATGTGCACAAAATCCCAAAGGGAGGGAGAAATGGAAGAGAAGGGATTGCAGCATGGCCACTATGGAGATGCTTTCTCACTCTCTGTCTGTCTCTCTGTCAAGCATATGCAACCTCTGAAAAAACATTTCTTTTTAATTTAACTTCTCTAGAGACTGAGAAGTCCAATGTCAAAGTGCTGGCAGGTCTGGTGTCTGGTGAGAAGTCTGTTACTGCAGATGGCCACCTTCCTGTCTAATACCTTAACTGCCATACTACCTGCTAATTCCTACCTTTTGTATTTTTCAAGCTGCTGGGTTCAGGACGTGAACTATGTAGTTGGCAATGTAGGATCCGGTTGCTTTAACTACCACACCATGGCTGACCCAAGTGTTTATTTATTTATTTTTAAGTTTTATTTATGTATTTATTGTGCTATAGTGCACATGAGCTTGCCAGAGAGAAAATGAGAAAGCACTTCCTAGGGAAATGGACACATTATAATAACTTCTCCTCCATTCTCTCAGGATTTGGGGCACACATGTCCGTACGCTTGGCGTGGTTTTCAATCCACCAGGTTGGAACCATACAGGATTTGAATCATACTGTTGGCCATGTGGGGTCTAGTTCTGTGGGGCCTTCACTGGCTGGCCCTTCAAGTTTGTCTTTTTTAATTTATTTTTAATTTTTTTTGCCATAGGGCATGTGTGCTCACAGGAGACAGAAAGAAGGAAAGTAAGAAAATATCCCCCTCCCCCAAGGGGGATGGCCATGCTGCAATCTCTTCTTCATTCTCTTCTTGGGATTCTGGGCATGGATGCACACATGTCTGATGTGATTTTTAAGCCGTATGGTCTGGGACTCAAGCTGCAGTCAGCCATGTGTGAATCCAGTGCCTTAACCACCACATCACCTTCTGGTCCCCCAAGAGTTTATTTTTTAAGTCACCTAGTCTGTGGTAATGTGTTATAGCAGCCAAAACAGAAATTGGTACCAGGAAGTGGGATAATAAACACCTGAAAATGTAGAACCTGCTTTGGAACTGCTGGAAGAGTTTTGAAATGTATGCTAGAAGAAGCTGATATTTATAGGTGATCCTGATGAGAAGTCAGAAAAAAAAAAGATGTGGAGAGAAAACTTCCATCTTCTTAAATAATATGTAAGTAATCATTAACAACGTTGGTAGAAATATAGATGATAAAAGCTATTCGAATGAGGTCTCAGATGGAAATGAGGAATATTTTATTGGAAACTGGAGTAAAGGCCATCCTTGTTATAAAGTGACAAAGAACTTGGCCAAATTGTGTTCATGTTTTAGTACTTTGTGAAGGTAAAACTTGTGGGTGTTGAAATTAAGTAGTTAGCTGAGGGAATTTGAACCGTGGTTGACCAGGTGAGAGTTCAGTGATATAACTACTACAGCATCTGCTGACCCCTAGAGGGAGAAATTCTCATTATGAAATAAATAATTGAGGTACTCAGGACAAAGAGGGTGGGTAAGAAATTAGAATTCGGGGGTGGGAACAGCTCATAGAAATGAGTTTTGGGGCCAGCAGTTGGTGTAGTGGTTAAGGTACTGGACTCCCACATGCTGATTGCAGTTTGAATCTTGGACTTGGCAGCTTGAAACTCATACCAGGTGCATTTGTGTACATGCCCAAAATCCCAAGAGGAGAATGGAGAAGAGATTGCAGTGTGGCCTTCTCCCTGGGGGTGATTTCTCACCTTCTGTCTCTCTCTCTGTTGAGCACACCCACCCTGTAGTGAAAATCTCCCAAAAGAAAAATTAGAAATGAGTCTCATATAGTCCCATATAGCAGCTGATGTCCTAACTCTGAGTTTCCTTGGCCAAAGCAGAGAAGGAAATATGCTCAGTTACAGGATTCAGTGATGATAACATAAAAATAAATCCATTGTTTAAAATCTCTTTCTCCTAGGAGAAAGTTTTCCTATGGGTCTTCTTTATGAGAGATATGCTAAATTACCAATGACTTAAAATATGAGGTGGCCTTTGTATAGTCTGTAGTTGTATCGCGGTTAAAGAACTGGCAGTATGTCATCAAAGCACAGTTCAGAAGGCAGTTCAGGATGCTCATGCTCACTGCAGGGGTCGGCGGTCAGGGCAAATGTCTTGCAGGCCATAGGAGAAAGATGGCAGTGGAGTCTTGTCTTACCCAGGAGGAAATTAAGAAGGAGCCCAAAAAGTCGATAGATCGTGAGAAGACATGCCCTCTCTTGCTGTGGGTTTTCACCAATAACGATCACCACCACCGAATGGACAAGTTTTCCCACGGAAACGTACCATACAGTGAGTTGCAGATCTACACTTGGATGGATGCAACCTCGAAAGAACTGACTAATTTAGTAAAAGAAGTCTATCCAGGAGCTAGAAAGAAGGGCGCATACTTCAATTTTGCAGTTGTTTTTACAGACCTTCAAAGACCTGGCTATCGAGTTAAGGAGACTGGCAGCACCATGTTGGGCAGATGATTCCATGACTCTGCAGTCACAAAAGTTCCAAATAGGAGATTATTTGGACATAGCCATTACCCCTCCAAATCGGGCACCACCTCCTTCAGGTCACATGAGACCGTATTAAATTTTATTTACTATTTCTTGAATTTATTTTTCTGTCAGTTATATAAAATAAATTTACATACTCTTTCCCTTCATTATTGCCATTAAGCCTTTAAATTCTAAACAAAGTGTAATGCATCTATTTAGGAGTTAAGTTTGGATGTGCTATGGTATGAATATTAATAGAAAGTCTGTATGTTTCAAGCCCTTCTGTAAAATATAAAGTGCTCTTAGCATCATGTGTAAAACTATATTGTTAAATATATGTGTGCAATCAGCCCGAGTGTGACAGTTAATGGAAGCACGGGAACAGGGTTTATTCTCATGCTTGGGGTTTAAATGATGGAGGAGGGTATTAAGCACAGAAGGGGCTGCACAAAAGAAAGCCATGAGATTAAATTGAGCCTGAGTTTGTGGTATAGACTATTATATAGTTAGAAAAGGAATCTGTGTGAATAAGGTAGTGGGCAGCAGAGGCATTTTGGACTATTAATAGTGTGAGCTGAGGCCAGTTGAAGCTCTGCTGGTCTGCCTTGATCAGGGTGCAGTGACTAACAGGTTAGAGAAAACAAATTCTGGTGTCACAGTGAGGGTTTTTAGGACATTTTGAAGGCAGGAACAGTACAGAAGAAGGGAGAATTTCAGTTTAACGGTAGAAAAAGTTTACCTTAAAGATCTGAACATGGAGAGAGATGAAGAATCTTTTTTTTTTTTTTTGAGAGAGAGTTTTTTTGCTATAGGGCACGTGCGCTCACCAGACAGACAGAAAGAGACAGAGAGACAGAAAGCAAGAAATCACCCCCTAGGGGTGATAGCCACGCCACAATCCCTTCTCCTCCATCCTCCTCTCGGGATCTTGGGCACGCACGCACACGCGCCCGGCGTGAGTTTAAGCCACCAGGTCCAGGACTCAAACCGCAATCGACTATGTGGGAGTCCAGCGACATAGCCATTACGCTAACTGCTGGTCCCCAGAGATGAAGAATCTTAAGACCAGGGAGAAGAGCCAAGGATGAGGTCAGGTTGAGCAAGTAAGAGATAACTTACATCCTGTTACATGCTGGAGACAAATGTGTCTGATTTTAAAGGCATCGTGGTTAAGACCAGTAGGACAGAACATTTAAATCCTGATTGCATGATCTGCTCTGCAGCCTTGGACAAGTTATTTGAACCTATTTAAATTTTTTTAAAGATAGAATTAATAGCCCATAGGATTGTGAAAATAAAATATATATAAAAAAAGACTGTGCCTGACAGATGAAAAACAAATACTAGTTACTAGCCATAAGTGAGTTGTAGTCAAAACTAGAACCCTATGTTCCATAGCACCATTATATTCTCATTTTGAAGTTTCTAAACAGTATGGCAGTGTATCAGCCTAATTACCTTTAGTTTATTGTAGTAGAAAATTTAAAACGCATATTTGAAATGGCAAAAAAAAAAAAATCAGGTACAATAAGTGAGCCTCAAAGTAAAATTTCACTTGTTTATCTTGTACAAATAAAAGCAGCCACTTAAAATCTGTTTCTGTGGAGTTGGTGTCACTGTTTTAGTGAGTCAATGGTGACAGCAACAAGCCTGTCACTTAGCTCTAGTGCCTCTTCTATGCTAGTTTATCCCTTGCCCTTAGACTTATTCATTCAGATTAGATAGACTTGAGATGTGTGGGCCAGAAAGTTAATTTCAACTTAATTTTTAAAAAATAATTATTTTGGGGACCAGCAGTTAGCGTAATGGCTATGTCGCTGGGTTCCCACGTAGTCGACCGTGGTTCGAGTCCCGGACCCGGTGGCTTAAACTCACGCCGGGCGCGTGTGCGTGCGTGCCCAAGATCCCGAGAGGAGAATGGAGGAGAAGGGATTGCGGCGTGGCCATCCCCCCTGGGGGGTGATTTCCTGCTTTCTATCTCTCTGTCTCTCTCTGTCTGTCTGGCGAGCGCACGCGCCCTATAGCAAAAACCTCTCAAAAAAAAAAATTATTTTATTTATTAATTGATTTATTTTAATTTGACCACAGAGAGACAGAGAGAGAGACAGGGAAAGTGAGAGCAAGCCACCAAGTCCAGGACTCGAACCACGGTCACGGTCGGCCATGTGGGAATCTGGGTAACCATCATGCCACTCACTGGTCCCATCAACTTAATTTTTTTTTAATAGCCATGATAATCTTCCTATGATTTACTATGGAGATCAAGAGAGTGGGAACTAAATAAAGGACCTATTTAAGCCAATATTTCTTTTCTCTCTCTTTTTTTTTAATTTGCCAGAGTGCATGCACTCACTGGAGAGGGTGTGAGAGTAAGAAAGCACCATCCATGGGTCATTGTCAATCCAAGTCCCTTCTTTCAGGATTTTGAGCATACATGCACATGTGCCTGGTTTGTTTTGCCTGGTATGTGTTTCAAGACATGTGAGATCTGACTCTTAACCACCACGCCACATGCTGGCCCTGTAAGGCAGTATTCCATGTGTGAACTCTTTTTTTTTTTTTGGAGAGGTTTTTCGCTATAGGGCACGTGCGCTCGCCAGACAGACAGAGACATAGAGACAGAAAGCAAGAAATCACCCCCCGGGGGGATGGTCACGCCGCAATCCCTTCTCCTCCATTCTCCTCTCGGGATCTTGGGCACGCACGCACACGCGCCCGGCGTGAGTTGGAAGCCACTGGGTCCGAGACGCGAACCGCGGTCGACTACGTGGGAGTCCAGCGACATAGCCATTACGCTAACTGCTGGTTCCCGCATGTGTGAACTCGTAAGGATGCTAATAAAATTCTAGGTTGTTCTCCCACTAGTTTAAACTGATTTGCCACACACTGTTTGCTTAGTTCCAACTTGGAATTTTCCCTTTGAAGATTTAAATCTTCCACAAGATCAAGTTTTATATAATACCTAGTTAATGTGTTACTAAATAAAATGCTAAATATCAAAATGCTGTACTTAAGTTCTTGTTACTCTCGCTGTTTCTTCAAATATAAAACAGAAATAAAGGTCACCCTGACTATATTGTTCAGTGAAAAAAAAAAAAAAGGCAGTTCAGTAAGACAGAAAATGTATCAGGTGTTTAGCCCTTCTGCCACTTGACCCAAGGGAAAAAGCTTAGAATACACAAACTAGGAAAGACTAATGGCATCAGAAAGTACTCCGAAATACATGTCTCTCAAGCTTTACATTTATTCATTCATTTGATAATTTTTGAACATCACCTTGTGTTGGCATATCAAGATGAGTTTCTCTATTTCCTTAATGTTTCGAGATTCAGTATCTGTTATGGACTGGATTGTGCCCCCCAACTCCACCCTCACATGTTTAAGCTGAAGTTCCAACCCTGAATATTTTGTAATGTAGCAGCTATATTTAGAGACAGTTTCTGAAGATGTAATTAAGTTAAAATAGGTTACTAGAGGGGGCTCTAATCCAGTTTTCTGGTATCCTTATAAGAGGAGAAAATTTGCAGATGGCCCCATAGAAGAGCCATAAAGCCCTCTGCATAGGCAGCTGGATTGCAAATAGTTGACCATGATTTGAATTCTGGCCCTAACAGCTTGAAAAACGTGCTAGGTGTGCATGTGCGTGTGCATGTGTGTCCAAAATCCTGACAGGATGGAGAAATGGAAAAAAAAGATTGGGTCATGATTGAGGGTGCTTTCTTTTTCTGGTGAGAGCATGCAACCTCTGGCATTAAAAAAATATATATAAAAAAGAAGTTTGAACACAGGTTTGGGTACAGAGGGAAGATGATGTGAATACACAGAAGAAGGCCTGGCTTCCCAGGGACAGGCCATGCTTCCTGCTGCTGCTCTAACTCCCACATTCCTGCTTTGGCTCTGAGTCTTTGCCTTCAGCATCAGGAAACTCAGCCCTGCTTCTCACCATTAAAGCCTCAACTCCTGAACACCCTGGCTGAGGAACCTGGTGGCACCATGCTCAACTTATTAGGCTGCTGATTTTAACTATGCAATTTGGGCATTGTACAAAGGCTCTCAGTCAAGGAAGATGAGAGGAGGTTGAAATTAAAATCATACTCCTTGGGACCAGCAGTTGGTGTAATGGCTATGTCACTGGACTTCCATATAGTCGACTGTGGTTCGAATCCTGGACCCGGTGACTTAAACTCACGCCAGGCGCGTGTGCATGCGTGCCCAAGATCCCAAGAGGAGAATGGAGGAGAAGGGACTGCAGCGTGGCTAGCCCCCTTGGGGGGGGGTGATTTCTCGCTTTCTGTCTCTCTGTCTTTCTGGCAAATGCATGAGCCCTATAGTAAAAAAAAAAAAAAAAAAAAAAAAAAACCCTCATAAAAACCAAAACCAAAACCAAAACACAAAAAATCACACTCCTGGGACCAGCAGTTAGTGTAATGGCTATGTCGCTGGACTCCCACGTAGTCGACCGCGGTTCGAGTCCCGGACCCGGCGGCTTAAACTCACGCCGGGCGCGTGTGCGTGCGTGCCCAAGATCCCGAGAGGAGAATGGAGGAGAAGGGATTGCGGCGTGGCCATCCCCCCTGGGGGGTGATTTCCTGCTTTCTATCTCTCTGTCTCTCTCTGACTGTCTGGCGAGCGCACGCGCCCTATAGCAAAAACCTCTCCAAAAAAAAAAAAAAAAAAAAAAATCACACTCCTCTCATCAAGCTACAAAAAGGTTACACCTGGCTTAAGTGGTAGCTTTTTCTATTTTTTTTTTTTTTTTGTGAGAGAGATTTTTGCTATAGGGTGTGTGTGCTCATCAGAGAGACAGAGACAGAGAAACAGATAGTGAGAAATCATCTCTCAGGGGGGATGGCCACACTGCAATCCCTTCTCCATTGTCCTCTTGGGATTTTGGACATGCATGCACATGTGCACCTGGCATGGGTTTCAAGCTACTGGACTCAAACTGTAGTGGGACGCGTGGGAGTCTAGCACCTTAACCACTATGCCATTATCTTGGCCCCAGCCTTTTCTCATTTTTTCTATAAAGAAATTTTTTTTGATTAGTCCATCAAGAGCAAATGCCTTTTTATAATTTACACAGAGGTGAAGTACAGGTTTGTTTGTTTATTTTGCATGTATGTTTATTATTTGTGTGTGTGTATGTATGTGTGTGTGTGTGCATGTGTGAATCCTTGGGGGAACTTTCTTACCTTCTGTGTGAACAGTGACACCTCAAAGACAATGCTCTATCTAGGGTTTACTTGTTGAGGAATGGGAGCATCCTGCAGAGTTCCATAACTTCATAGTATTAGAAGTATAATTTTAGGGCCCAGCAGGTGGCATGGAGGTTGAGGCACTGGATCCCACATGGCTGACAGCGTGGCTTGAGTCTCAGACCCAGTGGCTTGAAAATCACACTGAGTGTTGGTGTGTGTGTGCATACCTAAAATCATGAGAGGAGACAGAATGAGAAGGGACTGAAATGTGGCCAACCCTCCAGAAAGGTGATTTGTCACTCTCCATACTTCTGTTTCTTTTGGTGAGTTTAAGCCACCAGGATTGGGACTCGAACTGAGATAGACTACATGTCCAGTGACACAGCCATTACATCAACTGCTGGTCCCGAAAAAAGGTGTAATATTTTTTTTTTTTGAGAGGTTTTCGCTACAGGGCGCGTGCGCTTGCCAGACAGAGAGAAACATAGAGACAGAAAGCGAGAAATCACCCCCCAGGGGGGATGGTCACGCTGCAGTCCCTTCTCCTCCATTCTCCTCTCGGGATCTTGGGCACGCACGCACACGTGCCCGGCGTGAGTTTTAAGCCACCGGGTCCAGGACTCGAACCACAGTCGACTATGTGGGAGTCCAGCGCGACATAGCCATTACGCTAACTGCTGGTTCCCTATTCATTTATTTTTAAAAGGATTATTTTATTTAACTTTATTTATTTATTTATTTTAATTTAACCAGAGAGGAGAGAGAGAAAGCAAGATGCCAGGTCCAGGACTCGAACTGCAGTCAGCCATGCTGGCGTCCAGTGCCCTTAACCACTATGCCACCAGCCAGCCCCCATTTATTTTTAATTTGACCAGAGAGAGACAAAGAGAGAGAGGGAGAGTGAGAAAACAAGCCACCAGTTCCAGGACTTGAATCAGGGTCAGCCATGTGCGAGTGTCCAGAGCCTTAACCAGAACGTCACCTGCTGGTCCCCATGCATGTTTATATTTCTTTTTAAAATAATTATTTTATTTAACTTTATTTATTTATTTACTTATTTAATATGACCAGAGAGGGACAGAGCAAGATGGAGAGAGAGGAAAAGTAAGAAAGCAAGCAGCCAGGTCTGAGACTTGATCCACGGTCAGCCATGTGGTAGTCCAGCGCTCTTAACCACCACATCACCTGCCACATTATTATTATTATTATTATTATTATTATTATTATTATTTTGGAGAGGTTTTTGCTATAGGTCGCATGTGCTTGCCAGACAGACAGAGAGAGACAGAGAGACAGAAAGCGAGAAATCACCCCCAAGGGGTATGGCCACGCCGTAATCCCTTCTCCTCCATTCTCTTCTCGGGATCTTGGACATGCACGCACACATGCCTGGCATGAGTTTTAAGCCACCAGGTCCGGGACATGAACCGTGGTCAACTACATGGGAGTCCAGCGACATAGCCATTACGCTAACTACTGGTCCCAACCACATTATATTTCAATCTTAACTGAGATGTCATTTATTCTGAGAGGTCTTCCCTGTCTCATTATATTAAATTAAGATTTCCTTGGGAACCAGCAGTTAGCGTAATGGCTATGTCACTGGACTCCCACGTAGTCGACCGTGGTTTGTGTCCTGGACCCGGTGGCTTAAAACTCACGCCGGGCGCGTGTGCGTGCGTGCCCAAGATCCCGAGAGGAGAATGGAGAAGGGATTGCGGCGTGACCATCCCCTCTGGGGGGTGATTTCTCGCTTTCTGTCTCTCTGTCTCTGTATGTCTGGTGAGTGCACGTGCCCTATAGCGAAAACCTCTCCAAAAAAAAAAAAAAAGAAAATTAAGATTTCCTTTTGGCTGTCCTTTAGCACTATGAGATGTTCAGTCTTAACACTCAACAAAATCTACTATAATTAGTTGGTATTTTTCTTCCTTACATGAGCACGAACTTCAGCAACAGGGACCCCACACAGTACTGCTGAAGGATTGGAAATAAGCAGATCTTTTGAAGATTACTAGACACCAGTTCTGAAATGACAATAATTTCTGGAAACTTAAAACATCACTGGTCAGTGCCAACAGTTATCGTAACGGCTATGTCACTGAACTCCCATGGAGCCAACCACAGTTTGAGTCCTGGACCTGGTGGCTTAAACTCACACCGGGCGCGTGTGTGTGCATGCCCAAGATCCCGAGAGGAGAATGGAGGAGAAGGGATTGCGGTGTGGCCATCCCCCAGGGGTGCTTTCTTGCTTTCTATCTCTCTCTCTTTCTGGCAAGCGCACGTGCCCTATAGCAAAAAAAAAACAAAAACAAAAACAAAAACAAAAAACCTCTCCAAAAACAAACAAACAAACAAAAACAAAAACATCATTAGTCTACTAGAGTAGGGGCTTATAAAGGTTATCAACAGTGTTCTGGCTTGAATCTGTCTTGCAGTGGGCTCAAAGGATTTCTGAACCTACCTTGCAGGTATTTTCCCAGCTTCTGAGTGCAGAATTGAAACAGACATATTCACCAATGGGAAGAATACCTACATAGGCTCCCTGACTTATGGAAGTGAGGGCTCTTATGGTGGGAAAGGACAAATGAAAGCCAGCAGGATTGTCTTTACTTATGAAAGTAGCAAACCAAAAGCAACAGTGCATTTATAGAGAATCTGCAGAGATTATTACCACCATTAAGGATTTAAAAGATGTGTGTTAGGGTTGTGTTTGTCTTTTGCTGAGCTTATAAGTTTGACTCTGATACTGTGCCAATTACAAAAGAAGTCACTATTTCTACCCTCAAGAAGAGTATAGTCCAGGGGCCAGGTGATGGCACAGTGGTAATACAACTGGACCTATATGGGAAATGTCCTAGGAATCACATCCTGGGACCTCCCTGAGCATGCTGGGTATACACACATCTGTGATCCCGGCCAGGTGAGACTGAGGGTGGATTGCAGTCTAGAGACCCTGTTAGGGTATTTCTTTCTCTTTCCCTCCTCTCATTCTCTTTCTCCCATGGGGGAGAAAAAAACGAAAAAATTTAAAAAGTAAATAAATAAAAAGAAGATAACAGTCCAGTTGCAGAAATAAGATGGAAACACATAAAACAATTAGAAAACAATTTAGTGGTAAGTGCTGAATTCTGTGGTATAGCAGTTAACACGCCATGAAAGCTGAGAGGTGGTCAGGGAAGGCCTACTTAAAAGAAGGCACTTCATGTGAGCTCAAAAGTTTAGGGAAATTTGGGAACCAGCAGTTAGCGTAATGGCTATGTCGCTGGACTCCCATGTAGTCGACCGCGGTTCGCATCCCGGATCCGGTGGCTTAAAACTCACGCCGGGCGTGTGTGCAGGTGTGCCCAAGATCCTGAGAGGAGAATGGAGGAGAGCGGATTGCAGTGTGACCATCCCCCCTGGGGGGTGATTTCTTGCTTTCTGTCTCTATGTCTCTCTCTGTCTGTCTGGCGAGCGCACGCGCCCTATAGTGAAAACCTCTCCAAAAAAAAAAAAAAAAAAAAAAAAGTTTAGGGAAATTTCACCTATTGGCAAGAAGGGGAAGGCACCCTGTGTGAGAAAACATCCTACCTGAGATTTTCTCCATCTCTTCCAATAGCTTTTCTAAGTCTTTATTCAGATCTGAGAGCATTTTCAGCATGCTGTCATAGTTTTTTCCCCCAGAGTCAGAATCAGCCATCTAGGTACATAGAGAGAGGCTGCAGTGAGACAAACTGATGTTTCAATTCCAGCTCTACTACTCACAGTCGGGTGATTCCTCTGATGAATCCTTTCCTTGGGGCTAGCAAATGATGTAGCAGTTAAGGCTCTGGACTCCCATATGGCCGACTATGGTTCAAGTCCCAGATTCAGTGGCTTGAAATTCATAGTGGGTACATATCCATGCATGCTCTATATCCCAAGAGGAGAATGGAGGAGAAGGGATTGCAGTGTGGCCATCCCTCTGGTAGATGATTTCTCATATTCCTTCTCACTGTTTCTCTTTTTCTCTCTGATGAGTACACATGCCCTATGGCAAAAACTTAAAATAAACAAATAAATATTTTCTCATCTCTCAGATTTACAATTCTACCTACTCCATAGGGCTATTATAAACATTAAATGAGAATGTATATAAAAAGGGTTCAGTATAGTGTTTGACACATATTCATTGTTTCTCCCCTTTCTTTAATCCTTGCCTTAGAAACACTCTTCAAACATAACTAAGGAGGGGCCAGCAGGTGGCCTGGTAGTTAAAGGCACTAGGCTCCAGCATGGGCGACTGTGGTTTGAGTCCTGAACCCGGTGGCTTATTTTCTCGCTTTCCCTCTCTTTCTCTTACTCTGTCCCTCTCTAGTCAAATATAATTAAACAATTAAAGTAAAATGAAATAATTCTCTCACTCTGTCCCTCTCTAGTCAAATATAATTAAATAAATAAATAAATAAATAAATAAAGTAAAATGAAATAATTCTTTTAAAAAAACAACTGAGGGTTAGAATGATTCAAGTAAAAGACATTCCATTTGTCATAAGGGAAAAAATGTTTGCTATGATGGTAACACAATAGTGGATTTATTTTGACAAAAATGTATTGAACACCACTAACGGAAACTATTGTGCTGTTATGTTATGAAGATACAACCTCTGCATCTAAGGAATTTCTATTGTAATATGGGAATAAGTTATATATATATATATGCATATATATATATATATATATATATATATATATATATATATATACACACACCATATGACAAACCAGAATATGGCAGACCCCATAGTAATATAATAAATACATAAATGAAGCTATGGGAGCCTTGAAGAAGGTAAGTTTAAGTTTTTTACTTGTGTGTTTGGCAGAAAAAGAGAGAAAGAAAATGAGCAATCAACCCCCAGGGGGTATGGCCATGCTGCAATCCCTTCTCCTCTATTCTCCTCTTGGGATTTTGAGCATGCATGCACATACACCTGGCACGTTTTTCAAGCCTCTGAGCTAGGACTTGAACCACAGAGTCAGCCATGAGGGATACAGTGCCTTAACCACCATGGCACCTCATAGCCTGTTAAGTTTAACTTTAAAATGTGAAATTATTCACCAATTTGCAGATTAACTTTCCAGAAGGACTTCTTTGGAAATTAGTGGTAGTGTCCCATAGGAACTGAGTCCTTGCCCTAGAGTAGAACCACCTGGGTTCAGATGAAAGAGTAAGCCATGTCTCATGTCTCTCATGTCCCATATTTGAAGGCAAAGTATCCCTGAATGAGGGGTCAGCAAGCGCCCAAGCTTTGACAGGGGTGCATGCTGCAGCAGAGGATCTGGTGTGGAGTCAGAGCAAAGCAGTGTAGTGAAGGCAGAAGCACATTCGTGCTTCTACCTCTCAGGTAGAAATGTCAGTGCTTATAGTGGTGGCAGAGCTGGAAGAAATGACAGCTTAAACCAAGGTGATCCCATGGGAATAGAGAAACAGGGAGCTAAGAACACCGAAGGTGGTTCTGACAAACCTGATGGGGAGGTATCAAAGACAACTCTCATTTTCTGTTTTGGATGATTGGGTAATTAAATGAAATTTTTAAATATTGAATTTAACTTAGCTAGAAGAAACCTGTGAAAGTGTCTCATAGGCTCTGGAAAATATAAATTAAAAGATTAGGAGAGATGGACCTGCAAGTGGCATGGTGATTATTGCACTGGACTCCCACATGGCTGACCAAAGTTTGACTCCTGGACCTGGCAGCTTGGAAATAACACTGGGCGCATGTTATGTGGGTGTCCAAAATCCCTGGAGGACAATGGAAAACAAGGTATTGTAGCATGGCCATCTCCCCCCCGGGGACTGATTTCTCACTTTCCCTCTCACGGTCTCTCTCTTTCTCTCTCTCTGGTGAGCATGTGTGCCCTATAGCAAAACCCTGAAAAAGTATAATAAAAAAGGTACCTATTAATGGTACCTATACTTCCATTTTTAATTTTTTTGGTACGGATTAAATTATATACTGTTCAGCATAGTATCTACCATAATGGGCACTTAATAAATCATATCAAATGTCACTTAAAATGTTCAACTATAATTAAATCACTCCAGATCATCTCCTGATTAAAAAATATTTAATTTTATTTATTTATTATTATTATTTTATTACTTTTACTAATTTGCTATAGAGCAGATACATGCATGCACCAGAGAGAGACAGAGAAAGTGAGAAAGTGAGAAAGGCTCCAGGTCTGGGACTCAAACCGTGGTCAGCCATGTGAGAGTCCAGTGTCCCAAACACCACATCACCTACTGTGCCCTGCTCCTGATTTTTTAAAAAGAATTATTTTATTTAACTTTATTTATTTATTTTAATTTGATCAGAGCAGGACAAAGTGAGAGAGAGGTGGGGGAAAAGTAAGAAAGGAAGCTGCCAGGTCTGGGACTTGAACCACAGTCGACCAAGTGGGAGTCCATCACCTTAACCACCATGCTACCTGCCGGCCCCCTGATTTTTATTAATATATATTAATTCATTCAATTTGATACTTACCTGTTTGTTTACAAGCACTAGGCTAGATAAAATGAGACAGAAATAGATTAATATCACTGTAGGAACTGTCAGGGAATTTATAACCTCTTAAAGGTGAAAGAATGAGTCAAGTGGATATAAAACAGGGAGGAACAGGGACACAGTAGTTAAGGCATTGTACTCCTTCATGGCGAACAGTAATCTGAGTCCCGGACACGGCAGGCTGAAACTCACACCAGACGCTTGTGCTTGTACTAAATCCAGAGAAGAGAATTGAGAAGGGAATTATAGCATGGCTATCCCGGGCACACATATACACATTCTCGGTGTGTTTAAGCCACCGGGTCCAGGACTTGAACCGTGGTTGATTACATGGGAGTCCACAGACATGGCCATTACACCAACTGCTGGTCCCAAGATTTCTTGCTTTCTTTTTTTTTTGGAGAGGTTTTTGGTATAGGGCGCGAGCGCTCGCCAGACAGACAGAGAGAGACAGAGAGATAGAAAGCGAGAAATCACCCCCCAGAGGGGATGACCACGCCGCAATCTCGGGATCTTGGGCACGCACACACGAGCCCATCGTGAGTTTAAGCCACCGGGTCTGGGACTCGAACCGCGGTCGACTACATGGGACTCTAGTGACATAGCCATTACGCTAACTGCTGGCCCCAAGATTTCTTGCTTTCTGATCCTGTTTCTGTCTCTCCAGTGAACACACGTGCCCTATAGGAAAAAATCTCTCTCAAACAAACAAAAAAACCCAAACCAGGGAGGAATAGGGCATAGATGTTGTGGTATTGTTCTCACTACAATGTGCTATGTGCCGAAAGTCTTCTTGACCTTTGCAGTAGAGTGGTTCTCCCCTGCTCTCTGGGCTTCCGCCAACATGATGCCTCTCAACTGGCGTCCTTTTTTTGGAGCTAAGGTGCGGGAGGGGGTGGGGCAGGGAGAAGAAGGCCACAGATTCCTTACTGGCACTTCACCTTGATGAGGTTGTATAAAATAGCAGGGTTGGGGGGAAGAAGGGGGTGAGGGGAGATGTGAGGGTGGGGGAATGAAGGGAGGGTGAGGGGAGACTGTGGAGGGTAATGGGACACTGGGGGGGGGGTGAGGGGACACTGGGGAGGTGAGGGGAGACTGGGGGTGAGGGGAGACTGTAGTGAGGGGAGGCTGTGGGGCGAGGGGACACTGGGGGAGTGAGGGGAGCCTGTGAGGTGAGGGGACACTGGGGGGATGACGGGAGACACGGGGGGGCGGTGAGGGGAGGCTGTGGGGTGAGGAGACAGTGAGGATGAGGGGACACTGGGGAGGTGAGGGGACACTGGGAGGGTGAAGGGGACACTGATGGTGAGGGAGACCGTGGGGCGGAGCTGAGGGAAGCCTGGGGTGCAGGCTATGCGGCGGAGACGAGGGGTACTGGCGTGTCACTGGGGACAGGTGCCGCGAGGGCAGGATGACGGGCCTGCTGGGAGGCGGTGGTCGCCGCCGGGTCGCCGTGACAGGGCCCAGGAGGAGCCTGGGCTGGGGGCGCTGGCGTCCCTCGCCGGGTGGGCAGACCTCGCTCACCTCCGCTCGGCCGGCGATCTGGTCCGCTCTGCTGCCCCCAGTGGCGGCGGGGCGCAGGAGGCGGCCGCCAGGGGACGACGCCCCGCCCATTTCCGTTAGCAGGCACGCCCCCGGTCCGGCCTCGGGCCGTCATTGGCTGGTTCCGGAGCGGAAGGGGCGGGGTCTCCAGGCTGGTCCCACCGGTTAGCCTCCCGACCGCGAGCGATTCTCGGAGGAGAGCGCCTCGGGCCCCTGCACCTCCCTGGCTCGGTCTAGAGCGTAAGGGCAGCACGCCGTCCCGGCGCCCAGGACGCCCTGCGCACAGGTGTGAGTGAACACTCGTGGACCGAGTGGCTGGGTGCCGGGTCGACGTCGTCGCGGCTGTCTTCCCGAGGAGGAAGGCAGGCTCAAGGGGACGAGGCAGGGGAGACTGGGGAGGTCACGAGCTACTGCCGGCCGACAGGTGCTGGGCACTGGCTCCAGCCCAGACCGGCCGGGACTGAGCAAGGCGGGTCAGAGCCGCTGCGCACTAGGGCGCCTCCAGGACCTGCGGTCGTGAGGAGGCCGGTCCGAGCCTGGGCCTTCCCCGCGGTGGCAGGCAGAGGTGACGTGGCTCTCTGGCTGCTGGTGGAGGCGGGGCAGGCTGTCGCTGTTGCTTGGGTGAGTGGTGACGGAGGCGCGGTCTCGGTGGCGGACGGAGGCAGAGGCAGATTTGACTGGGCTTGTTAGGGAGGAGGAGGACTGGATTTGTGGCCGAAGGGTGATAGCACTGGCCGAGATGGAGGGACGCGTGGGAGAGAAGACAGTTCGGGAGGTTAACTTTGGGTTTGAAGGACTTGTATTTGAGAATCCTTATAAATCTGGGACTCACTGAATTTTCTCTCAGGGGTTCTAATCCTCAGCACACTGACTGCAGAGGAGGAAAAACTGCTGGACGTTCTCCTGTTCATTGGGGTTGCTGCGCAGGCTGCATTCCCTCCCCTAGCTTCCAGGGTTCTGTCCCCCCTTTTTTTGGAGAGGTTTTTGTCATAGGGCGCGTGCGCTCGCCAGACAGAAAGCGAGAAATCACCCCCCAGGGGGGATGGTCACGCCGCAATCCCCTCTCCTCCATTCTCCTCTCGGGATCTTGGGCACGCACGCACACGCGCCCGGCGTGAGTTTTAAGCCACCAGGTCCGGGGCGCTAGCTGCGGTCGACTACGTGGAAGTCCAGCGACATAGCCATTACATTAACTGCTGGTCCCGTGGGTTCTGCCCCTTCTGAAATTTGTTTTCTGCTGTCGCTTCCCACCTGTGAGCTGCCCCTCATACTTCCAATCATTCTTCCATTTACTAAAACATCCCAGAGCTGATTTCCATTATTGGACCCTAGGACATGATCCAAGAATAACTGCATAATGAAGGCCGTTTGGGGGAAGAGTGGGCATACAACAGACTGAAAAGGGGCACAGGATTCCCAGCAGAAGGCCCATTGAGGGCAAAGGCAAGGATGAGATGAGCCTCCCTCCTTCTGGGAATGGAGAGTGTGGTTGGGGCTTAGCGTTCTTTGTGAAGGGCAGAGGAGACTCAAGATCAGATGTCAGCCTGCGTCCTTCACCGAATACCAGTATGGAGCTGAGCCCCTCCCTCTGCCAACTGGATTTAACTTGAACAAGAATTAAACTTCTGTTGTGTTAAACCATTGAGATTTCAAAATTCATGTTATGGCTGCTAACTAACTAATACACATCTGCACATTCACAGGACATAGGGGTGGCTTGTGTGGGTCTGGTGAATCGTCACTGGAGGTTTATATCCTGGCCTAATCCTGTAGTTTCTCATTCTCAGTTATTTTAACAGAGAACAAATCAGACAAAAGAATGTTAATGAAGAGCCAGCTTGTCAGAAATTCTCTGCTCACTGCTCTCCCAGGACTGGGTGAGCTAATGTCCCCAGAAGCCCACCAAAACCCAGACACTTTCCTAGGGGAGGTTACACAGGCACCCTGAGAGGCAGAGGTCTGTGAAGATACTTTCAGGAAGCCCAAGAGAGCTCTGGTGTGGAATATAACATTTTGTGAGCATAGGTGGGATTGGAGGGAGGGCAGTGAGTAGCATAGTAGTTGAGGTGCTGGACTACTCCCACATGGTTGACAACGGTTTGAGCCCCAGGCCCAGTGGCTTGAAACTCAGGCTGGGTACGTGTGCATGAGTGTCCAAAACCCCAAGAGGAGAATGGAGGAGAAGGGATTGTGTGGCCATTCCCCTGGGCGATGATTTCTTGTTTTCTCTCTCTTTCTCTGGTGAGTGCACAGAGCACCCTATAACAAAAATCTCTAAGAAACAAGCAAACAAAAAACTGTTATAAGGCACCTAGATCTCTCCTTATTTTAGTTAGTTATTTATTTTTTAGGTTATTGTCATAGTGTGCACTCATCGGAGAAAGAGAAGGAAAATAAAGAATCACCTCCTGGGCGGTGGCCATGCTGCAGTCCCTTCTCCATTCTCCTGGGATTTTAGACATGCACATACATGTGCCCAGAGTGCTTTTCAAGGTGCTGGGTCTGGGACTTGAACTGTGGTCAGCCATGTGGGAGTCTAGTACCATAATCACCATGCCACTTGCAGGTCCATCTCTCCTAATCTTTTAATTTATATTTTCCAGAGCTTATGAGACACTCTCACAGATTTCTTATAGCTAAGTTAAATTCAATATTTAAAAATTTCATTTAATTACCCAGTCATCCAAAATAGGAAATGAGAGATGTCTTTGATACCTCCCCATCAGGTTTGTCAGATCCACCTTTGGTATTCTCAGCTCCCTTTCTCCATTTCCATGGCATCGCCTTGGTTTAAGCTGTCATTTCTTCCAGCTTTGCCACCGCCAGGAGCACTGCACTGACACTTCTACCTGAGAGGTAGAAGCACATACCTCCTTTGTTCTGACTCCACACCAGATCCTCTGCTGCAGCATGCACCCCTGTCATGCTTGCTGACCCCTCATTCAGGAATACTTTGCTTTCAGGTATGGGACATGAGACACATGAGACATGGTTTACTCTCTCATCTCCTTCACCTCCTTCAGGTCTGTAGTCATGGCTTCACTCAGGAAGGCCTGCCTCTGCCACTATTTGAAATTGCCACCTACCCCTCACTTACCCTTCCCCTCACCTACTTTTCTTCTCAGCACTTACTACCTACTATTCAACTTACTATGTAATGTACACATTTTTCTTGGTTGTTGTCTGTCTCCTTTACTAGACTCTAAGCACCGCATGTGCTTGTCAGTTGTTCACTGTTCTCTAGTGCCTTGCACACTTTAGGCGCTCACTAAGCAAGGGCATGCATGCACACATACCCGGTGTGTTTTAAGTTGCCCGGTCTGGGACTTGACCTGTGGTCGACTATGTGGGAGTCCAGCCACGTAACAATTACACCATCTGGTGGTCCTGGTTTACTTTTAATGTAATTTTAATAAAAAAAAAAAAAGTCACATGAATAAAGGGACGTATTTTGTCGTAGGTTATCCTGTGTGTCTTCTCACTTAGCAGCCCAACCTCAGGCCTGGGAGAAGGCCTAAGGCCTCTGCAAGGTTGTGTTCCAGCCCAGAGTGGTGAAGGTGATATGGCCTTCGATGGAGGAGGCAGGTGGGCCCTGCCATCAAGCCAACAAACAAACAGAAGTAGCCCCGGGGAACAGGTGAAGTTTCTGAAGCAAGAATTTATTCCAAGTGTACATATGGTTGTGGACCGCAACCATAGAACCTGCATCACTAAGTGGAAACACACATTCTAAACAGATCACAGGTCTCTCACAACCCTGCCCTTTCCTGGCCACCTTCTGACCTGAGTTCACAGGGAGAGGGCCTCCTAATTCCCAAACAAAACACAGGTACCTAAGGGCTGAGAGAGAATTACACATCCTTATTTTTATTAGTGTCTACCAAGAAATAAAGCACTTCCTGCCTGCTTCAGCCCCACCTTTACCACCTGGGCCCTCAGGGAGCAGCATCTGCCCAGGGAACCCCTGCAGCCATAGCTGTCCTTGGAGCCTGGGCACCTGTGCACGGCCACCCCTCATGCCTGTGTGCTGGCCACAGGCCCTTTCTGCACGTGGGGATGAAAGGGCAGCTGGCATCTCTCCAGCCCTCAGCTCTCAGCCTTGGGAACTTGGAATAGATCAGCAATGTCCAGCAGAGCTTGGCGGATGTGATTCCCAAAGCGCTGGGCATTCTGTGGGGACCAAAAGCTCAGACACACCTTCAAGGGAGCCCCAGCCCTCCATCCCCATGAGCAAGGACTCTTCCCCAGACAGAGAGTGTGCTCCTGGGCTGCCCCAGGTGGCACCCCCTCCACAGGTGAGAGCAGGAGAGACTTACTGTCTCTGAGCTTGAGAACTTGCTGGAGACGTGGAAGAAGATGGTGTTCTCGCCTGCAAACATGTAGGAGACCCCATAGCCATCATCCGCCACCTGAGGGCAACACAGTGTGAAGGAGAAGACAAAAGTCAAACCTGGAAGATCTGAAGAAAGCCAAGCTGGTGTGCTTGCTGCTCTCACAATATAGCAAGAAGGGGTCTCACCCCCAGATGCTGCCTTTTTCCTGAGGTAAGGACCATCCCCAGAAACAGAACCAAAGAATGCCCTCTGTAATTCTGGACATGAACGTCTTAGTGGGAAACAGCTGAGCCCTCTTAGGTGTTCACATTTCAGAAGGTTCCTGATGGGCTACCCGTTGAGTTCCCACTGGAACCCAGCCCTAGCAGGGAGGCATCAGAGGTGGTAGGCCCCAGGTCTCCGTCCACCTGGGTTGGTAGCTGCCATTCTGCTCCCATGCAGGTCCAGGACTATGCTATCTTCTAAGCAAGGTGCTCCTGCCCCCTGCTCTGACCTCAGAGTCCTGCACTCTCCGCTGAAATCCCTGGACCCCTGGTGCCCCCCCACCCCCTCTTCAGGGGCACTCACAGGGCCAAAGCCACCTCCAGCGCCCAGATGATTGGGATACTGGTCCGGGTCAAACATGCGGATCTGGGATTGAGGGATCTGGCTGGTGGAGAGGCGCCAGGGTTCTGAAAGTACCTGCAACAGGGATGCCCCAGTCTGTCAGATGCCACCCACTCAGCATGCACCTGTCCACCTGCTGAGACACACTGAGCATGTCCTGGCATGTTCTGCTAAGGATGTAGCAGTGAACGGGTGTACAAGAGCTCCTGCCCCCCGTGGCTTCTCCTTCCCACCACAGTGTCTGTAAAAACCCTCCCTTCTGCGTCATGAGGCCAAGTGACCTGCACATCCTCCCCTCTGATCTGTCTCCTTCCCCTTCACTTCTTTTCCTTTTCTCACTGGCACTGTCACCACCCGACAGGCCACACATCCATCTCTGTCCCTCCCCCCCCCCACAAGAGCTGGCCTGGTGGGTGTGTGGCAAGTAAGTTGGCCTAGCTGGAAAGGGCCCAAGTGAGCAGGGGACAGAGGACATGCCCATCGTCAACACTGACCTCAGCCAGGAAAGGGGAGCTGACCCCTAGGTATTTGGAGACCAGATAAAGACAGAAGAGGTGCCTGTCAATCCCCGCCCCTGTCATGGCCAGGCGGTACATGTTTTGGTGCTTCTGAGAAGCTTTCCGGAAGAGGTCCTGGAGGTCTGCTTTCTGGGGGGAAGAAGTGCAGGGGTGGAGAATGGCCCTGACACTTGAGGCGGATGTGGGACTGTGATCTCTGGGTATGGCAGAAACAGGTAAGGAACAGGGTGGGGCTCACCATATGGGACCCCTCCATCATGGCCTGAACAAAGGCTGAGGACTCATTGGTACAGGAACGCACAGTCTCGGTCCGTCCCTCACGGAACATTCTGGTCATCGAGGCCTCATAGGTCAGACAGAACTTGCCCCTGTCCTGGGGTACATAGAGGGGTGAATCTGGCATCAGACTCTGCTGTCACTGGCCCTCCCAGCAACCAGAGCCTACCCGGAAGTGAGCCAGCTGCAGTGCGATTTGCACGAAGGCATCAGGGCTGGTTCTGCACTTCTTGATGAGGCCTTTGCCAAAGGGAAGGAACTGGAAGCAGTAGAGCTCCACATCGTCTGCCAGTGCCTTGGCCACCTGGTAGGAACTCTCGATGGCTGCCTGGCACTGCCGAGACATGGAAAGGGTCAGTTGGGGGCAGGGTTCTCTAAGCAGGACTCCGGGTCACACCTAGGGGACGTGATGTTTAAGTGATGGCTGAAGGGGAAAGCTGGCCCCAGCATCTTCAGGAGAAGGGGACATCAGGTGCCAGGCTGGGCTTTGTGGGGAGGAGGGAGGTGCTAGCAGGTGGATCTGGACCTGAGCCTTACATTTCACATCTCTCCCAATCTATACAAGGCCTTGGGTTCCCGTTCCCTTGTGAACAGTCTGGACCCGATTTAGAACCCAGAAAAGTCCCTGTTCCTTCCCTGTGAGAGCTAGACCTGGGGGACAGGGGAAGGCAGAGGACTTAATGTATCCTCACCCTCACACCTGCCCTGCCCCTTCTCAGCTTGCACACCTGTGCAGGAAGATCCCACTGTAGCCGCAGAGGAGGAGCCAGCTCAGGGTTTGGTTGTCCCAGGCAGTGCCCGCTGTCTGTGTAGCCCAGGTGGAAACTGTCAGTGCCCAGGACAAACTGCAGAGAGAGGGTCAGGCTGAGGCTGGCTGCATCCCCTCAGCCTGTCCTGCATATATCCTCTCCAGCCTGTTACCTCCCAGAGGTGTCCGATGATGGGCGCATCGGCCCATGCATGTTCTGTGTTGAGGCCCAACTGACCATTCTTGAAGGAAATGAGAGTGAAAGACTTGTCAAACCACCTGAAGGAGGAGGAGACGTCAACGAGATCATTTACACAGATCTAACCAACTAACCCTAACCTTAACCTAACCCTAACCCTAACCCTGAAGGAGGAGGAGACGTCAACGAGATCATTTACACAGATCTAACCAACTAACCCTAACCTTAACCCTAACCCTAACCCTAGGCTGTGAACTAACACCCTAATCTATAACCCTAACCCTAACCCTAACCCTAACCCTGAAGGAGGAGGAGACGTCAACGAGATCATTTACACAGACCTAACCAACTAACCCTAACCTTAACCTAACCCTAACCCTAGGCTGTGAACTAACACCCTAATCTATAACCCTAACCCTAACCCTAATTATAACCTCTAATCTCAACTTTAACCTAAACCCTAAACCTACCTCATGAATGCCAGCCATAATGCTAATCTTGAACCCTAACCAGCAACCTGAACCATAGTCACGAACTAACCCTAATCCCACACTGCTAACTCTAATCCTAACCCTACCCTGTAAACTCTAACCCTAACCATAAACTCTTAACACTATGGTTCTAACCCTATGTCTAAACACTAATCCTAAACTGAACTTTAACCTATATACCTAATCTTTAACCCTGACCATAACCTCTACCCTAACAGTAACCTTTAACCCTACCAATAGAGCAAAACATTAACCTTAACCCTAAACTCCAACCCTAATTTTTAACTTTAACACACTAACCCAGACCCCTGAACTCTAACTATAATCTCTAACTGCAACCTTAACCTGTAATCCTAACCAGACTTGTGAACCCTAACCTCTAACCTGCAGGGCCAGGAGGCACTGTACCTGTTGTGGCAGTTGCCGTGCAGCAGGGCCTTGCCGTAAAGGCTGAGGCTGGCTTCATCTTCGGGGTCGTAGCAGTGAGACTCCTCATCCAGAGCCACGAAGAAAGCGGCACGCTCAATGGCCTCCAGAGCAGCCTTGTTCTTGCCAGAGCTGAAAAAGGCCTGGCGTGCCTGCGCCCACTCCACCCTGGGGGGCATCGTGGACTCCGGGTGAGAGGGCCTCCTGGGTCCCAGCTCATCTGGAAGGCAACCCTGCCCTCCGTGCACTTGCACCTGGCTACTGCCTGGTGGCCCAGCTGTTGCCACCAGTGTCCCTCACAGGTCCTTCTTGGCCACCCTCCATGGCAATGCAGCCCCAGTTTCCGACAGCAGGCAGAGCCAAGCCCTCTCCTCGTGGGACCTGAACCTTGGCCAGGACAGCCCCTCCCCATAAGCTCGGATACCTTCCCCCTGCAGTAAGGGCTGCCAGCCTCTCCTCCCCAGGCTGAGGCAAGGAGGGGTCCTCCAGGATCCTCTGGAACTGCATCTCCAGGTCGCGAGGCTTGAGCAGGCGGGAGCCCTCATAGAGCCACACCTTGAAGAAGCGGCCCTTGTGGTAGACAGCGATGTGCCGGCTGTCCGAAAGGTGCTGCAGTGTGTCTGCAACAGAGGCTGGTGGGAGGGCTGGGGCAGGACTGCAGGAGCACCCCACTACCCACCTCTGCTCTGGAAAGGGCCCACATCCTGTGCACTGAGTGGCCACTCCAGGGCCTGCTCTGCCTCCTCTGGTCCTTCCTTCCCCTGGAGCAGGGTCCAGGTGTGCTAAGCCAGGCTGTGCTGGGTGCCCCCAGTACCTCTCAGGCAAGGTACTTCATCCCAGAGGAAGTTCAGGTGCTAGGAAAGGACACAGCTCAAGGACCGTGTGAGAAACAGAGAAGGCTGCTGCCTGCCAGGGTCCTGGGTGAGCCCCTCTCACCTGCCCCGTGGGCTCCAGGGAGGGCACATGCTTCTACATCCCACTTGCACGCAGTGCTCCTCCTGCTGCTCCTGCTCAGCGTCTCCCTTCCCTGGGAGGGCCCTCAGGGTCCCAATAGTAGGCCAGTGTGTAGCAAATGTTTAGTATTTGTTGTGAATGGCCTGCTTTCCACAGTTCCATGACCCTGGGGCAGTGGGGAGGCTTGGCAGTGAGCAGGTGGCAGGACTCCTAGCCACTGTGGACCCACAGCTGGGAGAGGACTAGATTCTGAGAAGTGCCTGGCTATGGCTTGGTACCTGTCTCTTTGCCCGGGATCCGAGTGGTGTTGAACATCCTCTCCATCTGGTAGGAGCACATGGGCACGATGCCCAGTGCCATCACCTGGAATGGTGGCCCAGGATGGCTCAGACTCAGGCCTCCTCTCCCATCCCACCCTCAACCCTGACTCAACTCACGGGCTTGATCTCTTCACGGTCCAGCTTACGGCGATACATGATCATGGCATGGACTACGTTTCCTAGGCGGGCGGCCTGCACATCTGTGCTCTTCACAAGCACAAGGTCCTACAGAGAGAACATTCTAAAGGTGGGCACCTCTGTCTGAAGTGACCTGAAGTGGGGACCTGAAGTGACTGGCTCCTTTTTCATCCATCTTACACGTGATCAGAGGGAACTGGAAACGCATTGCCGATTGCATTGCTCCTCTGCTCCAGCTCTGACCTAAGCTGCCTTTTTATAACCTATTTTACTTGTTCACATTTGGCTTATTTTACAGAGAAAGGGGCTCTACCACTAAAAGATAACTTGAGAGCCTCTGGTATGGACGTGTTGTGTGTGCATTTCTTGGGGCAGCTGAGGGAGGAGGGTGTGTGGCAGGCTGCTCAGAGTGCAGAGTGCCCTGTGCAGTGGGAGAGGTGTGCTGTGCAGCTGGGTGTGTGTGGGAGTCAGGAGGAGGGCTGGTCACATGGGGGTGTAGACAATGACTTCCTGAGCTCTTGAAGCCTGGTCCTTGTCCTGTAGTTTGGTTCTGCAATGGGAGAGTAAGGCATACTGTAGGAAGTTACCGGGCAGTGTATCAGGGCAGCTGGGAACCCATGGCTGGGAGGCCAAGGAGGAACAGAAGTGACAAAGCCTGAGCTGGGTGGGGCAGTAAGCTGAGAGGCTCTGAGAGAGGTCTCTGGACCCTTCTCACTTTTAGGATTCCCATTGTCCTGAACCTACTCTTTCAGGATCTCCAGTCCTTCCTTTTCTCTCACTCTTTAACTCCCACTTGCCCACGAAGGCCACCTGTGGTGCCCACCAGGTCCTCTGCCCAGGAGCCCTGTGTGGCTCAAGGCCTTACCATGACGTAATAGTTGCTGTTCACCATGAGAGGGCTCCTGCCACGAAGGTAGATGTATTCTTCCCACCAGTCACTCACCTGTGGGTGGGTGGAGATTAGAGCTGGGGGACAGGCAGCCAGGACACAAGGCAGGCAAGGTGAGGCCCAGAAGGCATACTTACGTAGTTAGTTGCCCACCACGACTTGAGTATCAGGTATTTCTGCAGCCTGGGAGCAGTCTTGTCCTGGAATTCTTTGGCCAGTGCCTCCATGCGGTAATACTCCTCATCACCCAACAAGGGCTGCACAGATTCCAGGTACTGCCCAGCCCAGTTATAGTCACCATGGGGGCCAGAAAGCACAGCTGTCTCTGTCCTCACCCTCTTCCCACTTCTCCTCTCCACCCCATCCCCACTACACTCAAGCCCACTCTGCACAGGCAAGCCTCTTGTGTTTGGATGAGGCCTCTGAATCAGCCTTCCCTGCCCACCAGGATGTCTGGCCCAGGCCCTCACCCGCTGGATTGTAGCTGGCACACTGGGCACAGGAAGCTTGGGCAGAGATGTCTGGAAGCTATAGAGCATGGGTCGCCGGCTGGACAGAAGGCGAACACAGATCTAGGGGTACAGAGCAGAGTGCTGGTGGGCGGGCCCACAGAAAGAAACTAGCAAACACTTGAGACCTTCAGAACCACCCTGGCCCTCAAACACCAGTTTCCAATGGGCCTCTCCCCTCTGGGCCCCCAGAGTCTCAAGCCAGACCCCGAACCCCTCCACCAGCTCTTGCTCACAGCCCAGATCCTAGTGAAGTGGCTTGTCTGGCCGTGCATCTCAAACATCCACCCATGGTAGGAAAGAAGCAGCTTCAGGGTTTGGCGGAAGAAGAAGATGCCTGTCACCCAGACCCCCGTGGAGAAGATGGCCATGCTGAGAAGTTCCCGAGTCTGCGGGGCCTGGTAGGGGCCACACCTATCAGAGAAGGATGAGGACTTTAGGAGGCCACTGGAGGCCAGCCTTGGGGCCATTTCGGCCCTGCAGTTGATAGCTGTGAACTATCTCAGGGCGGAAATTTCCTGAGCACACACACGTCTTAGTGAGCCAAAGGAGCTGTTGTGGGACTGAGATGATGGTGCCCCTGTCGACAGTGGCTACTGTCCTGTATCTGCTGAGCTCAGGAACCCTAGCCTTGGGAGCCCAAGCCCTTGGGGCCCAGCTTTGCCTGCTGGCTTCTTACCTCTCAGGGAGGCATCTCTGGATACAACTGACTAACCCCACGGAGATGTCCACGTTGCAGTAGGAGGAACCTACGGTTGCCATGACAACGACCAGCCAGCTGGTGGGGCTGCCAGGGTAAACACCCCTGAGGATGCCATTCTGTGGGGCAGAAACAGGCACCCCATGGAGCAGGAAGGTGCTAGGTAAGCAGGGCCCAGGAGGTCCTGGAAATGGGCTCCTGCTCTCCTGCACCTATCCGGTCCTCCTCCACACTCCCTGACACCTGCAGCTCCCTAAGGTGACTGAGCACTCCTGAGCACTCTGGTTTCTGCACCGCCAGTGCCTGTGTCTGGTGGTGACAGGCGCCAACAATAGAGTACCGGCAGACGCCTAGCCTTTACTCGACAGCTGTTCTGCATCTGCCAGGAGAAGTGGTCGGGAGAACCACTTGCGCCCACCTTGATGCGAATCAGGCGTTTCTTCCAGGAGTTGATCCCAGACAGGTAGATGTGTTTCAGGGCCTCCCGACTGAGCCGGAAGTCGACCCCGTCTGGGGTCACCGTGAACTGGAAGGCCACAGCCTGGTGCGCTTCCGCCATCCTGGGGGTTGGTCGGCACCTGGGAGGGCAGGAGGGTGCGCGGCGCGCTCAGGCCCCGCCCCGGCCGCCGCAGGCCTGCAGCCCTAGGCCCCGCGCGGCCGCCCGCCCCGCCGCCCGGCACCCACACACCCCCCTGCCCAGCCCCGGCCGCCACGCACGCCGGATCAACCGCCGCGGAACCCTCGCGCAGGCGTTCCGGGCGGGCCCAGCCGCAATTTTGCAAGGTTCAGAAAGGGGTTGCGGCCTTGAAAGCTCCAGGAACCCCAGACAGCGAAAGGCAGCCCCGGAGTGGGGGCAGAGGTGGAGAGAGGCGGCCGGGAAGCGGGAGTCACAGAAGTGTGGTCTGCAGCCCGGGCCCGACCGCGCCGTCCTTCCCCTCTGTTCCGGGCTGGGGGTTGTGCGCCAGATGGCTGGCCCTGCGCTGGCCCCTACTCACGCCTTCGGTTCACTCCTGTGTGTGAGGAACAGGCCACTCTGGCCCGTGTCCCCACGTCCTTCGGGCCTATCCGCCCCCTGCCCCGCCCTCACGAGCAACTTGACACCAACTCCAAAATTGGGGTCGAGATGTGGGGCGGGAACCAGAACCCCCTCCCCTCTGCGTAGGGATCAGGAAGGGGGGGGACAGGTTTTCTGCAAACTTAAGGTTGCTCAAAAGTGGGGGGTGCCAAAGGGTCTCACGTGAGAATGGTGGCATTAGAGCTAAAAATAGCCAAATGTAGGGAAAAGGTCACCGTGTATCAGCTGTGCATCCAGTTCTCAGGTCTCTACTGCTCAGGGCTGACAGCCCCACCCCAAGTCCCTCTGTGTAACCCCATCACTCACTCCACAATCCTTCCCACAGATCCTCCCAGTACTGACGACTTTTAAGTTGGAGCCAGGGGACTACTTTCAAGCCCAGAGCACTCTGTCAGTGTATTCCTGGTTTGGTGTTGTCTGTGCAGAGCCAGGACAGGGTGTGCAGGAACAAGCTCGTTTATTGCCCTAACGTACACAGCCCAGAGGCTCCGGCCGGCTCACCACCCAGACCGACTCAAACTCAGGGTGAGGTCAGTCTCCTAAAGCCCCCTCTTGCTTGGTGGCTCAGCCCAGGCCCCACAGCCTCCAGCTTTTTTCCCTCCCTCCAAGGTCCTGCCCTGGAGGCTCCAGGAGGAATCCACGTGGAAGGGTGGAGGGTCACAAAGTCGGGGGGAAGCTGGTCAGCTGCCCCTTCTGCTGGAAGTAGAACTGGAACCGAGACTGGGCGTACTCCTAGGAAAGAAAACCCACCCACACAGTGGTGAGGCTTGGGATCAGTACTCTACACTGGCCCGTCTGCCCATAGCCACCCAGGGTAGCCCAGGTTTTCTAGAGGACATATGACCTCTGCCGCAACCCAGCTTGCACCTGGAATGCTCCCCCGACTCTCTTACCAAGTAGCCAAATTCTATGGTTGACATGGATGCCTGGAGGATGGACCACAGGCCCCAGAAGAAATGGGATGCCAGAGCATACCTGGGGGTAGGGGTAGGTGAGGAGGAAAAAGTACATTTGGCACTGAGTGGGAGCCCTAACTTCTCTTCACCCTAACCCCTACCTCATCCTTCTTCCCACTCTCAAACCTCAGACCTCAACTTCCAGCTCTGTCCCCCTACCTGCACCTGACCTGCATGCAGCTCTGTGAGTGTACTGCCTCTCCCTCAGTCCTCCTCTGTATCCTGCCCTACATCCACCCAGCTTCTCCCTCCTCACCGATTGATCTCCACCAGCAAATCATCTTCCAGCTTTTTCTGCTCCTCTTGGGAGAGGATCTCACCTTTCTTTACCTCTGCCAGGTAATGGCGAACAAAATGGAGCTGAGATCAATGGGTAAGAGTTAGGAACTGGGGAGACACCCTTTCTGGCCAATCCTTTTAGACTTCACCCCCCCTTCCCTCACAGGATGGTTCCTGCTCCCCAGCCTCGGATCCACATACCTGCTGTTCCTGAGTGGGGTAGTCTGTGGGCTGTGCTTTGTAGAAGGGCCATTCCTCATGAGTATAATCATAAACCCACTCACAGAAATGGTTCCCGATGTCAAAGCCCCTGGGGAATAAGGTGGATATTCAGTCTTCAGATACCCTGGGCAGCTGGGATGCCAAGATGAAACCTGGTCTGTTTTGCCAGGACACTGAGAAACAGATTCATGGGGGACCATCATCCTACCCTCACCTGTAATTATAACTGCTGTACTCGAAGTCCACCAGCATGAGGTTGTCCGCACTTCCTGGATCTGAGAGCAGCAGGATGTTTCCTGGGAGGGATGGGGTGGTTCTGGTCACTCTAGGACCTTCCGGTCCCCTCCGCCCTGGGGGAGCCTCAGATGTCTCCTACCTTCCTGGATGTCGTTGTGGCAGAAGACCACTGGCGATGGGGTAGAGTCTAGCAACTTCCTGCAGGGGTATGGGGGCATGGGTCCCGAGCAGAAGTGACTATAGAGGAAGGTCAAGCCACCCTCACGAGCCAGGCCCTGACCCCAGCCCTCAGAAAATCCTGGGGGAGGACACGATGAGGTATCTGGTGCCACCTCTCACACCCCCCTCCCCTACTGCCCTCACCTGAGGTTGCCCATCTCATCCTTCAGGTTGTATATTTCCAATAGGTTCATGTCGGGGGGACCAGTCGGGGACAGGTCCTGAATCTGCTTTAGGTACCTGAAGCCCAGAGAATAGGATTTGCCCAACCCCCTCTCCTATCTACCCCTCCGGCAAGACTTTCTGCCATTTCCCTGTCACTGTGTGACTTGTCTGGCAGCTGTCTGGTAGCCTGTGCTGTGGCAGCCGATGGAGACCCTGGGTCACCTAATCTCCATGGGAGCGCGGGGCATCCAGACACAGCCCAGTGTGGTGACTGCTGTGCAAGGGGTCGCTCGGGTATGGGGAGCCCTGAGAGGCCGCACTTACCGCTCCATTGTCCCGAAGAGCCAGTGGGGCTCCTTGGTGAAAGGCATCTCCATGCCATGGAACCGGGCCATCTTCGTGGCGATGGCTGCGGACAACGCTGGCTCTCGAAGCTCTCGAGTTTTTAGTGGCCGGCTCTGCACCCAGGAACCTATCAGGGTGGTGAGGGGGCTGGGGCAGGAGGGGGCAGGGGCAGGGGAATGGGGCAGGTTAGGGTCTGGGGCAAGTTCCCTACCTGGGGTGAGGGATGTGAAAGCAGACACTGGGGAGGAACAGAGTTGGGGGAGAAGGTGTCTTGGGGAGGACAGGGCCGGGCTGGGCGCGTACGGGGATGTACTGTTCCAGCCGGCCTTCCGGAAAAACGCCGTAGAGCTGGGGCCCCAGCGACCGCTCGGCCAGGATGGCGAACATCACACTTTCCAGCACCAAGGAGTCCACACCCTAAGGGAAGAGGATGGCAAAGAGGCGGGCGTCGGGCGGGGCCCAAGAGAGAGGTGCCGAAGGTCTGCTTCCCTTTGCCGCTGCGGCTGCGGCGCGGGTCCTGCAGCCGCGGGCTCCGGAGCGCAGGCTTGGCACAAGGGGCGAGGCGTCGGCCGCTCACCTGCAGGATGGCCCCGTACAGCCGCAGCAGCACCTGCCGGGGCTCCTCGCCGACGCTGGGCAGGTGGTCCGGGAGCGAGCAGCGGAAGAGCAGGTTGCTGAGGCCGCCGCTGCAGACCCGCAGGCACTCTCAGCCGCCGCCCGCCGGCCCACCGCGGCCCCGCCCCCGCCCCCGCCCCGGCAGGCTGGGCCCTCGCGTTGCACGCACGCGCGTCCTGGGGCCCGAGGGGGGACCGCTGACGGCGCCCGCGCGAAGGAGAGGCCGACCCCTGACCTCCCACCTCACGGGGAAAACCCTCAGCTCCTCCGGCCGCACTCGGCGCCAGGCCCCGCCCAAGTACTCCCGGCACCACTGGTAGGCTCGGTGCTCGGCGTCACGCGACAGCGACGAGGCGCGCCTGCGGCTCGGGACCGCGTCCGGGCACGGCGGCTGCCGTGAGCTGTCCTTGGCCGGGCGGCCGCTGACCGCCCCGCCTCCGGCCGCAGCTGTCCCCTCCGCCGCCATGGCTCGGGCTCGGCGGGCCTGACGCCCAGCCTCGCACGGCTCTCTTCGGACGGGCTCGGCTCCTTCCGGCCGTGCTCGGGTGCGCTTCCGGCCGGGTGGTGCGTCCCCGATCACACTCGGGCTTCTCCGGCAGCGCTCGGCCCTCTCCGTCACTTTGGGGCCGGTCCCGTTCAAGCTCAAGCTCAGCGCGCTGCGCAGTCCCCGCTCTCCGCGCGCCCTCCGGACAGGGCGGCTCACGGTTCGGCGCTGCTTGGACCGCGGCCCGGAACCGCGAGACGGCGTTAGCCAGCCCCGAGCGTCAGGGGCGCTCGGCGCGCAGCCCTGTGCCGAGGTGCGTGGGCGCACCGGTGGGCTTGGTGGCGCATCCTGGGACAGAGTTCCAACGGGCGGGGCGGAGTGCACCGCCGAACGCCCACGGGCGGTGTCCTTTTGGAGGAGGCGCCAGTGAGGGGAACTGGGCCTGCGGGCGATCTGGAGGAGAGGGGCCGCGTGGGGACGCAATCGCCCCTTTGCCCTCCTGTGCGTGTGACCGGGCCTGAGTGCACACACGCACACCTGGGGGGAGAGTGTGGGCACGGGCAGGTATCCAGTGAGCGTGAGTGAAGCAGGCCCTGAGTCGGCGTCCATCGTGGGACTTGGTCTTGCAAAGCAGAAGGTTGGGGAAAAAGAAAAAGCATAGAGACAGAAATGCGGTGAACAACAGACAAGCTGTGCTGCTCAGTCATGCTTGTTTTTATTTGTTTTACAAAGCATGGTGAGATTTCTGCAAGCATCTAGGAATGTGGTTAAAGTCTCACAGTCAGAGAAAAGCACCTTAAGAGCATACGTTTTCAGGGTCTTGTTGCTGTCGTGTGTGACCTGGATATGTGTCCTGCATCCAGCCAGGTTGCTTATCGGCAGGTGTGCTGGCTTCAGTGAAGGCCGTCTGGTTTACCTCAGAGAGAGAGAGTGGGCAAGCCATAAACATTGTATGGAACAGGCATCCATAACTTAGCCAGGGTCAGGATGTTTTCTGCTCGCCAGACAGACAGAGATAGAAAGCGAGAAATCACCCCCCAGGGGAGATGGCCACGCCACAATCCCGTCTCCATTCTCCTCTCAGGATCTTGGGCACGCAATCACATGCACCCGGCGTGAGTTTGAGCCACTGGGTCCGAGACTCGAACCGCGGTCGACTACGTGGGAGTCCAGCGACATAGCCGTTATGCTAACTGCTGGTCCCCGTAATTGTTTTTAGAAGCCCCTGGAATCCAAGGCATATCAGCCAGTTCCCAGTAAAGTGATTAATGAGGCATTTTGATAACTGCCTCCTACTGTTAGTCTGCATACCCTCATACCCCTGGGGACAAAAGCTGATGATTCCTGGTGCCCTGGATCCCTGATCATCTCTGAGACTCCATTGCCGGTGGAGACGGAAAAGAAAACCTTTTCTTTGGTAGAGAGATTTTTGCTGTAGGGTGCGTGCACACCTGCTTAAGTTTCAAACTACCAGGACTAGGATTGCCATAGGCCAAGTGGAAGTCCAGTGATATAACCATTATGCCATCTACTAATCCCTGAAAAGAACTTCTTAAAGTGGTCTAAGGAGTGAGGAGGCCTGCACAAACTGAATTGAGAGACAAGGCAGGACAAGGCAGAGAGCCTCTGCCGTGTGCCCCCACGACATACCTTGACAAGAACTCCCTAACTACTTGGCATGGAACAAAACTGCTTTAGAAAGGCCATCAGAAGCCTATGCTTGTGGACGCGGACGAAGCAAGTGCTCCAAGGACTTACATGTTTCTGACCTCCTCCCTTCCCCAGCCTAACCCTCAGGAGGCCATTCTTTTTTTTTTTTCTTTTCCTTTTTTTTTGTTTTTTCATTTCATTTTCTTCCATACATTCAATCACATTATTATTTGTCTTACAAAATGGATATTTCAACAGGTGAACATTTCTCCCTAGTACTGTTGATAAAACTACGAAATATCTTCAACAGATAATACCACACCTCTTTGTGCCATTAGTGCTTTTCCTCCCTGTCCCTCCCCCAAATGTCCTTCCTCAGACCCTCCTCTTTCACACACACTACATCTGGTATTTACATCTATATACTGCATTTCTATATCCTTTAGACAATTAATTTCAGTCATAGAGTGCAGACACTCGGTATATATTAAGTGGGGACATACAATGCTTCTCCTTCATAGCATGGCTTGCTTCACTCAGCAGAAGTCTTCCACATTCATCCACTTCCTGTCAAAAGCCAGGGTTTTGTTGTTTTTTATGGATGAATAGTATTCCATTGAATATATGATGCCATTCTTTAGTGAGCCTGTTTTGGGCAACTGGAATGGATTCACCCTGGGGCCATCTGCAGCCCTGGCTCAGGTAAACTCATTGCTTTGCGTTTTGCCTCAGCTTCTTTTTTAGGTTGACAAAGAGCATCTCTGAACGATGAGGCTGTTGTTGCCCTCCTTGAAACCAATGTCCTCATGCACCACTCTACCACCCCTCCTTGCCTCCAGACCTAGATTCAATTACAATCAAACCCAGGAGACCTTCAAGGAGACATTCCCTGAGACATTCGTATGTCCGTGGTCTGCCTTGGCAGTTTGGAAAATGTACTGACTCACCTCAACTGATGGTACTCGCTGTGAGTGGTGCCTCCTGCTAGCTCCTGCCCATGACTGGAGTGGCACTCAGGAAGCAGCCTTCCGACCTACCCAGATCTGTAGCAGTTCCTGTGGAGTCACGTTCTCTGGGACAAAGTAGATGGGCAGCCAACTACAGTGTTGTTTGATTCGGAGGACCAGACAGAAGCCAGGAAGTGGGCAGAAGAGCCATATCAGTTCCTGCAGAGGAAAATCATAATCCCTCATTCTGTATCTAAATCTGAACCAGTTCTGAGCCCATGGATTGAAAGGGGAGCTTGCTTACCTTTTCAGATGGAGTACTCAAACTCTAAAATATTGAAAAAGGTTTATTCTAAGCCAAAACATGAGAACTACAGCTGGCATGCAACCTGGATGGATAATTCTGGTAGCCCCAAACATTCTCCCTGAGCTCTTCTGATCCTTCAATAGGTTTTTGTTTTGTTTTGGTTTTTAGATTTCTTGCCATAGGGCACATGTGTTTGCCAGAGAGAGAAAGTGAGAAATTACCCCTCAGGAGGATGTCCACATGCCAAACCGTTGTCTTCCACTATCCCCTTAGGATTTTAGGCATGCTTGCCCAAATGCTCAGTGTGATTTTCAAGCCACTGGGTCTGAGGCTTGAACCACCATCTGCCACGTGGAGTTCAGTGCCTTAGCCACCACGCCACCTGCTGGTCCCTCCTTGTACAGGTCTGTTAGACTAAACTATTCTGGCCTGAGATGGCTGATGTACTCCCACAGTTGGGTCCCTGTGGATAAACTGAAGTTACACATGTTAGGCTGCTTTTTTTTGAGCTGGTTACTAAGTTATAGCCAATCACACTAGTCACACTTTATTCAGTCACAGAAAGCCCACCTTTGAGGCTGTTTGTGCCTACTACCATCCATCTCTTTTTTTTTTTTTTTTTTTTTTTTTTTTTTTTTTGAGAGAGGTTTTTGCTATAGGGCGTGTGCACTCGCCAGAAAGACAGAGAAACAGAAAATGAGAAATCACCCCCCTGGGGGGGATGGCCACGCCACAATCCCTTCTTTTTCATTCACCTCTCAGGATCTTGGGAATGTACGCACACGTGCCTGGTATGAGTTTAAGCCACCAGGTCTGGGACTCAAACTGCAATTAACTACATGGGAATTCAGTGACATAGCCATTATGCCAACTGCTGGTCCTGTGACCAGTTATCTCTAACGCGCTCCCTCATGATTTTGTGTGACACTTTCCCTCTTACTGAACACATCACTTCCCTGTTCCACCCATATATTGCCGGAGACCTGCTCCAGCCAGAAGGTGACACGGGTGAGAAGGAATCAAACTGAGACCTCAATGCCCTTTAGCATGTTCTCAGTCGACTACAGCTAGAGCAAGCTCAAGACTGTAGCCTCAATGGCTAAGAGACATACGTATTTATTATTGAAGGAGTTTTACAGGGGTAGGATGGGTGAGGGGAAGTAAGTAAAAGATTTTACTCTAAAAGGTAAAGTATTTAAAGTATAGGAACAATAATCATAAAACATGATGTCTGTTTTGTTTAGGTATAAACAGTTATAATCCTTAGGACGAGGGAGTCCATTTGTCTGGTGCATTCTCTTCTTAGATCTTGATTACCAGGAAAGATCTTCTGGGTAAGGGGGCTCCCAGGATTCTTAATAACCTCAGTCCCAGGCCAGCTTGATAACTTCAGCCTCAGGCTAGGGTGGCAGCGGATGGCCGGTTACAAAGGCCTAGATAGAAATCGTGTCTGGTCAAGTAAAGACAAGGTTAATATATACTAAAGTGGAATACCTATATTATCTCTGGGGTAAGCAGTTTTAAGACTGACCTAAAGGTTATTGTGTACTTGTGACCCTCTACGTGCTGTTCTATATAATGGCTATGGCTCGGGGAGCGGCAATCCTTCCTTGTCCTGAGATCAAATGTGACCCACGGTCTTTGTTTGGGGTAACAGTACCTCCTGGATGAGTCCCTGAGCCCCTCCCAGCTACTGAGATTGTTTTACCAATTTAGTAGCTTTAACCCAAACATTTCCAATGCTTTTCTATGTAATCCCCAGTAGAAGTGAATGCAGCATTCTTTATTGACATTTTCCAGGAGGGTGGGGTGAGACTTATGGGAGTAATTCCCATTCGCCACCATCGCCTTAGGGATCTGCATTCCTTCAGGATTATTGTAAAAGTTACAGTAAGGCTGGGGGGTGTTATTTTACCTTTATGGGGTACCGGGGTACCATAACGACAGTAAAGCCCATGGCAGAGAGATTGAAAGGACAAACCAGTAGAGCAACACAGTTGACACCTTGAGCTCGCGGCTGCCACCTCGCTTGCAGCTTCTTCTCAGCCAAGCCTTGCTTAGACATGAGAGGCAGCTCCACATGTTCTGCCTGTGTTAGCTGTATGGGCTTTGTCAATATATATTCCTTGTATGGGGACCAGCAGTTAGCGTAATGGCTATGTCGCTGGACTCCCACGTAGTCGACCACAGTTCGAGTCCCGGACCCGGTGGCTTAAACTCACGCCGTTCGTGTGTGCGTGTGTGTGTGTGCCCAAGATCCTGAGAGGAGAATGGAGGAGAAGGGATTGCGGTGTGGCCATCCCCTCTGGGGGGGGGGGGGGTATCTCTCGCTTTCTATCTCTCTGTCTCTCTGGTGAGCACAGGCGCCCAGTAAGAAAAAACCTCTCGGGACCAGCAGTTAGCGTAATGGCTATGTCGTTGGACTCCCACATAGTCGACCGCGGTTCGAGTCCTGGACCCGATGGCTTAGAGCTCACGGCGGGCACGTGTGCGTGCGTGCCCAAGATCCCGAGAGGAGAATGGAGGAGAAGGGATTGCGGTGTGGCCATTCCCCCAGGGGGTGATTTCTCGCTTTCTGTCTCTCCTTCTCTCTCTGTCTGTCTGGCGAGCGCATGTGCCCTATAGCAAAAACCTCTCCAAAAAAAAAAAATAATAAAAAAAAAAGAAAGAAAGAAAGAAAAGAAAAAACTCTCATATTCCTTGTAAACCACATGGCTAGCTGTAGTCTCTCGGAAGACATTTTCTGGGAGGCTGCGTAATTTAAATCGCCTGTCCTTTATTTGAATAAACTCTTGTTAAATTTTGGTTTGTCTAAATTTGTTTTTTGTTTTTGTTTTGAGAGGTTTTTGCTATAGGGTGCTTGGGCTCGCCAGGAAGAGAGAGACAGAAAGTGAGAAATCACTCCCCTGGGGGGATGATCACACTGCAATCCCTTCTCCTCCATTCTCCTCTCAGGATCTTGGGCACGCACGCACACGCACCCGGCATGAATTTTAAGCCACCGGGTCCAGGACTCGAACTGCAGTCGACCACGTGGGAGTCCAGTGACATAGCCATTACTCCAACTGCTGGTGCCCTAAATTTGTTTTTAACAGGTTTTATAGGCAAAACTACAAGTTTTTGGTTCACAGATAGGTCAGCCTGATGTGTTCACATGAGCTGAAAACGAGCTATTGCTATACTACAGTCTCATCAGGGTAGCTCTAAAGAGTATAATGAAAAGAAATCCTAGATGGGGCAGGGCTTTAAGTACACTTAAAGCTTACCAAGAACACTTGGGTATCTACTTTGTGTGAAAGGAGTAGATGGAGTAGTGGCTTATACTGTCGAGGGATATGTATAAGCTTCTAGTTGTGATTGAAGTTGTGCTCGTTGGTCAGGGACCTAGGAATCAGCAGAAGATTGGAGACAGATTTGGGGAAGAAAGTGAACCTATGAGAGTGGTCACAAGGTATGTGCATCTTTGTGCTTCTTGATAATAGCCATTGAAAAGGAGTCACTGAACAGCAAGATGAATAGAACAGATGTCAGTCAGCTTCTGTCCTTGGCTAGCCTTGTGCTTGTATGATGAACCCGTGAATGGAGTTGTCATGGCAGCAGGAGTGCACTTATGCCTAGCAACATAGGCTCTCTCTTGTGAAAATTTGTCAGAGGGTGAGACCAGCAGATGGCTTAATGGTTACATTGCTGAACTCCCATGTAGTTGACCATGGTTCGAATCCCAGACCTGGCAGCTTAAAACTCATGCCAGGTGTGTGTGTGTGTGTGCCTGCCCAAAATCCCAAGAGGACAATGGAGGAGAAGGGATTGCAGTGTGGGGGTGATTTCTTGCTTCCTGTCTACCTCTCTTTATATATAGCAAAAATCCTCTCTAAAAGAACAAAAGAATTTTTGCCAGAGGGCATGTGTGCTCACGAGAGAGAGAAAGAGAGACAGAAAATGAGAAAGCACCATTCAGGGAGGACAGCTACATTGCGATCCCTTGTTTCTCCTTTCAGAGAAAGGAGAAACACACACACACACACACACACACACACACACACCAGGACTGGGACTTGAACTGTGCAGTCATGGAATCCAGCTACCCCAACAACCATACCACTCACTGGCTGGCCTCATGGATTCTCTTATCAAGTTATTCCTGAATATCTGACCTGTTTGTGGCTGACATCAGTGTCACATTCCTGCTCTGGTACCGTTTCTAGAATACAGTTACTAGTTACTCAGCATCAAGTTGCAGCTGATCCTTTCTACCCAGGAGAGAACATTGATTCATCCTTACTGGAACTGACACTTGTTCTGGGTATAGGTTTGCTCTCCTTATCCACAGTATCTCAGACTAGCATCACTGTCCAGGGGCTTAGAGAGTGCTCCATTTACCAACACAGCATCATGTATAACACTGTCTCAGGCCAAGAAACTTACTTTGCAGTGAAAGAGGTACAGCAGTGTGTAGATTGTTATGAAATTCACTGCTTCTCTAGTATCTTGCATTATCCACAAACAGCCAGTCTGGTAGAAAGATGAAATAACCTCCTTTTTTTTTTTTTTTTTTTTTTAAAGATATTTTTCTACCTAGCTATTGTGCACATGTGCTTACTGAAGAAACAGAGAGACAGTGAGAAATCAACGCCTGGGGGGATCACCACACTGGAGTCCTTTCTCCGTCATTTCCCTCTAGGGATTTTGGGCACACACACTTGTGCCTGGCATGAGTTTCAAGCTGTCAGGTCTGGGACTCAAACTGGAATTGGCCATGTGGGAGTCCAGCACCTTAACCATCATGCCACCTGCAGGCCCCAAAAGATGAAATAACCACTTACAGGCTTAGATAAGGCCCCAGCTCTAGGACTCTGAGGAGATTCAGGCAAATGCATTGAACCAAAGACCAATATAGGTGCCCTGCCCACAGTAGATATAATATATGACTCTACAAACAGACACAGGCCCAGGAACCCAGAAGTTGGAATTGGCTCTTCTGACCATATTCCCAGTAGCTCACATGTAGCATTTTTACACTCTGTCTCCACACCCTTAAGGTCTGCTGGTTCGAGCCTGGTTTCCAAGTAAGGAACATTTCATGAGAGGACTTCCACTGGTTGTAGGGAGGGACACCTCCATTGATCCTGAACCTACAGAAATACCAGGTGACCTCCTGCTGGTGGACAAGCAGGCAAAAGGAGGGGATGATTGATCCTGATCATACGAGGATGTAGGGTCGCCAATACAAAATATGCAAGCAAGAGTTGACCTGGCATTTAGAGGATGCACCTGGGTCTCTTACAGCAGTCATTTCCCATGATGGTAAGGTGACTAAGAGCTCAGAACCCTCAGGGACAAATGGCTGAATAATCCCACTAGGTAAGCCACATAGGCCAGTCAAAGGCTGGCTGAAGTTGAGGCTGAGTGGGGGTGGAGGGGGTGTGTGGATGAATATCAGTTACTGCATTGGTGATCCCATGTTTGTTTTGCTAACTCTTGCATTAAAACCTTTGCAGAGTCATAACTAACCTTTACCTTGAAGAGAGTAGACTCAATGTGATGCCTGAGTAGATTGGAACAGTGTAAGAATTGGCGCCTTGATTGATATCCTCAGCCTACCTTTGACTGCAGTGGGCTTACAAGGGCTGCATCTAGGCACCTACTATGTCTTTTCGTTTTATGCCCCAGGCCTCATCTGAGACCACACAAGCCCACTGGGCCTGTATCCAGCACAGTCCAGGTCGGGGGGGGGGCAGCTTCAGGGACCAGAGCCAGGAATCAGTGGATAAAGAGATGGACAGCCTTCTCAGGAGGTCCTGGTGAAGTCAGAGTTCTGTAACTCAGAGCAGTACCCTCAGTAACACACTTTCATTTTGTGCTCCTTCCTTTTCTGTCTCATACTCTCTATCCCTCACTTCTCTTTCTTGAGATCACCTTGTGAACAAACTGTACCCAAGACTTTGTCTTGGGCTGTGGTTTCAGAGGAACCCAAACAAAGATTACACTGAAAACAAAAAGGTTTTTGTCAATTTATATCAGCCATAAATAAATAAATAGAATAGAATAGAATAGAATAGAATATGTACATGAATAGATAATGAGGCTATAAAGCTAGGAACTAATTGTAACTTAGTTCAAACTTATCAACATTGGTGCACTCAAATGAAAAACTGTATGTCACGTTTTAGGTCAAGCACTGGGAGGTATATATCTATACCTGGTTGGCTACGTGAAGCCTGGACTTGTTTGTGGCTTACACTACTGAGAATGGACTGGAATGGATTTGTAATATGTGTGACCTAGCCACCAGTATCCTTTATGTTGCTCTTCATTAGGCCACTATGTTGATTTTTTAAAAACAGGTTATGTTATGAATTCTTTTTCAAGATAATGAACGGGTATGATCAATAAAATGGAAAGACAACCTATGGGATGGAAATAATTGCAAACCATATTTCTGATAAGAACTTAATATTCAAAATGTGTAAGAAACCCACATGGCATCCCTGTAGCCTAGTGGTTGAGCATGGCTAACTATGGTTTGAATACTGGCCCTAGCATCTTGAAAAACATTCTGGGCATGTGTGCATTCCTGCCCCAAACCCTGACATGATGGAGAAATGAATGAGAAGGGATTACAGTATGACCAACCCCCATTGGGAAGGGTCCTTTCTCTCTCTCTCCCTTCTGTGTGTGTGTGTCTCTCTCTCTCTAATGAGTTCATGTGTCCCCTGGCAATTACAAAAAATGAAAAAAAACCACAACTGAATAGCAAAATAATAAATAATCCAATTTTTAAAATGGGCAAAAGATCTGAGGAGACATTTCTCCAAAGAATGCATACAAGTGGCCAACAAGTATATGAAAAGGTGCTCAACATCACTAATCAAGGAAGTGCAAATCAAAACCACAATGAAATATCACCTTGCCTTAAGGTCTGCTGGGTTAGAGCCTAGTTTCCAAATAAGGAACATTCCATGAGAGAACTTCCGCTGGTTGCAGGGAGGAACACTTTCATTGACCCTGAACCTACAGAACACCCTTTTAGGATGGATATTATAAAAATGACAAGAGATAGCAAGTGTTGGTGAGAGTGCAGAGGAAAGACAACCCTTGTACACTGTTGGTGAGAATGTAAATTGATATAGCTACAATGGAGAACATTATGGACATACTTTGAAAAATTAAAAACATAGCTTTCATGTGACAATGCCACTACTGAGTGTATGTCCAGAGAAAATGAAATTGGCATCTTGAAGGTTATCTGCATCAACATGTTCACTGCAACACTATTCACCATAACCAATATCTGAAAAGAACCTAAAGTGGTCCAGGCATGGTGGTGCAGCAGTTGTACAGTGCTGCATGATGCTGGAAGCTATCTGGGATATGGGTTTTGGTTCCTAAGTTGACCTGTACACACCAGGCACATGTGTCTGTACTCCTGGCTGTCTGGGAAGAGTTGGAGGGAGGAAAGTAGCATGAGACCCAGTGGAAAGTAATCCTCACCTTCTGGGACCAGCAGTTGGCGTAATGGCTATGTCGCTGGACTCCCATATAGTTTGCCTTGGTTCAAGCCTCAGACCCGATGGCTGGGTGCGTGTGTGTGAGTGCCCAAGATCCCGAGAAGGGAATGAAGGAGAAGGGATTGTGGTGTGGCTATCCCCCCCGGGGGGTGATTTCTTTCTCTCTCTCTCTCTCTCTCTCTCTCTCTCTCTCTCTCTCTTTCTGGCAAGCACACGTGCCCTATAGCAAAAACCTCTCCAAAAAAAAGAGAAAGTAATCCTCACCTTCACCTTCTTTCTATCTGTCTCTCTCTCATGAAATAGATATTGATAAATAAACTTTAAAAATAAAGTGGGCCAGTTGATGGCGTGCTGGTTAAAGTAGCTGGATCCTTCATGACTGACTGCGTGGTTTAGGTCTCAGACCCAGTGGCTTGAAAAACACACTGGGGGGACCAGCAGTTAGTGTAATGGCTATGTCGCTGGACTCCCACGTAGTCGACTGCGGTTCGCATCCCAGACTTTGCGTCCCAGACCCGGTGGCTTAAAACTCACACCAGGTGCGTTTGTGTGCATGGCCAAGATCCCAAGAGGAGAATGGAGGAGAAGGGATTGTGGCGTGTCCATCCCCCCTGGGGGGTGATTTCTTGCTTTCTGTCTCTCTGTCTCTCTCTCTGTCTGGCGAGCGCACGTGCCCTATCGCAAAAACCTCTCAAAAAAAAAAACAAAAAAAACAAGAAAAGAAAAACACACTGGGCGTGTATGCATGCATTCACAAAATCCCGAGGAGAATGGAGAAGAAGGGACTAGGGCATTGGCCATCTCACCTTGAGTGCTTTCTCACCACGCCCCGTGTCTGTGTCTGTCTCCAGTGAATGCACACACCCTAGAGCAAATTAAACAAAAACCCAACCAACATGTTCTTTAGTGGATGAATAGATAAAGAAAATGTGACATGCACATGTGCACACACAAACAGGAACATGATTCAGCCATAAAAAATAAGAAAATTCTGTCATTTGTGACAACATGGATGAACCAGGTGAAGTAGGCCAGACACAGAAAGACAAATGCTATATGAGCTCACTTGTGTGTGGAAGCTAAACAACTGATCTCATAGAATTGAGATAGAACAGTGGTTACTGGGGCTGGGAGGTAGAGGCTATAAGGAGATGTTGGTCAAAGGGTCAACTAGTGAGTGGTGTGGTGGTTAGGGTGACTGGATCCCACATGGCAGACTGTGCAGTTTGAGTCCCAGACCTGATGACTTGAAAAACATGCCAGGCAGGGACCAGCAGATGGCATGGTGGTTAAGGTGCTGGACATTCCCACATGGCTGACTACGGTTCGAGTCCCAGACCTGGTGGCTTTCTTTTTCAGTTTCCCTCTTTCTCTCTGCCTCTCTCTGTTCAAATTAAAATAAAATGAATGAAAAATAAAATTAAATAATTCTTTTAAAAAAAGGAAAAAGAAAAACATGCTAGCCATATGTGCATGCTTACTCAAAACCCCAAGAGGAGAAATGGAAGAGAAGGGATTGTAGGGTCACCACTTCCCATGGGAGTGCCTCTCTCTCTCTCTCTCTCTCTCTCTCTCTCTCTCTCTTGCAAGCTCATGTGCCCTCTAGCAAACTTTAAATAAAAAAAATTAATAAGTTTTTGGGATCTAAGGATGGTATTTGTGGTGATGGATGCATTAATTATTTTGTGGTAATTACACAATGCATATGTTATCGAGTTTAAAAGTGAAGAGACATAAAATATTTTGTATGTGTTGGATCTGCTAGGGTTGTGACTGCTTGGCCTAATTTATGACTGTGACTTCAATTAGCATTAATATGCTTGTGATTGAATAATAGTTTGATTGGGTCTAATATCCTTGGGTCACTGTATTAGTTTCCTATTGCTGCTGTAACAAATTACCTCAAATTTACTGACTTAAGATAACAGAAATTTATTCTTTTGTGGTTCTGGAGAAATTTGAATTCACTATTATTAGGCCAACATTAAGGTGTAGTTAAGACTGCACCTTCCTGTGGGCTCTAAGGAAGAACCCATTCCTTTGTTTGTGGCTGTATCCCTCCAATTTCTGCCCCCTCCTTCCTCTGTGCATGCTCTCCCTCTGCCTCTCTCTTAAGGAGTTTGTGATTGCACATAGGGGCTACCTGGATAATCCAGGATAATCCCCCAACCAAAAAAATCCTCAGTTTAATCACCTCAGCAAAGATCCTTTTTCTGAATAAGGTAGTATTTACAGGTTCTGGGGATTAGTATGTGGACATATTTTGGGGGACGATTTTTTTTTAGCCTCCACAGTCACTAATTTTCTTTCTTATAGCTTTCAGCTCATTGTTCTATTATGTCATTATCTTTGAATATTGCATTCAAAAAGTTATAAGTCCAGCCTAGTTTTTTCCCCCTTAGGTATGATTTGATTTTTCTGCCTGAATACTTGAAGAAATACGATATATTTATATACGAGGTATGATTTATTTATTTATTTAAAATAATAAAATCTAATTTTGGAACATATTAAATCTTACATGTTAACATAATACCTTATAAAATATTTTCTAAAAAAAAATTAATGAGACTACTGACTGCTATGGTTTGAATGCATCCCTCAAAAAGCATGTATTGGAACCTTGATCCTGGGACCAGCCAGGTGGTGTGGTGGTTAAAGTGCTCATAGTCCCATGTGGTCAGCCACAGTTTGAGTACCAGACCTGGTGGCTTGCTTTCTCACTTTCTCTCTCTCTCTCCATCTCTGTCTCTCTCTCTGTCTCTCTATGGTCAAATTATATAAAATAAATAAACAAATAAATAGAATTAAATACATAATTCTTTTGTTTTTTGAGAGGTTTTTGCTATAGGGTGCGTGCGCTCTCCAGACAGACAGAGAGAGACATAGAGACAGAAAGCGAGAAATCACCCCCCAGGGGCGATGGTCACGCCGCAATCCCTTCTCCTCCATTCTCCTCTCGGGATCTTGGGCACGCACGCACACGCGCCCAGCGTGAGTTTTAAGCCACCGGGTCCGGGACGCGAACCGTGGTCGACTACGTGGGAGTCCAGCGACATAGCCATTATGCTAACTGCTGGTTCCCAATAAATAATTCTTAAAAGAAAAAAACCCGAAACTTGATCCCAATGCAATAGTGCTGGGAGGCAATGCCTAATGGGAGGTGTTTGCAGAGCCCTCATGAAGAGATTGCTGCTGATTATAAGATGAGTTATAAACTGTGAGTTCAATCTCTTGTATTTTCTGTCCCTCTCTTTCCCTTCTGCATTCTGCCATGGGATGATGCAGCAAGAAGGCCTTTGCCAGGACCAGCAGTTGGCGTAATGGCTATGTTGCTGGACTCCCATGTAGTCGACCACGGTTCGAGTCCTAGACCCGGTGGCTTAAACTCACACCCGGTGCGTGTGCATACACGCCAAGATCCCGAGAGGAGAATGGAAGAGAAGGGATTGCAATGTGGCCATACCCCCTTGGGGGGGTGATTTCTCGCTTTCTGTCTCTCTGTCTCTCTCTGTCTTTTGTCTTTCTGGTAAGTGCGCATGCCCTACAGCAAGAAATCCTCTAAAAAAAAAAGAAGAAGGAGAAAAGAAGAAGAAGAAGAAAAAGAAGAAGGGAAGAAGAAGAAAAGAAGAAGAAAAAGGAGGAGGAGGAGGAAGAAGAAGAAGTAAAGAAGAGGAGGAGGAGGAGGAGGAGGAGGAAGGCCTTTGCCAGGTACTGGCCCCTTGGAATTTGGGGCACACATGTACACATGTCCAGTATATTTTTTGAGCCACCAGGTCTGGGACTGGACCAGTGCAGTCATCCATGTTGGATCTAGTTGCCTTAAGTTCCATGTCACCTGTTGCACCAGCTTTGTTTGAAATATATAAAGAAAATCTAACCTCATATAAATTTGCAGATCGAAAAGTTTTTTTATAGCCTTTTTATATTAATTTTGGATCTTTGATACTTCTTTGATATGTCAAAACTTGATGAGAGATAATTTTTGAAACCATATAAATTACTTTCTTTGACCTTTGCTACATTAAAGTCAACTGGACTACCTTGCACACTGAATGGATCTTTTTTTTTTTTCATTGTTTAATTTATTTAAAAAATTTTTCCACAAAAATTTACTTTACATATCAGAAAATTTTTGCTCATACTCCATAGTTCCTGACAGTTAATAAACAGCTTTCAAAATTTCAAAATACTAAAATTTAAAGATAATGTTCAAAATATTCCTTATAATTTTGTATAATTTTTTGTGACTCTGTAACATCAGAGACAGTATGGTTTTAAATAGTTTTGTGACAATATTTACATGTCAGTTACTCAAATTATTGAGAAGCAAATGCCCAGCACACAAATCACACATAAACCTTCTCAATTCAGCCTTGCCTACCAAGTATTCTATGATATACCATCTGCTAGCAATGATCAGTCTATTTTTCTTCCTTCAAAATCTTTCTCAAGATAATCCTCTGGTGTGGGTGCTCTTTTGTAATCTCCACTGATTACAACGCTGAACTGGAAAAGTCCAGGTTATTTTATATTATAAATTCTTTCTCTTTCATGTATCTTCTCTAATCCTCTGCCAGGCAGAACTATTTATGGTGCCAGGCCATCTTTCCAAGAGCTTCTGTAGCTTACTTGAGATCTGTAAGGTCTGGGGGAAGGGTAAAGAAACATGGCGGAAACATTCCCGCAGGCAGGAACTTTCCTGTTGTCCACACCAGGCCTGCCATCACCATCGGACTTTCCTGCCCTTCAGCATTTGGCGCGCAGCCAAAGTTGAACAGAAACAGCAAACTTCATTGGCCAGACAAGGACCCGTGGGGACCACCCATTGGACAGCGGCCCTTTAGGAACGAGCACCACCCACCCTGGGCGTGGCTCCCTCGGCCTGGTCAGAGGCCGAGGGACCTCACCCGAGAGTGCAGAATAAATTATACTGGTTTTATTAAACCCTGTGGCCTGACTCTGGTATTTTCACCTTTGCCGCCTCTGACTTCGCCACTGCTCCCAAATGAAACCTAACATCTGGCGCCGAAACCCAGGAGGGGTTGGATGCCTCTTGGCTAGAGCCCCTCCATCGGACCTCTCACGCGGTCAGCGGCTGGGAAGGTAAGCGACCCCAGCCCCGTTTCTTGGACCTCCAGAGTGTTCCTGTCTGAGTCACGGCCATGCCAGGAACACTCCCCGTCCATTCCGGGTGCCGCAGGGGTACCCTCAGGATCGTCCCGTCTCGGGGCGCCCAGACAATACTCCCTTTACCCTCCTACCCGTGTAGAGATTACACCCAGGGGGACGCCTCTCGGCCCGTTCTCTCTCCCCGAGGTCTAGCCCGTCATGGGGTCTGCTGCCTCCAAACCTGATCCCAAAACACCTTTAGGGTGTGTCCTCTGTAATTGGAAAAAGTTAGGTTATGATCAGACTGAACAATCCAAACGCCGCCTGGTCTTTCTGTAGACTATGACTTGGCCCAAATATTCACTAAACAATGGATCAATCGGGCCACCCGAGAGCATTTTCAATTTCAACGTCTTGACCGGTCTTAACCAATTTTTGTCAGAGTAATGGCAAATGGAAGGAAGTTCCATATGTTCAGGCTTTTTGGTATCTGCACTCCGGCCCCCACCTCTGCACTCCCTGCTCTCCCTCCCAGATTCTCCTTGCTAAGGCGGGCGAGGGCTGAAAACCTGCTCCTAGCCTTTCCAAGGGAATTTCTGAAGCCCTGAATCCTGTGCTCTCACGGTTCCCCCGGAATCTCCCTTCTCTCCGCCGAGACCCCCCAGTAAACCCCCATTAAACTTTCCTGAACCCTCTGTCCCCCCACCTCCCTACCCTGGAAATCGTCCCCACCCCCCTTGGCCAACAATCTCTCTGTCCTCCACCATTGCTGGCCTTACACACTCGGATGACCCACCCCCACCCCAGGTCATGGCTCCCTTATGGGAAGTGGCTGGAGCTAAGGGAGTCGTTGGAGTCTATGTTCCTTTTCCCCTTGCGGATCTGTCCGCCATTAAAAAGTGCTTGGGCTCCTTCACTGCCAACCTCACCCAATTTATCAAGAAATTCAGGGAACCAGCAGTTAGCGTAATGGCTATGTCGCTGGACTCCCACGTAGTCGACCACGGTTCGCGTCCCGGACCCGGTGGCTTAAAACTCACGCCGGGCACGTGTACGTGCATGCCCAAGATCCCGAGAGGAGAATGGAGGAGAAGGGATTGCGGCGTGACCATCCCCCCTGGGGGGTGATTTCTCGCTTTCTGTCTCTCTGTCTCTCTCTGTCTGTCTGGCGAGCGCACGCACCCTATAGCGAAAATCTCTCAAAAAAAAAAAAAAAAGAAATTCAGATATCTCACAGTCCACATAATTATGACATGCACCATGACGGCGAACGAGCGTGACCGGGTACAAGCGGCAGGAAGAGTACGTTGACAGGGCCCACATGGCGGCCGCCACCGCAGTGGTAGGTACTGAGGCAGTCCCCACAGTTGATCCCGACTGGAGATATCAGGAAGGTGACCCTGGCCACCCGTGACATGACTACATATTACAATGCCTTAAGGCAGGACTAGAACCAGCAGCCCAAAAGGCAATAAATTATGACAAATTGTGAAAAGTCACCCAGGGTCAAGAACAGCCGTACTTTTGAGCTACCTCATTGAGGCTATACAACTCCATACCCGACTCTCCCTGGAAAATCCTGTTGGGTCAGTAGTTCTGGCCACCCATTTTATCACCCAGTCAGCTCCTGATAACAGGGAAAAAAAAGTCTGAGAAAGGCTGAACAGGGCCCTCAGACCCCCATACGAGACCTGGTGAATATGGCAATTAAAGTTTTCAATTCCCAAGAGGAGGATGCTGAGGTCGCTCGTCACACACAGGCCAAACAGATGGCTGCCATGCAAGCCCAAGCCCTGGTGTCTGCCCTGTGGCTGGCATTTCAGAAGGGGGTCCCTAGACACAGTCTTCCCCCGGGAAAACTGCTTCAAATGTGGCAAGCTAGGCCACTGGTCCCATGATTGCCCTGATCCCGGGCTGCCCATCAAACCTTGCCCAGGGTGTGGCAAAGTGGGTCACTGGGGCTTTGCCCCAAAAGAGGGAGACGAGATCCACTCCTGACGCCTCCATGCTGAGAGGAGATCCACCACCCTGATTTCGACCTGGCCATGATGGGACTGGCTGAGCATTGACGGGCCCTGGACTCGACCACCCCAATTACCCTCGCCGAGCCCAGGGTCCAGCTTCAGGTAGCGGGTAAGTTGTTCACCTTTCTGGTGGACACGGGGCTACCTACTGGGTCCTCCCAACATATCTTGGCCCCATATTACCCTCCCAGGTCTCTATTGTGGGTATTGATGGCCGGTCCTCGTGTCCTCTCTCTACCAAACCCTTGGTTTGCTGCCTCGGGAAAATATACTTTACCCACGCTTTTCTTGTCATTCCCACATGCCCCACACCCCTCCTAGGCTGTGACATCCTTGAAAAGTTACACGTCACCCTTCATTTTAACTCCTCTCCCTTCCTTGGCCTCCTCTGCCAGGCCGCCTGTTCCCTCGCCAGACTTAATTCCCCTCCCTCACCCATTTCTCCAGACCAGGTCAATTCCATAGCCACAACTCTTAGAGAAAGAAAAAAGAAACCCTCTTCTTTCCCTCACAGCAGAAGCCTATGTCATCTCTACCCTAACCCTATAATTACCTGTTCAGGCCCTTCCCATAACACTAGCCCTAGTTCTCTTTGTCGGACTGGCTGCAGTGGCCCCACAGGAATGGATGTTCTGGGAAAAGCTTTTGTTAGCAGTGTTATACCTCCTACTCATGGGAATCATGGTAATTCTAGAATGTCTGGACTGGCTAACTGGGGCTGCCTCCTCCCCACGCGGTTAGCCGTGCCCGGCCTCCTCCTCCTTCTCACGGCCTTTGGAATGGACTCTGCCTTGACAGTTACAGAGTGGGAATTCCAGGTACGACACACATGGGGTGATCAGGGGATTATCAATAAGACTGCTTGGGACGGGTGCTCCTCATCAGTCACTCTGCAGTTCGACCATTTGGGGTACCTGAGCAGCCCTCTGGCCCCCTCAGAGCTGCACCCCCATGACCTCTAATCCAGTCACATTTACCATCAGGAACCTGTCTGTCTCTCTCTGGCTGTCCGCCCAACTGGCAGGTATCTGACCTGGGAGTATTATAGAAATACTTAAAGTTTATCATAACCCGCCCCCTACACGACCAATCCAAAAAATTTTGGCCCAGTAATTTCACCCTCTCCTATCCCAAGCCCACAAGTGCCAGCTTTAATCAACTCTACTTTTCATTTTCTGGCCACCCTGGACCCCACCCAAAGTAACTCTTGCTAGCTCTACCTCCCACTGTTAAGACAGGTCATAGTCGCCATTATGGTACCACCCTCATTCCAGGTCAATTATACCTCTATCCACAATGTCGCTACCTCTCCACAGTTCTCCAATGTCTCTTTGTCTCTACACATCTAACCTCACCTTGGCTCCCAATGCCTCTGCCCAGTGCCCCCCCCCCCCCCATGCTGGAATTTTCGTCTTCTGCGGAGGCACTGTGTTCTCTTGCTTGTAGCCCTGTACATGGCTCTCTCTTAAAATCCTTGCTCCTCCCGTTGCTATGTCTAATCCTGGCTTTTACACCCTGTGTCTTACGCTTTCTCAGGGAACACGCATCCACCATCGCTCGAGCAATTAATCAAATACTTCTGCACTCCTACGCACCCCTTCCCCAAGACCCTCCAACCAGAGGGCCCCAGATCGACACCCCTTAACAGCCTGAAGCAGCCAGAGTGGTCATCATCCCTTATCCCTTTAAGGTCAGAATGTAAGGTCTGGGGGAAGGGAAAAGAAACATGGCGGAAACATTCCCGCTGGCAGGAACTTTCCTGTTGTCCACACCTGGCCTGCCATCACCAACGGACTTTCCTGCCCTTCAGCATTTGGCGCGCCCGCCAAAGTTGAACAGAAACAGCAAACTTCATTGGCCAGACATGGTGACCACCTATTGGAAAACAGTCCTTTAAGAATGAGCAGTACTCACCCTGGGCGTGACTCCCTCATCTTCTGTCCAGGCCAAGGCCGAGGGACCTCACCCGAGAGTACAGAATAAATTATGTTGGTTTTATTAAACCCCAAAGCCTGACTCTGGTATTTTCACCTTTGCCGCCTCTGACTTTTCCACTGCTCCCAAATCAAACCTAACAAGATCCACTTTAGTTCCATAGTTTTCTGATTAATCTTCAGATATAACATTCCAGTCAAAACTCTATCCAATAATGATAGTTTCCAATTTCTGATTCAATGCAACAAACATTATTGAACTTATACAAATAATACTTCTGCCACAAAATAAGAATACTCTCAAATATTTTCCAATTCCAGAGGGATCAGTAAGGAAGAAAAGTTTATGTTTCCATTTAAAAAAAAACAAACAAAAATATTTTAACAAATTGCTGAACCTACCAACAACTCAAAAGAAAGTAAAATGCTTAAACTGGGGAAAACAAAGCATAGTAAAAAAAAAATCAGTAATGTTTTTCTCAAAAGTCATAAAATCCTATTTCACCAGTTCAGTCTTATGTTCAAACTCTCTTCTGATGAATATGCCATGTTACTGTGGTCCAATCTTTCTGTTTAAAGCCTGGAAGTTAACATTCAATGTTATTGATATTTCTTGTCCCTAGCATTAAATAGGTCATTTTTCTTGGTTGCCTTTTGTTCTTTTATTTCTGTATGTTTCTTTAGTTTTCCTGGCAGAGCACTCCTTTCAGAACTTCTTGAAGAGTGGGTCTGCTATTGGCACATTCTTTCAGGTCTTGTTTATCTGAGAATGTTTTTATCCTTTCTTTCCATGTGAAAGATAATCTTGCTGGGTATAATATTCCTGGTTGAAACTGTTTTTCACTTAACACTTTGAATATATTTTCCCATTCTTTCCTTCCTCACATGGTTTCTGATGAGAGGTCTGAGGTTAGCCTGATTAGATAACCTTTATAAATAACCTGATGCTTCTCTCTTGCCAGTTTTAGTATCTTGTCTTTGTCTGTAGATTTGGCCAGTCTGGCTATGATGTGCCTTGGAGAAGATCTTCTTGGGTTGATTCTGTTAGGGGTCCTTTGTATTTCTTGAGTCTGTATATTTGAATGCCTTTCTAGATTTGGAAAGTTTTCTTTCAAGATTTCATGAAATAGATTATCAATGCCCATATTAGTTTCCTCACCTTCTGGGATACTGATTATCCAGATGTTTGGGTGCTTAATGCTGTCTAGTATTTCTCATATAGTATTCTCATTTTGGGGGGTTATTTTCTCAGTTTTGTTTGTTTGTTTGTTTGTTCCCTAGATCAGAGGTTTTGCCTTCAACATCTGAGACTTGATCTTCTTCATGGACTAATCTACCTTTTTTTTTTTCTTTTTCTTTTCTTTTTTTGGAGAGGTTTTCGCTATAGGGCGCGTGCGCTCGCCAGACAGACAGAGAGAGACAGAGAGACAGAAAGCGAGAAATCACCCCCCAGACGGGATGGTCACGCCGCAATCCCTTCTCCTCCATTCTCCTCTCGGGATCTTGGGCACGCACACACACGCGCCCGGCGTGAGTTTAAGCCACCGGGTCCGGGACTCGAACCGCGGTCGACTACGTGGGAGTCCAGCGACATAGCCATTACGCTAACTGCTGGTCCCGGACTAATCTACCTTTAATACTTTTGATGGAGATTTTGATTTCCTGTATTGCAGCCTTCATCTCTAACAGCTCCATTCGATTCTTTTTTATGATGTGTATTTCCTCTTTCAGGTCATGAAAGAACTTCAACACCTCCTGGAACTCGTTGTCTCTTTTTCTGGAGTTCATTATCTCTCAGCCCTTGAATCTCATTTAGTTTTGTCACTATGAATATTCTGAATTCTCTATCAGACATTTCTAACAGTTCTGTACTGTCTGTGGATGGTGAGGGATTGTTCTTTTCCCTTAGGGGGAGAGATATTTTCTTGGTTTCTCATGTTTCTTGTGCCTCTGAGGTGGTTTCTAGTCATTCTGTGACAAAATCTCTCCTCCATTGTGTTTCACAATGTTATGCAAGCCTTGGAGGGCAAGTGCACAGATCTCAACTAATGATGTAACTGGCGTAAGGGAGTCCGAAGAAAAGCGAAAGCAACAACAGCAAGAATCTGCACACAGGGAAAACATCCTTGGGACAGCCAAGTACTGTTACCACACCAAGACTCAGACTTTTTCGTTTTTTGTAGAGGTTTTTGCTACAGGTGCTGTGCACTCGCCAGAAAGACAGAGAGACAGAAAGCTAGAAATCACCCCCCAGGGGCGATGGCCACGCCACAATCCCTTCTCCTTCATTCTCCTTTCAGGATCTTGGGCATGCAGGCACATGCGCCCGACATGAGTTTAAGCCGCCGGGTCCGGGATGCGAACCGCAGTCGACTACATGGGAGTTCAGCAACATAGCTATTACACCAACTGCTAGTCCCAAGGCTCAGACTTTTTGAGCCAAAAAAGGACACATTCTTATATTGTCCAGCTTGTAATGGTTAATGTAAACTTACCAGATGAACCTTGTATTTCAGTTTTTTTCTCTTCCCCTTCCCCTTGCTTCAGAGGCCTGATGCCGTCGGACTATTTCGAAGACATGGTCATCTCCAAAAAATTCCCCTCCTAGAACATGTAGACACTTGAGAAATGTTTCTGTTTAAAGAAAATGGAGGGAGAAACAGGAGTCTTAAGTCTGTGGCACACTGTGTCTTCAGACTGTTTGGAGGAACGAAAACCTAGGGATTTTAAATCATGAATTGAAAATGTAAAATTCCAGTAGAATGTAAAGATGGAATATGCATCGCTCTGAACCTTGAGCATAGTGACTTAGACACTGTATGTCAGTTTTGCCAATAAGACTGTGGACTTTATGATTGTTATTAAACTTCTGGGTTAAAACTCAAATTAGGTGAATTTTGCCTTTAAAAGGTTTATTTGCTAAGAATGAACTTCTTATAGCCATGAGAGAATCAAATGATAGATGTCAGTACAAGTAGTGCATATCTTTAACCATTTAATTTGGGGCTCTGTTTTACTTTATTGAGCCTTAAATCAATGTGGTTTTAATCAATGGTTTGTTCTTTGAATGGTTTAAAACACTGCAGATAATCTTACTGAGGACTGTACAAACATGAAAGTGTGATATCAAACTCCAGGTCAAAACTGTTTGAAGCATTATAAACATTCATTTCACAACTAGATTGTATAAGGACATTGGCTGTAATGAGACCTACTGCATTTCTTTTCTTTTTTTTTTTAGTAGTAAACGTTACGAAATCCCCATTCCATTCAGCAAACACATGTTAAAAGAGCGTTGTCATTGGTGTTAATGGGGAAATGCGTTCCTTCATTGTATTTGAGCCTTTTGTATTGCACTCTTTATATTAAATTAAATGTTCCTTGAAAAAAAATTTTTTTACATGTCAAAAATGAAAACTGTGGGGGGCCAGCAGTTAGCGTAATGGCTATGTCGCTGGACTCCCACGTGGTCGACCGCGGTTCGAGTCCTGGACCCTGTGGCTTAAACTCACGCCGGGCACGTGTGCGTGCGTGCCCAAGATCCCGAGAGGAGAATGGAGGAGAAGGGATTGCGGCGTGGCCATCCCCCCGGGGGGTGATTTCTCACTTTCTATCTCTCTGTCTCTGTCTGGCACGCGCACGCGCCCTATAGCAAAAACCTCTCCAAAAAAAAAGAAAAAAAAAAAAGAAAACTGTGTGGCATGCTAAGCACTGTGCGAACAGGCCAGGACACACCTCAGCTTTAAAATGGCTTCTTGTCTGAATATTTTGGGAGTCTACTGAATGGATCTTTTATTCACTCATAATTTTGGAGCACTATGAATTATGCAGATCTTTGAAATTTTGACACGTTGTTATATAATACATATAAAAAAATCACCCTTGTTTTTGTCATCACCAGTCTCATCAGAAAAATCTTTAAATATTGGGAAATCAGTTCCTGGTGATGGACACAGGTTTTCCAAAATTCCAAATTTTGATTAAAAGCTTAAATTTTATCACTGAGGGGCCAGTTCTGTGACCTGGTTAAGATACCTGGATCCCACATGGCTGACTATGCAGTTCGAGTCCTGGCCCCAGCAGCTTGGAAAACACACCGGACCTGTGTGTATGTGCACCCAAGATCTTGATAGGATGGAGAAAGGGAGAAGAAGAAATTGCAGAGACTACACCCCATCGTGGGAGGTGCTTTTTTTGGGGGGGAGAGGTTTTTGCTATAGGGCGCGTGTGCTCGCCAGACAGAGAGACAGAAAGTGAGAAATCACCCCCCAGGGGGGATGGTCACGCCACAATCTCTTCTCCTTCGTTCTCCTCTGGGATCTTAGGCATGCACACACACACATGTGGCGTGAGTTTAAGCCACCGGGTCTGAGACGCGAACCGCGGTCGACTACATGGGAGTCCAGCGACATAGCCATTACGTCAACTGCTGGTCCCGGGAGGTGCTTTTTCTCCCTTCCCCTCTCTCTGTGTCTTTGTTTCTCTTTCTGATGAGTGCATGTGGCTTCTGAGCAAATTAAACAAACAAAAACGAAAAAGCCTTTATCACTGACAAGAACATTGTTGTTTTCCTTGAAGTGACATGTTCCCTATGCTCATTGTTAAGCAAGTATTTATCAAATACTCAGATTTGAATAACCAGCTTGTTACTTGTTCTTTCAGCTAATAGTGTTCCATGAAAAAAGTGAAGCGAGCAGGTAAGTAACGACAGCCACCGCCTGTCGGTACGCAGTGCTCCCTGTCCTACCCGGAACATTCGGAAATGCGCTCTAGTACTGACTTAACAAAATTAGTGACTTTCATGGCTTCAGCCAGGAAATTCTGAAATGAAACTGGCCTTTTTCCTCCTGGAAGTGGCAATGACAAATTCAAAGGCTACTATTTCACTCGGTTGCCTTACTTTATGCAAAGGAGCAGCAGTTTTAAAAACCTTGCTTTTGCACCATCAGTGAAAAAGAAAGCATAGTGGAAAGACAAGTAGTAGATCCTATTATTATTATACATGTAATTTTGATCTTTCTGATCCCCTTAAAGTGTATTGAGGTCTCAAGGAATCCAGCAACCATGTTTTGATAACCACTGCTCTAGGATATAATAGAGATCATAGGATGCATGTATTTTCAATTTTACTGAATATTTCTAAATTTCTCTCTAAAGTGATTATCCTAACTTATTATTATTTTTTTAAGAGATTTTTGCTATAGGGCGCATGCACTTGCTGGAGAGACAGAAAGTGAGAAATCACCCCCCCCCCCCCAGTCCCTTGGGAGGATGGCCACACTGTAATCCCTTGTCCATTCTCCTCTTGGGATCTTGGGCATGCACGCACAAGCGCCTATTGTGAGTTTCAGGCCACCAGGTCTGGGACCAAACCGCCGTTGACTATGTGGGAGTCCAGTGGCATAACCATTATGCCATCTGCTGGTCCCAGGTTATCCTAATTTATACTCTAGCAATTATGATAATATTTGGCCATAAGTCAAAGACACCAAGAGTAGCAATGACTTAAATAAGGGAGATTTTAGTGGTGCTGCGTGTGTGGTTGAACATATAAACTATAACACATGGGGCTCCTGGAATTGCATACTGTCCCACTTGTACAATATTATTCAGTTTACATAACATTTGTTACATACCTCATGTAAAAGCAGCCGTCCCTGGGTCCATAAAGTCCTTGCTAGGGAATTCTTGTGTCCTCTCAAAATTTGTATGTTGAAACCGAATCGCTCATGTTGTGGTGTTAGGACATGGGGGTCTTTGGAGGTGATTAGGTTATGAGGACAAAGACCTCATGAATGGGATTAGTGTTCTTGTATCAAAGACTCCAGGGACCCCTCACTCTCTCCACCTTGTGATGGTGTAGCAAGAAGGCGACTACCTCTGAACTACCAAGCCATCCTAAGCACACAGCGAATCTGCCGGTGCCTTGATCTTAGACTTCCCAGCCTCTAGAACTGAGACATAAATTTCTCTTGTTTGTAAGCCATCCAGTTTATGATATTTTGTTATAGCAGCCCAAATAGACTAAGACAGTTCTCAAGGTTCCTGGTTCTGCCTTCAGACATTCCATTCCCAAGATTCATTCATGACCTATCATGACAACTCCAATGAGGGCTTCCATTGTTTAGCCAGCAGATAGGGAAGGCAGAGCAGGGTTAGTACTTTGTGCCAGCAGTCTTTCAAGGGAGCCATCTGGAGGCTGGTGTATGCCACTAATGCCAAAGAAGATTGAAAAATGTCGTATGGTTCAGGCTAGCAGTTGGTGTGGTGGTTAAGGTGACTGGACCCACATGGGTGACTTTGCACTTTTGTAATAGGCCACATAAAAATTCCCGTCATTGGAATAGCAGGCTACCTGAAAAATCCCTCCATATAGATAAGGAAGTCCCAACTTTAGGGTTAACTGCCATTTTGCCCTTTTGCTTAGGATTAATTCTATTTGAACAGGAACTGCCATTTTGCTTCTGTAAATAAGCTTGTCAGCAAAAAACCTTTGTTCCTCGCGGTTTCACGCCCCCCAAAAAGGACCCATTCGTGCATATCACACCTGTCACCTCAAACCCCAAAGCTTCCTTGATGGAAAATCCCTTGGACCCCTTCCCAGAAGATGAACAAACCCCCTTTTGTGAACTTGTGTTTAAATACCCTGTGAAAACTGCAGGTCGGGGCTGCCACCTCTGACACTGCCTGCACACAGTGTGGGGTGTCAGTCCCTGGCCAGGAATAAAAGCTCATTAAGTTCTACATTCGAGTGATTCCAATCCTTGACAATTTCACACCACAACACTTTGAGTCCTGAATTGGGTGTCCTGAAAAACATGCCAGGTGCATGTGTGCCCAAAATCCTAAGAGGAAGTGGGGAAGAAATTGCCATGTGGCCCAACCCTCTGGGGGTGATTTCTCATTTTCTCTATTTCTCTCTGTCTCTGGTGAATGCACACACCCTGCAGCAAAACTGAAAAAAAGAGAAAAAAAGTCTAGTATGTTTTATTTTAACATTTTTAAAGAGATTTTTGCCTTAGGGCACATGCACTGGTGGGAGAAAGAGACAGAGACAGTGAGAGGGAAAGCGAGAAATCATCCCCAGGGGTGATGGCCATGCCACAGTCCCTTCTCCTCCACTCTCCTCCTGGAATCTTGGGCATGCACACATATTTGCCTGGCGTGAGTTTCAGGTGGGTTCAGCACTCGAACCATGGTTGGCCATGGGGGTGTCCAGCGATGTAACTGCTATGCTATCGCTGGCCTAGTGTAGTATGTTTTAAGTGGCTCAATGGCTTAATTAAAAATCAAGGATCTAGGGGCCAGCAGGTGGGTGGTGGTTAAGACCGTGTACTTCCACAAGGCTAACCAAGATTTGAGTCCCAGACTAGCGGCTATGTGTGTCCAAATCCCAAGAGGAGAATGGAGGAGAAGGGATTATAGTGTGGCCATCCTTCCTGGGAGGTGATGTCTTACTTTCCCTCTCGCTGTCTCTCTCGGTCTCTGGGAAGCGCTTGTGCCCTATATCAAAAACAGATACAAACAGAAAAAAAACAAAAACAAAAAACAAAGAACCGAGTGTCCACACTGTGACTGAAACTGATCAACTGAAGGATATAGAAACACAGTAAATGGATGTGAACACCCGATATAGTGTGTGTGAAAGAGTAAAGTCTGAGGAAGGACATTTAGAAGAAAAAATAGAGAGGCAAAGCATTAATGGGACAAAGAAATGTGGTATTATCTGTTGAAGATAATTTTATAGTTTTATCAACTGGACTAGGGAGAAATGTTCACATGTTGAATATTCACTTTGTAAGCTAAATAATGTGATTGTATAAAAGAAAATGAAATAAAAAATACTGAAAAAAAGAAAAAAATCAAAGAAATGAGGAATGTAAACTTTTAGGGGAAATTTTCATTTTTCAGTGTATTTATTATAGTATTTTTATGTTGTTTCCCCAATAGAGGAATGGTTAAATAAATTATGATGTATGTATATGGTGGGATATTATGTAGTCATTAACATTTACACTTCCGTAGAATATTGTAATGATATGGATATACTTAGGATAAATGAATGGTATAAGACACTGAAATGTATATGGGGTACGATCCTGTTTACATTTATTTATAATGACCAATTCTAGCTTCATTATATGAGTTACGAAGGTTCTTGTCTCTTATTTTCTGAAATAGTTTACATAGGATTGGTATTATTTCTTCCGTAAGTGTTTGTTAGAATTCATCAGTAAAGCAATCTAGGTCTGGAGTTTTCTTTGTGGAAAAGTTTTTAATTGGGAATTCAATTTTTTTAGTAGCTATGAGACCATTTGGGTTTCCTGTTTCTTTTTGTTCCAGCTTTAGTAATTTGTGTCTTTCAAGGAATTTGTTCATTTAATCTAGGTTGTCTACTTTGTTAGCATACAGTTGTTCATAACAGTTTTATAATTCTTTTAATTTTTGTTGAATCTACAGTAATGTTCCTGCTTTTATTCCTTTTACTGGTAATTTATGTCTTCTTACTTTTTTCTTTCATTAGTCTAGCTAGTGGTTTATCAATTTTATTGACTTTTTTCAAAGAACCAGCTTTTTTGTTTTATTGATTTTCCTCAATTGTGCATATTTTTTCCATTCTGTTGATTTCTGTTGGTTCATTCTAAAAACTTATTTTTCTCTTTCTTTTCTGCCTTTTACTTTTAGTCTATTTTTGTGTTTAAAGTTCATTTCTTTTTTATCTATAATTAAAACTTTTTTATTTTATTTTATTTTTATTTACATTTTTTAATACATTCAATCACATTATTTAGCTTACAAGGTGATCATTTCAATATGTGAACATTTCTTTTCTTTTTTTTTTTTTTGGAGAGGTTTTTCGCTATAGGGCGCGTGCGCTCGCCAGACAGAAAGAGACAGAGAGACAGAAAGCGAGAAATCACCCCCCAGGGAGGATGATCACGCCGCAATCCCTTCTCCTCCATTCTCCTCTTGGGATCTTGGGCACGCACGCACACGCACCCGGCGTGAGTTTTAAGCCACCGGGTCCGGGACGCGAACCGTGGTCGACTACGTGGGAGTCCAGCGACATAGCCATTACGCTAACTGCTGGTTCCCAATATGTGAACATTTCTTGAAAGAGCTTATAGCTGTTTTGCTGTTTTATGCAGTCGGAAAATCTGTTAATTTGAGTGTTTAGACCATTTCCATTTAATATAATTATGAATGTTATTGGGTTTAAATCCACCATCTTTCTTTTTTTTTTTTAAAGGAATTATTTTTATTTTATTTATTATTACTTTTTTTTTTTATAATTTGACCTGAGACAGACAAGTAGACAGAGAGAGAGAGAGAAAGGGGAAGTGAGAAAGCAAGCCACCAGATCCAGGACTTGAACCGTGGTCAGCCATGTGGGAGTCCAGCACCTTAACCACCATGCCACCTGCCGGCCCCTCTTTTTTTTTTTTTTTAGAGGTTTGTACCATTGGGCGAGTGTGTTCATTGGAGAGGGAGCGAGACAGTGGGAGGGAAGGTGAGAAATCAGCCCTGGGAGATGGCCATGCTGCAATGCCTTCTCCTCCATTCTCCTGGGATCTTGGGCACACATGTACATGTGACTGGCGTGATTTTCAACCCACTGGGTCTGGGACTTGAACTGTATTCGGCCATGTGAGCACCCAGTGTTGTGACCACTACCCTACCTGCTGGCCCTCTGACTGTCTTTACATTTATCCCATCTTACCTTTGTTTGATTTCCTCTTTCCACTTTCTTTTGAGTTAATCGAATATGTCTAGTATTTAGTATTCTATTTTTTAAAAATTCACATTTATGTATTAATAATCCACTTCTGCATAACAGATTAGCTCGGACTCAAGGGCTTAAAATGACATATACTTATTATCTCACAGTCTCTGGGGCATAATTGGGACATGGTTCAGCTGGGTTCTCTGCTTCAGATATCAAAGGGGTTAGCTGGGCTGTGTTCACTTTTTTTTTTATTTTCAAGAAAAGTGGTTCTAGCTTTAATAAATCAAAATCAAAGAAATACTAAGAGAGCTTTGCTTAAAACGTAAAGCCAGGAAACAGGATAGGATTCTGTTGAAATAGTAGGTACATGAACCTGTCAGCAGCCCAAGATAAGACAAAAATCCTTAAAACTGGAAAACAAAGCCTAGAAGAAAATCAGCAATGTTTTAGTCAAAAGTCATAAAATGCTATTTCATCAATTCAGTCTCATGGACTTAATCTATTTTCTGTTGTGGATCTGATCTTCCTGATTGAATTCTGGGATATAATATTCAACTCCAGACTTGTCCCTACGATTAAGTTGTCCATTTTCTTAGTTTTTGAACCCTTATTTCTGTGTGTCTGTATTTAATTTTCCTGTATTATAGCACTCTCTTCAGAACTTCTTGGAAAGCTGGTCTAGTGTTGGTAAATTATTTCAGGTTTTCTTTATCTGAGAATGTTCCTATCTTTTCTTCCCATATGAAGTATAATCTTGCCACGTACAGTATTCTTGGTTGCAATTGCTTTTCCTTTAACACTTTGAATATATTTTCCCATTCTTTGTTTGCTCACATTGTTTCTGATGAGAGGTCCACTGTGAACCTGATGGGATATCCTTTGTAGGTAACTTGACGTTTCTCTCTTGCCAATCTTAGTATCTTTGTCTGTGGTTTTGGTCAATCTGGCTATAATGTGTCTTGAAGAGGATCTTCTCAGGTTGATTCTATTTGGGGTCCTTTGTATTTCTTGGGACTGGATCTTTTTTTTTTTGGAGAGGTTTTTGGTATAGGGCACGTGTGCTTGCCAGAAAGAGAGAGACAGACAGAAAGCGAGAAATCACCCCTCAGGAGGGATAGCCACGCACATATGCCCAGTGTGAATTTAAGCCACTGGGTTTGGGACTTGAACTGCGGTCTACATGGGAGTACAGCGACATAGCCATTACACCAACTGCTTGTCCCAGGGCTGGATCTTTGAATGCCTCTCTAGGTTTGGAAAGTTTTCGTCCAGGATTTCATGGAATAGATTATCAATGCCCTTATGAGTCTCTTCACCTTCTGATACCAATTGTTTGGATGTTTGGATGTTTGATGGTATCTAGTATTTCTCGTAATTATTCTTGTTTTTTGGGGGGCAATTTTCTCAGTCTTCATGGTGGATTTTTCTAGGCCAGTGATTCTGTTTTCTACATCTGAGATTTGATTTTCTGCATGATCAAGTCTGCTTTTAATACTTTTAAGGGAATCTTTGACTTCCTGTATTACAGCCTTCATCTCTAACAGTTCCATTTGATTCTTTTTTATGGTGTGTATTTCCTCTTTCAGATCATGCAAGAACTTCCTCACCTCCTGAAACTTGTCGGCTCTCTTCTCCTGCCTCTTCTGGAGTTCATTGTCTCTCTTCTCTTGCATCTCTGTTGTCACTATGAATATTCTAAATTCTCTATCAGACATTTCCACAAGTTCCATTGTACTGTCTGTGGATGAAGAGGAGTTATATTTTTTTAAGAATTATTTTATTTAACTTTATTTATTTATTTATTTATTTATTTATTTATATTGTGATTTGACCAAAGAGGAAGGGAGGGAGGGAGGGAGGGAGGGAGGGAGGGGGGGAGAGAGAGAGAGAGAGAGAATGAGAAAGCAAGCCACCAAGTCTGGGACTTGGACTGTGGTCAGCTATGTGGGAGTTCAGCATCCTTAACCACCATGCCACATGCCATCCCTGAAGAGGAGTTATTCTCTTCCCTTAAAGGAGAGGTATTTTCTTGGTTTCTCATATTTCTTGTGCCTCTGCGATGATTTCTGGTCATCTGATGGGTTATATATTTCTCCCTAATTTCTAGAAGTTCAATCTGAGTGTTCAGAGGCATACAGGAGAAGGTAATCTGCAATCTCTTTGCCATTTCATTTTTCTACTTTTCTGCTGCAGATGCAGTGGGGATTGAGGAATATGTTGACCCTAAGAGTATTTGGATGTTTGGCTACGGTTCACTTAGACCTTTCTAGACACTCAGTGCATGGAGGCAGAGCAGCAAAGTGATGAGGTAAGAGAAAAAGGATAAAAAAAAAGAGAGAGAGAGAGAGAGAGAGAGAGAGAAAGAAAAAAGAAAAAGAGAGAGAAAAGAGTAAAAAAAGAATAGACAACAAAATACTTATTTATTTAAAAAGCAGAAAATGAAAACCGTGCAGTGCACTGTGCGAAAGCACTAGTTCTGAGGTCCCTTGGAGGAATCAGTCTTCTTCTGAAGGCCTGCCCTTTGACTCTCCTAAATGGGAGTGGGGAAAGGGGGTTATTATCAAGATAAAGGAAAACCTGAGAGCCAAGAAAATTTAAAAAAAAGAAAAAGAAAAGAAGGACACCTGACAGTGGAGTGCCAAGGCTTACTGGCAGCCACCAGGAACTGGGAAGAAGCAAGGAAATATCTTCTAGAACTTTTGGGAAGAAGACTTTGATTTTGGATTTCCAGTCTCCAGAACTGTGAAAACATGTTTCTGGTGTTTTAAACCAAGTTTGTAGTGCTTTGTTATGACATTCCTCGGAAACCAATATACAGCATTGTGAGATGCAGAACACAGAGACAAACCACAGAGCCTCCAGGAGGAGAATGTACTAAAAAATGGATCGGCTACAAATATTGGATTTCCAAGAGCTGAGCTTTCAGTATAAGGGTAAATTAGAGATAAGCTATCTTCAGGGACTACAAATGAAAGCAGCTGTTTCAAATTTGGGGTGAAGTGAAAAATGCGTATGTTGGACCCAGATGCTGAACATTTATTCATATGGGTTGTCAGCTCAAATCCAGAGTCAGGGTGATCTAGGAAACCCTCAATGAAGCATTTAATATGTTGGTATTACTTGCAGGTGCCTGGTCGAAAAACACAAATACTCTCTAAAGGTATCCACTGCTGTGGTCTGAAAGTTAGCGTCCCCCCCACCCCCAGATTCATATGTTGAAACCTAAATCCCAGTACAGTAGTATTAAGAGGTGGGCCCTTTAGGGAGTTATTAGGTAACTAGGACTGTGCTCTCATGATAGGATTAGTGCTTTTGTAAAAGAGGTTTTTTGAGGGGTACTGTTGCTCCTTTTTCCATTTGTGGACACAGCAAGAATGCCATTTATGAGGGACAGGCCCTCAGAAGACACTGAAATGGTGAGTGCCTTGGTTTTGGATTTCACAGACTCGAGAACTATGAGCAATACATTTCTATTGTATATAAATTACTCAGTTTAAGGACATTTTGTTATTGCAGCCTGAACAGACTAAGACACCTACCTTCTTGTCTCTGCAGTTACCCACCTTTTTCCTAGACCTCAGAGTTTGCTATAAATACAATCTCAAGAGTAACAAACAACTTTTGGTTTACAAAGAGCAATTGAGAAGTAAGATAATGAGGTATTATGAAAGTAAGCCGGTAGTAACCACAGACAGTACTTTTTTTCTTTTTTCTTTTTTTTTTTTACTTTTGCCAGAGGACACATGCACTTGCAAAGGGGCAGAGAACCAGAGCTGGAGAGGAAGAAGACCTGGTCTCCCACAGTCCCTTCTCCTCCATTTCTCTCTTTTGTTGCGATTTTGGGCATGCATGCACATGTGCCCAACATGTTTTTCTTTTTATTTTCTCATTTTCTTTTGCATTCAATCAACGACCATCTTTACAGTATATAAAATGAATTGTCTTAGTATGAATACACTGTATATTAGACCAGTCAAAGATATTACTATACACATTATTATCAGCAGATAATTTTCCATTTTTGTGTCTGTTAAATGTTCTGCTTCTTTTCCTCCTTGATTTCCCTCCCTCTGGCCCTCCCCCATTTCCCACCCTCCTCCCACGCTGTCTCTTGGTATCCACAGTCGTCTTCCTTGCCTTTATACCTTCCAGTCTTTCAGTTTCTGCCATAGAGTGCAGACATTAGCTATATATTGAGTGGGTACATACAATGCTTCTCTTTCATAGTCTGGCTTGCTTTGCTTAGCAGTAAATCTTCCATATTTGTCTACTTTCAGATGCCAGGGTTTCATTTTTTAAAAAGAATTATTTATTTAATTTTATTTATTCATTCATTTATTTTCATTTGACCAGAGAAAGACAGACACACAGAGAGAAGGAAAGTGAGAAAGTAAGTCACCAGGTCCTGGACTTGAACTGTGGTTGGCCATGTGGGAGTGTCTAGCGCCCTAACAACCACACCACCTGCTGGCTCCAGTCTCATTGTTTTTTATGGCTGAGTAGTATTCCATAGTGTATATATGCCACACTTTTTCTGTCCATTCATCAGTTCTTGGACATTTGGGCTGATTTCATGTTTTAGTATTGCAAATAATGCTGCAACAAACGTGGATGTGCAAGCTCTTTTTTGACCAAGTGTATTCCAATCCTTTGGGTAGATATCCAGGAGTGGAATTGCTGGGTCATATGGTAGTTCTATTTGTAGATCTTTGAGGAACCTCCATATTGTTCTTCACAATGGCTGGACTAATTTATACATTCCCATCAACAGAGTAGGAGAGTTCCCTTTTCCCCACAGCCTCACCAGCACTTGTCATTCTTTATTTTTTTATTTATTTAAAAAAGTTTTTAACATTTGCCATAGGGTGCATGCACTCACCAGAGGGGCGGGGGAGTGAGAAATCACCCAACAGGGGGGATGGTTATGCCAAAATCTTTTTCCTCGATTCTCCTCTTGTGATTTTTCAAGCCACCAGGTCTGGGACTCAAACCATGGTCAGCTATGTGAGAGTTCAACACCATAATCACTATGCCACCTACTGGCCCTTTATTCTTTCTTTCTTTATTTTTTAATCTTAGCCGTTTTGACTGGGGTTGGGTGTTATCTCATTGTGGTTTTGATTTCCATCTTCCTTATGATAAGGGATATTGAACATTTTTTCAGTGCTCATATGTCTTCTTGGAGAGTTGTTTTTTCAGCTCATTTGTCCATCTTTTAATTGGCTTGATTCTTTCTTTCTTTCTTTTTCTTTCTTTCTTTCTTTGGGCAAGCTGCTCCTGTATATTTTACCAGTCCCTTATCCAAGGGACAGTTGCAAATATATTCTCCTATTCCAAGGTTGTCTCTTCACCCTAATTATTGTTTCTTTTGCTGTGCAGAAGCTTTTTAACCTGATATAATCCCACTTGTCTATGTTTGGGATTATTGCCTGTGCTTTGGGGGTCTTATTTAAGAAGTCTGCCGGCTCTGATGTCTCCAAGAGTTTCCTCTGTTTTCCACCAGTAATTTTATAGTTTGAGGTCTTGTATTTAGACCATTTCGTTCATTTCGAGTTGAATTTTGTTAATGGTGAGAGATAGGGATCCAGTTTCATTTTTTGTAGGTGGATACCCAGCTTTTCCAGCACCATTTGTAAAGAAATTTTTTTTCCCCACTGGATTGACTGGTTGCCCTTTGTCAAAAATAAGTTGGTGGGACGTTAGTGAGAAACAGATATGGCTTATTAACTGTTGATGTTGACATGTATAGTATTCTCAACTGGATTTGTCTGAGAAGTATTTCATGATGGGCAAAGTATTTGTACAAGCAAAATGAGAAATAGCAATTGACTTTTAAAAAATAATTAGAATAATAATAATAATGATTGGGGAAAACATAGAAAAGATATTGAATGTTGAAGCAGGAAGATTAATGTCTCTGTACTGACTGACATGCATGGCATTCCCTTTTGAAAAAGCAATGTAATACACTCTAAAGTTATATGTAATTCAATGTAATGTAAAGAAGAATATGATGATAATAAAAAATTTAAAAAAATAAGAAAAAAAATTAGATTTGTTTAAAAGAAAAACACAATATAATACATTAGAGACTCATTATATATATTTTTTTTTTGGAGAGGTTTTTTGCTATAGGGCACGTGCGCTCGCCAGACAGACAGAGAGAGACATAGAGACAGAAAGCGAGAAATCACCCCCCAGGGGGGATGGTCACGCCGCAATCCCTTCTCCTCCATTCTCCTCTCGGGATCCTGGGCACGCACGCACACGCGCCCGGCGTGAGTTGTAAGCCACCGGGTCCGAGACGCGAACCGCGGTCGACTACGTGGGAGTCCAGCGACATAGCCATTACGCTAACTGCTGGTTCCCGAGACTCATTATATTTTTGATCCCTTAAGATGACCCAGTTCAATGATATGAAACAAAAAATAATATCTATATTTTATTTAAGAGAAAAATTTTCACATTTTTCTTTTTAAACTTTTATTGTGAAATAGAAACTACATACTTAAGTATATGAAATATAAATGTTTAGTTTGAAGAATAATAATAAAACCAATATCCAACTGCCTATCACTTGATTTAGGAAATAGCTTTTATTTATTTATAAGTGGCAAATTGAAAAGTAATGTAATTCTTTTCTCTTTAATAAAAATTGTTTCTGGTAAAAAAAAATAAGTTGGTGGTATGCTTTGGGTTTATTTCTGGGGTCTCTATTCTGTTCTATTGGTCTGCATGCCTGTTTTTGTGCCAGTACCATGCTGTTTAGAAAGCAATCCCATTTACAATAGCCACAAAAAAAAAACATAAGATACCAAGCAATAAACCTAACCAAAGAAGTCAAAGACTTCACAAGGAAAACGATGAAAAAACTAAAAATAAATTGAAAATGACACAAAAAAAGTATGAAGACATCCTATGTTCCTGGATTGGAAGAATTAATATAATGAAATCGCCAATTCTACCCAAATTAATCTACAAATTTAATGCAACCCCAATCAGATTACAAGAGATATTCTTCATAGTTTTAGAAAAAAATCATATAATTTTTCTGGAGTAATAAAAAGGCCCATATTGCTAAAGCAATACTGTGCAAAAAGAGTGGAGTAGGAGGCATCTCACTCCCAGACCCCAAAATATATGACAAAGTCCAGCAAGTTTTTCAAGCTGCTAGTCCCAGGATTTGAACCATATGGCCAGTCAGATAGGATCTGGTTTCCTTAACCAAGCCATGGTCTGGCCCAACAACAAATTTCAGAGAGTGAAATTATCCAGCACAGAATACGAAATGCCTACGTTTAATATAGTTAAAGTAATAAAGGTTTTAAAATGTGCAGAAGCCAAGAAGCTATAAAGAAAAACTAAGTAGTTTGAGAAGAACCAAATGGAATTTCTGAAAGTTTTAATTTAGTTGAATTTTAATTTAAACTATATTTAAAACTCAGTATTCAGTTTCAATATCAGATTATAAATAGTTTAAGATGCAAATAATGAGCTAAAATATAGCTATGAATGAAGTATCCAAAACACTGCCTGAAAAGTTGTAGACATGAAAAACACAATAGAGGAACCAGCAGTTAGCATAATGGCTATGTTGCTGGACTCCCACGTAGTCGACTGCAGTTCGCGTCCTGGACCCGGTGGCTTAAAACTCACGCCGGGCTCATGTGCGTGCGTGCCCAAGATCCCGAGAGGAGAATGGAGGAGAAGGGATTGTGGCGTGACCATCCCCCCTGGGGGGTGATTTCTCGCTTTCTGTCTCTATGTCTCTCTGTCTGGCGAACACACGCGCCCTATAGTGAAAACCTCTCCAAAAAAAAAAAAAAAAAAAAAAAAAAAAACCAAAAAAAAAACCCAAAAAAACACAAACACAATAGAGAGGTTAAGAGACATGAAGGCTTGAGTTAAAGGTCCGACACGAGTCTAACTGTAGTGTGAAGAGAAGGAATGGAGCTGAGGCAATATTTGAGGAAACAATGGCGCTGAAATAGCTAAACTATTGAAAGAGAAATTTGAAATTTGAATAGTTAAGCTTACTGAAACTCAGGCAAAAAAAAAAAAAATGTGAAATAAATCCACACCTAGATACACCATATTGAAACTTCAGAACCCTTGTGACAAAAAAGTCCTAGCTGTAGAGAAAAGAAAAATGACCATGAAGGGAGTGACTGAGAGGTGATTTCTTTTTTTATTTTGGAGAGGTTTTTGCCATAGGGCGTGTGTGCTCGCCACACAGACAAAGACAGAAAGTGAGAAATCACCCCCCAGGGGGGATGGCCACACCCCAATCCCTTCTCCGTTCTCCTCTCGGGATCTTGGGCACGCACGCACACGCGCCCGGCGTGAGTTTTAAGCCACCGGGTCTGGGACTCGAACCATGGTCGACTACGTGGGAGTCCAGCAACATAGTCATTACGCTAACTGCTGGTCCCTAGAGAGGTGATTTCTTGTAGCCACTTATTGGGAACTCTCCCCGTCAGGCAGAATACCCGTGCCACTAACGTTGGTTCATCTTTGGGAGGAACTGGGGAAATGTGAGAAGCCATGCTCACTGGACATCCTATAGTTTCATGTCTTCTAGGGTGCTTTGCTGGGCTGCTTCCTTTGTACTTATATTAATAGAAAATTTTCTGAGACTCTTGTCAGAGAGCTAACCTTTTTTTGAGAGAGAGATTTTTACTATAGGGCACGTTCATTCACTGGAGAGACAGAGAGAGACAGAAAGCAAGAAATCACCCCCCAAGGGGGATGGCCATGCCACAATCCCTTCCCCTTCACTCTCCTCTCGGGATTTTGGGCACACATGCACATGTGCCTGGTGTAAGTTTCAAACCACCAGGTCCAAGACTCGAACTGTCGTGGGCCATGTGGGAGTTCAGTGACATACCATTACATCATCTGCTGGTCCCTAGAGAGCTAACTTTTGTCAAAGTTGCCATGCAGTCTTCTTTGAAGCCAGGGCACTGGTCCAGTGTGACAACATGTGTGAGAATGTACACTCCTGTTCTTTGTTTAATCAACATAAACTGTCTTTGGCGTATGCTTTATATGAAGGAGTCTATTAAACAATGGGATTTCAGAGATTTAAAAAAATTCCTGATAGTAGCAATTCTTAGAAAAACTTCAATTCTCAGGTCAAACAGTGGTGTGGTGATTAAAGTGGCTGGATCCCACATGGGTGACTGCACACTTCACGCCATCAGCCTGAAAAAGACCCTGGATGCATGTGTGTGCATGCCCGGAAACCTCAAGAGGGGAATGGAGGAAAGGGATTGCAGTGTGGCCATCCTCCCTGGGGACTGGCTGCTCGCTCTCGCCCTCCCTCCCTGTCTCTCTCTGGTGAGCACACGCACCTACTAGCAAATTAAAAACAACACAAAACCTTGATTCTGATTCATTGCCATAATCGTCTCCTGCATCAGTAGAAACCCGTTTTCTGAAAGATATAATTACTTGTAAGATTTCTTTATTAAATTATAAAAAGGACTTTTTTTTTTTTTTTGGCTTTCCTTTCCTTTAAGGCATACAGTGTTATAAAGCCCGTGACTCTGGACTCCTGTGTAAACCAAGACAAGAACATTCCATGCACTTTGCACTGAATTGTGGCTGCTCGCCAGTGCACATGATTCAGGAGAAGAAGTTGGTAATGCCAGAGGAAGGGTGACTTTCAAGCAAGAAACTCAATGGGGATCAATGGACTGGAGATTTGTGGTGGTTTTATAACAACCCCCAGTTTTTTTTATGTTTTTACTACTGAGAGGTGGGACTCAACATCTCTCTTAATTTTTGCCAGAGGGGACTTGGGCTGGTCAGAAAGAGAGGGGAGAGGAGAAAGACCCCAAGGAAGTATGGCCTCACCGCCATTCGTGTGATCCTCATTCCAGCGGGATTCGAGCATTCATGCACAGTTAGTTGCCTAGTGGTTTTTAAATTATTATTATTTTAAATTAATGTATTTTACATTCATTCACTGAGCATACAAAATGTGATTTCCCATCCAGAACACATTGTATAGTGGCATAATCATACATGTTATCATCAACAAATAATTTTCCATTTCTTGTTTCATATATATATGTGTGTGTGTGTGTGTGTGTGTGTGTGTATTTCCCCCTTATTTCTCACACTGCCATTTCTCACCTTCCTCCCACACTGTCTCTGGTATCTATAGTTGATTTCCATTCCTTTTTTCTTTCCTACATTGTATCGATTCACAAAATATGTTTTTCTTTTTTTTTTTTTTTTGGAAAGTTTTTGTTATAGGGTGTGTGTGCTCGACAGAAAGACAAAGAGGGACAGAAAGCGAAAAATCACCCCCCAGGGGGATTGGCCATGCCACAATCCCTTTTCCTCCATTCTCCTCTCAGGATCTTGGGCATGCACCTGTGCCTGGCATGAGTTTAAGTGGTCGAGTTGGGATTCGAACTGCAGTCGACTACATGGGAGTCCAATGACATAGCCATTTTGCCAACTACTGGTCCCCAATTCACAAAATATCTTAATTAATCTAACTATTTTCAATAGCAAGTTCAGCTGATATATAGATATCTGTGAACACAAGTCTGACTTTGGGCATGAAACTCTGTGAGTAGAATGGACATACTATAAAGTAGCACCTGGCTGAGGCTATATAGCTTACTGTGGTCATTAAATTGGCATTTTTCTGGGCCCGAGTGTGTGCATGCGCAAGATCCCAAGAAGAGAATGAAGGAGAAGGGATTGCGGCATGGCCATCCCCCCTGGGGGATGATTTCTCGCTTTCTGTCTCTCTCTCTCTCTCTTTCTGGCGAGTGCACACATCCTATAGCAAAACCTCTAAAAAGAATGGTATTTTATATACATATACATATATATATATATATATATTTTTTTTTTTTTTTAGGGGTTTTCACTATAGGGCGTGTGCGCTCGCCAGACAGACAGAGAGAGACATAGAGACAGAAAGCAAGAAATCACCCCCCAGGGGGGATGGTCACGCCACAATCCCTTCTCCTCTCAGGATCTTGGGCACGCACGCACATGCGCCCGGCGTGAGTTTTAAGCCACCGGGTCCGGGACGCGAACTCCCACTCGACTACGTGGGAGTCCAGCGACATAGCCATTACGCTAACTGCTGGTTCCCTTAAAATATATTTTTAATGTCAAGAAAGGCAATTTTAACTTTAATAAATCAAAATAAAAGATGTTAAGAGTACTTTGCTTAAGACTTAAAGCCAGGAAACAGGTGTGTTTTTCAAGCCATAGGGCTGGCATTTCTACTGTAATGTGCCATGTGGGGTAGAGCTCCCTATGCATGGCTTCACCACTGCGGTATCGGCCAGCCCCGACATCTCTCTTGAATCTGGATAGGATTGTGACTGCTTTTTCCAATAGGTGTAGCAAGTATGATGCCATGTGACTCCCAAGGTTACATCAGAAATGCATGTTCCCCCAGGCCCTCCATGGATACTTGCTGTGGCTGAAGAAGCCATGAGAACTCTGGCCATGTAGAGACCACTGTGCTGGACAGTGGAGGTGCTGGTCACAGCCTAGACTGAGCTCAGCCTGCCAACCTTGGGAGTGGGCCGATGCCCAGCCCAGCTCACCTCCGACTGTACCAAACCTCAAGGAGACCCAGTCAAAAACTGGGTCTGAATCCTCCCCAAATTTCTGACTCCCAAGCTTTAAGCAGAATAAAATGATTTTCATCTACTAAATTTGAGGATAATTTGTTATATAGTGATAGTAACTAAAACACATTTCTTATGAAGTCAAAGAATTGTAGGTATTATGGTAATATAACAAGAGAGGAAGAAAAAGTAAAGTTAGGCGTCAGAGGATAAAATGCTCAAAATCAAGGTTTAGGAGGCCGAGTATCGGTTATGGCCTTCACAACAAGGTATGACTCCTGATTTTCATCTTTATTAAATATTTCTGTTTGTAACATTAACCATTGGCAGTTTTTAAAGAATTATTTTATTTTATTTTTATTTATTCATTCATTTATGCTTTAATTTTACCAGAGGAAGGGAGGGGGGGGGAGAGTCAGAAAGCAAGGCACCAGGCCCAGGACTTGAACCATGTGGGAGTGTCCAGCACCTTAACCACCACTCCACCTGCTGGTCCCCAACCATTAGCATTTTAATTTTGTATTTGTGATTTCTATGCAACATGAGTAAAATTAAATCTGATAGTTTACATTTAAACTTATCTACTTTCTTTTTTGAATTATTTATTTATTTATTTATTTACTTATATTATCATTATTATGCTTTACTTTGATGAGAGAGAGAAAGAGGGAAAGTGAGAAAACAAGCTGCCAGGTCTGGGAATTGAACCATGGTTGGTTGACCATGTGGGAGTCCAACACCTTGACCACCACACCACCTGCCCACCCTGTACTTATTTTCTAATCTATAAGAAAATTTTCAGGAAATGTGCTTTGGTTTTTTAATATTGCTGTGGTCAGGTCTGTTGAAACTGCATTGCTATTCCAACTCTCTCTTATGAGTCCAATCAGTGTTCTGCATTATACCAACTTATACCACTGATGGGCTATAGACCAAAAGAAAAGAAAAAAGAAAAAGAAAAGGGTGGAATCAAAACATCTTGAGTCCCAGCCAAGGTGGCAAAGGTGATAGAGTGCTGCTATGTGATACTGGAAGACCCGAGGTTGGGACTATGTTTGACCTGAACACATTTGGCACACCCATGATCCTGGTTGGCTGGAAGACTGGAGGGGGTGACCATGCTATAACAAAGCACTGTTGGGAGTTCATCTTGGGATAAGATGTGAGGTTCCACAGATAAAATTGGAGGTGGGAATCCTGATTTCATGGTCTTTGTATTCCTGAAATCTGGAGGTGATCATCTGATGGGGGGAAAGGGAGAGGAGAGGCTTGAAGGAGTTGTAGGAGGCATGATCTGAGGTGGAATTTATGGATATGAGACTTCAAGGTTGGGACCACTCCAGACAAAGGTAAATCCCCAGTTCTCTTAGTGGGAGAGATCACTAAAGCTGGACTCTAGTGAGAAGGCTAGGATGCTAGACAGGTCATTTTTGTGGGTATGCAAGTTAGTTTGATGGCAATTCTCAAGATCAAAAGAAAGTCTGGGAAATTGGGCTCAAAACCTTTTGCAAGGCCAGCTGGTGCCATGGTAGTTAAGCTAGATTTCACGTGGCTGACTTCAGAGTTCAAATCCAAGACCTGGTGGCTTGAAAAACATGCCAGGGGGAACCAGCAGTTAGCGTAATGGCTATGTCACTGGACTCCCATGTAGTTGACCGCGGTTTGCGTCCTGGACCTGGTGGCTTAAAACTCACGCCGGGCGTGTGTGCGTGCGTGCCCAAGATCCTGAGAGAAGAATGGAGGAGAAGGGATTGTGTCGTGACCATCCCCCCTGGGGGGTGATTTCTTGCTTTCTGTCTCTATGTCTCTCTCTGCCTGGCGAGCGCACACGCCCTATAGCAAAAATATCTCCAAAAAAAAAAATATCATGCCAGGTGCATGCATACACAAAATCTTGAGAGGAGAGTGGAGGAAAAGGGATTGCAACATGGCCATCCCCCCTATGGGATGACTTCTCCCTTTTCTCTCTCTCTCTCTCTCTCTCTGGCAAGCTCATGTGCCCTGTAGCAAAACTAAAAAACAAATAAACAAAACCCCAACTAACTAAACAAACAAAACAAAAACCCTTGTGAATTCTGAGAGATCTGGAATTTTATGGGGAAAGTCAGGAAGTGTACTTTTTTGGGGGGTGGAGAGGTTTTTCTTTTCTTTTTTCTTTTTTTTAAATTTTTGCTATAGGGCACATGCGCTCGCCAGACAGACAGAGAGAGATAGAGAGACAGAAAGCAAGAAGTCACCCTCCAGGGGGGATGGCCACGCTGCAATCCCTTCTCCTCCATTCTCCTCTTGGGATCCTGGGCACGCACACACACGTGCTTGGTGTGAGTTTAAGCCACTGGGTCCAGGACTCGAACTGCGGTCGACTATATGAGAGTCCAGTGACATAGCCATTATGCTAACTGCTGGTCCTGTAAGTGTACATTTTAATGTCCAGACTCTTTGAATCTCAAAAATAGGGCATGTCTACAGTGTTTTAAATCGAAAAGATGACCAAGGCTTGACGGATGCAGACCCAGTCTGTGCTCAGAAGCCCTCTCACTCACTCACTCATGTTTGCTGAGCACCCACCACGTGGCAGGTAGACAACTTGGAGCTTGGAAGTTCAAACGGACAAGGCAGCGTCTCTGCTGTTGGGCCTCGTGGGCTGGAGAAGGAGCTAGATCCCACATGGTTGACTGCATGGTTTGAGTCCTGGCCCCAGTGGCTTGAAAAACTCTTTGGATGCATGTGTGTGCATGCCCCAGTTGCCAACGGGATGGAGAGATGGGGAGGAATGATTATGGTGTGAGTATGCCCCATTTAGGATTTCTCTCTCTCTCTCTGGTGAGCACATGCACCTCGGTAAATGAAGAAGTAAAAGAATAGAAAAAGAAGGGGAGGAGTGGGTCAGCAAGTGGCATGGTGGTTTAGGTGCTGGACTCCCACATGGATGACCACAGTTTGAGTCCCCAACCTGGCGGGTTGCTTTCTCACTTTCTACATCCTCTCTCTGTGTCTCTCTCTGGTGAGTTCATGTGATGTATAGCAAATTAAAAATAATAAATAAATTTAAAAAATTCTTGGAACCAGCAGGTGGCATGGTGGTTAAGGTGCTGGACACTCCCACATGGCTGACCATGGTTCAAGTTCCAGACCTGGCAGCTTGCTTTCTCACTTTCTCTCTCTCTCTCCCTCTCTGTGTCACTCTCTCTGGTCAAATTAAAATAAAATAAATGAATAAATAAAATTAAATTAAAATAATTCTTTTTAAAAAAATTTAAAAATTCTTTAAAAAAATAAGAGGAAGAGGAATGAGGGGGAAGGGGAAGCAAATTAGGAGAAAGAAGAAGAGGTGGGGTGAAAGATGAGGAGGAAAGTAAGAAGAAGAGAAGGCATAAAAGTACTTGTTTTGGGGAGAAATTTCAACCAACCCTAATGAACACTAGGATAGACAGCTCCTTGGCCCAGGTCAGCCCCTGGAGGGGAACAGCTCCCCGCCCTGGTCCTCGCCCGCAGGGAACAGCTCCCAGCCCAGGTCGGCACTCGGAGGGGAACAGCTCCCTGTCCTGGGTCAGCACCCGGAGAGGAACAGCTGCCTGTCCTGGGTCAGCACTCGGAGGGGAACAGCTGCCTGTCTTGGGTCAGCACTCGGAGGGGAACAGCTCCCGGCCCGGGTCAGCACTCGGAGGGGAACAGCTCCCGGCCCGGGTCAGCACTCGGAGGGGAACAGCTGCCTGTCCTGGGTCAGCACTCGGAGGGGAACAGCTCCCTGTCCTGGGTCAGCACTCGGAGGGGAACAGCTCCCTGTCCTGGGTCGGCACCCGGAGGGGAACAGCTCCCTGTCCTGGGTCGGCACCCGGAGGGGAACAGCTCCCTGTCCTGGGTCAGCACCCGGAGAGGAACAGCTCCCTGTCCTGGGTCAGCACTCGGAGGGGAACAGCTCCCGGCCCGGGTCAGCACCCGGAGGGGAACAGCTCCCGGCCCAGGTCAGCACTCGGAGGGGAACAGCTCCCTGTCCTGGGTCAGCACTCGGAGGGGAACAGCTCCCTGTCCTGGGTCAGCACCCGAAGGGGAACAGCTCCCGGCCCGGGTCAGCACCCGGAGGGGAACAGCTCCCCGAGTCCCTTCCAGAGCGTAGTTCGGCCCGGGCCTGAGCCACCCGGATCCGGGCCGCGGACCCCTTCCGTTCTGACTGCGTGGACGTCACGCAGCTCCTGGGGCCGCCCCCACCCCTTCGCGAGCCGCTGACTCCATCGACGAAACAACCGGAGGTCCGGGCCCCGGCTGCCGCCTCCTTCCTGCCGGGCCGGCGGGTCCTCCGCGTCAGGGTCCGGCCCGGCCCACCCGGCGCCGTCAGCCAGCGCCCTCCAACCAGCGGCGCCGCGCCCTTCCCCCGCCCGCCGCCCCTCCCCCTGCGGCGCTGCGCTCGCTGCCGCGGTGTCCTGGCGGTGCGAGGTGTGTCGCGGGCGGGGTGTCGCAGGGCGTGTCACGAGGTGAAGCGGGGAGGCGGCCAGAGCGAGGGCGCGACGAAGGGCGAGCGGGGCGGCCGCTCCGAGTCCCCCCCGCGGTTGGCAGCCTCTCCGGAGAAGATGGCGGATCGCGCGGAGATGTTCTCTCTCTCCACCTTCCACTCGCTGTCGCCGCCAGGCTGCAGGTACGCCCTGGGCGCCAGCCTCCAGACCGGCTCAGACCGGCCGCTGACGCTCCACCCGCCGCCCCCGCCGCCAGGCCACCACCCCGGCTCAGGGTCCCTGCCCCCTCCGTTTTTGTCCCCTGGCGTCCAACTCCAGCGGCCCCCTATTTTCCTCTGGGACACCGGACGCGTTCAGCCTGGGCAGCCGACTGCCAGGGGAGGCCCTGAACCGGGCCGTGGGCGGCCTGCTTGGGCAGGATGCTGGGCACGCCCTCTGTGCCTTGCAGCGTCCTTGTGGCCTTGAGGGGCCTCTCTTCCGTGGAGGCCCGCATTGGCCCAGGCAGTGGGAATCGCCCTGCAGCCCAGGGAGGGACCCTGGGTGGGGAGCGGTTGGACCGCTGGGTCTCTGTCTAGGGCAGGAGAGAGGGAGACAAACAGGCCGACCGCCTGCCCTTCGTAGGGCCCGCCCCCCCTTCCTGCTACTGCGGCCTCGGCGCCCCTCCCCCCCGCTCTGGCTGACTCCCTGAGGCCCAGCGGCAACCCAGAGGGACGTGGAGCTGAGCCTGGGAGGGGAGGGAGAGGACGGGCGGAGGGGTGGCTCCTCTGAGCTGGCTCGGGAGGGGGAGGGGAGGCACCAGCGGGAGCTCCTGTCGTCGGGATGGCAGTGGCTCTGGGAACCGTGGGGTCTGGGAGCTGGTGGTCTCCCTTGAGTCCTCTTCAGGACTGGCTCCCAGGCAGGAAATCTAGGGCTGAGGGCTCTCTGACCCTGGCCTCCTCTCCAGGCCCCCCCAGGACATAAGCCTGGAGGAATTTGATGACGAGGACCTGTCTGAGATCACCGACGACTGTGGCCTGGGCCTCAGCTACGACTCAGAGCGTTGTGAGAAGGTGGGAGTGGGCACGGGACCACTCTGGGAGCCTTGCTCAGGGTAGGGCTTTGCAGGTCTGAGCTTAGCCTGGGAATGGGAGACCCTCTGAATGCCCCTGGTCCCCTGGCCTTGGGACGTCCTTGGCATCAAACCTCTTTTTCTGACACGTCAGGCCCTTCCCTGCAGCCCTCCCCCGAGCCTCGACAGCGAGCTGGCCTGGGCAGGTGAGCAGAGCCTTCGCTCTGGGCCCTCGTCCTTGGGCCACTTCCCAGAAGGATCTCACGCCTTCCAGCTGCAAGCTTCATCTCGCCCGCTCCCTGCCTTGCCCACTTCTGTAGCCTTCATCTACCGATCCCCCATTCTACCCCTAAAACCTCTTCTCCCCCAACTCCTACTTCTCCCTGTCTCCACCTTTGTTCTCACTCACTGTAGAATATTTCGGAGCACCTGCCGTGTGGCAAGTGCTGGGGCCTTCTGAGTGCTGGGAGTGGAACAAGACTGCTGCCCTCGGGGGCTGCACCCTAGCAGAGAGAAAGACTAGTAAGAAACACTGCTGTCTGAGGGAGTGTCGCGGGCTGAACTCCTGCGGGGACACAGGCGTGGTAAAGGGAAAGGGAGCCCATCCCAGACTGAGGGAATCGGGGAGACTTTCCGGAGGAAATGTCAACCATGCCGTGAGGCTAGTGGGGCCAGTAGATGGGGTAGGGAGAAGGGAGAGTTGCCAGCAAAGGGCTTAATGGTGCTGCACGCCTGGGGGTCCGTGAGAACCTGGTGGGTGACTCCTGGAGTGCAAGTCGCTGCTGCTTCCCTTCTAGTTCCTGAACACCCACCAGGCCATGGCCCTGCACCAGTGCACACAGACATGGCTCTGTCCTGGTCGGGCTTGAAGACGGACAAAGCCACGTACAGGAACTGTGAACTGTGCTAAATGCTACCAAAGAAACTGCTGGTGTTGAATTCAGTGGAGTCTGGGGATGAGGCTAGAGGGGGCTTAGGCCTTGCTGAAAATCTCTGTCACCCAGAGACTGGACCCTTCCCAAGAACTAGAGCGATCCCTACTGTTTTAAGTGGACCCCCCATCCCCAATAAGTCCTGTGCACTTGTTGGAGAGGAGAGAGACAGAGAGGGAAAGTGAGAAATCATCCCCTCTCTCAGGGGGATGGCCATGCCACTTTCCTTTCCTTTATTCTCTTGGGGTTCTGGGCATGCATGCACATGTGTCCAGTGTGATTTTTAAGCCTCTAAGTCTGGGACTTGAACCACAGTTGGCCATATGGGAGTCCAGCGCCTTAACCACCACACCATCTGCTGGCCCTCTTAAGTAGACGTTCAAAGCCTTCAGCCTGTTGGTAAGGGGGAGAGTGAACTGGGAGAGCTCCCCTCTTTCCTGGCCCCAGGGCTGCAGGTGGCTGTCACACTCTGTCCCAGCCCTGCCATCTTCCCTCCTTCCTGCAGGACAGCCTCTCCCTGGGGCGCTCGGAGCAGCCACACCCCATCTGCTCCTTCCAGGACGACTTCCAGGAGTTCGAGATGATCGATGACAATGAAGAGGAGGATGAGGAGGAGGAGGAGGAGGAGGAAGAGGAGGAGGAGGAGGGCAAGGAAGGAGGCCTTGACTCAGAGGCACCTGCCCAGGAGCCTCTAGCCCCCTCCCCGTCCCTGGAGGAGCCCCACAAGCACAGGCCCACCACGCTGCACCTGACTGCTCTAGGAGCCCAGGTGAAGCTCCGATCCCAGCACCCTGAGGCTGCGGCCGGGTTTCCAGCACCTGGTACCCCAGGGGACCAGACCACCTCTTCAGCCGGCCCTCTTCTCTCTCCACCGCAGGACTCTCTGAACAACAACAGGGGCTTTGCCCCAGTCCCCCCTGCTTCCTGGCAGGAGACTGGCCTGCGCTCACCCCACCAGGAGCCCTTCAGAGGTGAGGGGCGGGCGGGCGGGCACAGGGGCAGAGACGGGGCGGGAGGAGGAGGGTCTGGCCGCGGGAGGCCTGGCCCCGCGGTGCCCTGAGGCGGCCCCTCTGCCCCGCAGAGCTCTCCGGCCCCCTCCTGCCCACGGACACCGCGCCGGGTGAGGTGCGGTCGCCCGTGCGCCCGGGTTGCGACTGCGAAGGGAACCAGCCGGTGGAGCCTCCCGTGCCAGGCGGAGCCTCGCCCTCTTCAGATCCGGGCATCGAGGCCGACCTAAGAAGCCGCTCTAGCGGCCATGGGGGCCGGCGCAGCAGCCAGGAGCTGTCGTCTCCGGGTTCGGACTCAGAGGACGCCGGTGGCGGCGCGCGCCTGGGGCGCATGATCTCGTCCATCTCGGAGACAGAGCTGGAGCTGAGCAGCGACGGCGCCAGCAGCAGCGGCCGCTCCTCGCACCTCACCAACTCCATCGAGGAGGCCTCGTCGCCCGCCTCGGAGCCGGAGCCGGAGCCGGAGCCCGAGCCCCAGTGCGGACCCCTGCGCCGCCCCGCCTACCTGCCCGTGGGCCACGACGACACCAACAGCGAGTACGAGTCGGGGTCGGAGTCGGAGCCGGACCTCAGCGAGGACGCCGACTCGCCCTGGCTGCTCAGCAACTTGGTGAGCCGCATGATCTCCGAGGGCTCCTCGCCCATCCGCTGCCCCGGCCAGTGCCTGTCTCCCGTGCCGCGCCCGCCTGGGGAGTCCGTGCCGCCCGCCCCCGGGGCCACCAAGGACTCCGCGCACCCCCAGGCGGCAGCGGGGCCTGGCGGCGTGGAGCTGGTGGACATGGAGACGCTGTGCGGGCCGCCGCCTCCTGCGCCGGTGGCACCTCGGCCGGGCCCTGCCCAGCCTGGGCCCTGCCTTTTCCTCAGCAACCCCACGCGCGACACCATCACTCCGCTGTGGGCCACGCCTGGCCGCGCGGCGCGCCCAGGCCGAGCGTGCTCCGCTGCCTGCTCGGAGGAGGAGGACGAGGAGGACGAGGAGGACGAGGACGATACTGAGGACGGCGCGGGCCCTCCCGGGGGCAGGGGTGCGGGCTCTGCTGCGCCGCTGGACGCCTCCCTGGTGTACGACGCGGTGAAGTACACGCTGGTGGTGGACGAGCACACGCAGCTGGAGCTGGTGAGCCTGCGGCGCTGTGCGGGCCTGGGCGAGGACAGCGGAGAGGACAGTGGAGGCGAGGCCGGCGAGGAGGCGGTCGCTGCACAGTTTGGTGAGGGTCAGGATTCTGGGGACACCTCCCCGGACAGCCCTGACCTCACCTTCTCCAGGAAGTTCCTCAACGTCTTTGTCAATAGCACGTCTCGATCCTCCAGTGAGTGGGAGATGGGGAAGGGGATAAGCCCAAAGGCAAGGACAGGCTCCTGGCCCTACTGGTCCACAGACGCCTGGGAGAGCCTGAAGCTCGGGGCGGTCGGGGCTGGGCACTCTCCTCTCGCCCAGGTCATGGACCTGGTCCTCCAAGACCCCTTTGGGCAGGGAGTTGATTCGGGAGGACTCCCCTGCTCCCAGGCCTTCTTGGGCTGGTTCTCTAGCCTTCCCTGACTCAGGACACCCCACTGCAGACTGTGGAGTGGAGGGGACGGGTCTGGGCTCAGGCCAGGCTTTGCAGTGCTTTCTGTTCCCCACTCCACGTCGTCGTCTGTCCACTTCACGGGCTCCCCCTCTGTCTCCCATCTGTCTCCTCCATCTGTCTCTCCCATCTGTCTCCCCCATCTGTCTCTCCCATCAGTCTCCCCCATCTGTCTCTCCCATCTGTCTCCACTATCTGTCTCCCCCATCTGTCTCCCCCATCTGTCTCTCCCATCTGTCTCCCCCATCTGTCTCTCCCATCTGTCTCCCCCATCTGTCTCCCCCATCTGTCTCTCCCATCTGTCTCCCCCATCTGTCTCTCCCATCTGTCTCCCCCATCTGTCTCCCCCATCTGTCTCTCCCATCTGTCTCCACTATCTGTCTCTCCCATCTGTCTCCCCCATCTGTCTCCCCCATCTCATCTCTCTCCCCCATCTGTCTCTCCCATCTGTCTCTCCCATCTGTCTCCCACATCTGTCTCCCCCATCTGTCTCTCCCATCTGTCTCCACTATCTGTCTCCCCCATCTGTCTCCCCCATCTGTCTCCCCCATCTGTCTCCCCATCTGTCTCCCCCATCTGTCTCTCCCATCTGTCTCCCATCTGTCTCCCCCATCTGTCTCTCCCATCTGTCTCCCATCTGTCTCCCCCATCTGTCTCCCCCATCTGTCTCTCCCATCTGTCTCCCCCATCTGTCTCCCCCATCTGTCTCTCCCATCTGTCTCCACTATCTGTCTCTCCCATCTGTCTCCCCCATCTGTCTCCCCCATCTGTCTCCCCCATCTGTCTCCCCCATCTGTCTCCCCATCTGTCTCCCCATCTGTCTCTCCCATCTGTCTCTCCCATCTGTCTCCCTATCTGTCTCTCTCATCTGTCTCCATCTCTCTCTCTCATCTGTCTCTCCCATCAGTCTCCCCCATCTGTCTCTCCCATCTGTCTCCCCCATCTGTCTCTCCCATCTGTCTCTCCCATCTGTCTCCCCCATCTGTCTCTCCCATCTGTCTCTCCCATCTGTCTCCCTATCTGTCTCTCTCATCTGTCTCCCCCATCTGTCTCCCCCATCTGTCTCTCCCATCTGTCTCCCTATCTGTCTCTCTCATCTGTCTCCCCCATCTCTCTCTCTCATCTGTCTCTCCCATCTGTCTCCCCCATCTGTCTCTCCCATCTGTCTCCCCCATCTGTCTCTCCCATCTGTCTCCCTATCTGTCTCTCTCATCTGTCTCCCCCATCTGTCTCCCCCATCTGTCTCTCCCATCTGTCTCCCCCATCTGTCTCTCCCATCTGTCTCCCTATCTGTCTCTCTCATCTGTCTCCCCCATCTGTCTCTCCCATCTGTCTCCCTATCTGTCTCTCTCATCTGTCTCCCCCATCTCTCTCTCTCATCTGTCTCTCCCATCTGTCTCCCCCATCTGTCTCCCCATCTGTCTCCCCCATCTGTCTCTCCCATCTGTCTCCCCCATCTGTCTCTCCCATCTGTCTCTCCCATCTGTCCCCCATCTGTCTCTCTCATCTGTCGCTCCCATCTGTCTCTCCCATCTCTCCCCCATCTGTCTCTCCCATCTGTCTCTCCCATCTGTCTCTCCCATCTGTCTCTCTCATCTGTCGCTCCCATCTGTCTCTCCCATCTCTCTCCCCCATCTGTCTCTCCCATCTGTCTCTCCCATCTGTCTCCCCCATCTGTCTCCCCCATCTGTCTCTCCCATCTGTCTCCCCCATCTGTCTCTCCCATCTGTCTCCCCCATCTGTCTCCCCCATCTGTCTCCCCCATCTGTCTCCCCCATCTGTCTCCCCCATCTGTCTCTCCCATCTGTCCCCCCATCTGTCTCTCTATCTGTCTCCCCCATCTGTCTCCCCCACCTGTCTCTCCCCATCTATCTCTCCCCATCTGTCTCTCCCCATTTCTCTTTCCCATCTCTCTCTCCCCATCTGTCTCCCCATCTGTCTCTCCTATCTGTCTCTCCATCTGTCTCTCCCATCTGTCTCCCCTATCCATCTCTCTCATCTGTCTTCCCCATCTGTCTCTCCCATCTGTCTCCCCCATCTGTCTCTCCCCATCTGTCTCCCCATCTCTCTCCCCCATCTGTCTCTCCCATCTATCTCTCCATCTGTCTCTCCCATCTGTCTCCCCTATCCATCTCTCTCATCTGTCTTCCCCATCTGTCTCTCCCATCTGTCTCCCCCATCTGTCTCTCCCCATCTGTCTCCCCATCTCTCTCCCCCATCTGTCTCTCCCATCTATCTCCTCATCGGTCTCTCCCATCTGTCTCTCCCATCTGTCTTCCCCATCTGTCTTCCCCATCTGTCTCTCCCATCTGTCTCCCCCATCTGTCTCCCCATCTCTCTCCCCCATCTGTCTCTCCCATCTATCTCCTCATCGGTCTCTCCCATCTGTCTCCCCTATCCATCTCTCTCATCTGTCTTCCCCATCTGTCTCTCCCATCTGTCCCCCATCTGTCTCCCCCATCTGTCTCCCCATCTCTCTCCCCCATCTGTCTCTCCCATCTATCTCCTCATCGGTCTCTCCCATCTGTCTCTCCCATCTCTGTCTTTCAGGCACGGAGTCCTTCGGTCTTTTCTCTTGTGTGGTCAATGGGGAGGAGAGAGAGCAGACCCACCGGGCTGTCTTCAGGTACTGTCTGCCTCTGTGCACCTAGTCCCGACCACCCGCCCTGCCCTGCCTCATCGACCTCTCCCTAACCTCAGGTTCATCCCTCGCCATCCGGATGAGCTGGAGCTCGATGTGGACGACCCAGTGCTGGTGGAGGCTGAAGAGGATGACTTCTGGTTCCGCGGCTTCAATATGCGGACGGGGGAGCGTGGTGTGTTCCCTGCCTTCTACGCCCACGCGGGGTACCGGGCCCTGCGAAAGACCTGCTGGGTGAGGACCAGTCCCGGGGGCAGCTTGCCACTCCAGATCCTCCTTCCAGACACCCCCTGACCTGGGCCCATGTGACCCCCAGGGAGCAAGCGGAGCCCGTGCTGGGTGGAACGCTTCGATGTGCAGTTCCTGGGCTCTGTGGAGGTGCCCTGTCACCAGGGCAACGGCATCCTGTGTGCAGCCATGCAGAAGGTCAGTGTGGGGCGACGGCAGCAGCGGCCTGTGGCATTGTAGGTGGGCACACTCTTTGAGGTGCTGAGACCCCCAGCCCCCTCCAGAAAGGATTCGGGAGGTCTTCAGGGGCAGCTTGGTGGCTGCCCAGCCCTGACTCGTGGGCCTGAGCACACAGGCTACGGCAGAGCTCAGCAGCTCCCCACCATCACTGTGGGTCCCCTGGCCTTCCCCGCCCCTCCTCCTCTTCAGCCTTTGTCTTCCTGTCTGAAGATCGAGTCCAGCTCTCTCAGCTCCTTCCCAGGAGTTGTCTGCCCAGTCACTCATTCACTAGCCTGCCTATCTGGTCGTCCTGCTACTGAGTTTGGAGGGCAGCGGTGAGCAGGGTAGGGCAACCCTGCACCCCAGGGCTTGCACCCAGCTCATGGGGACTGGGCAGTGGGAGGCCAGGTGCAGAGGCCTGGCTGGGAGTGGAAGGAAGTCGAAGTGGGCTGTGGACAGACAGGTGACTGAGGAAGGGCTGAGGACACCCTCACGTCTTCCAGAATCGCATCTCACAGGTTTTCAGTGCCCGGTGTCTTCGGACACAGTCTAAAAGGAACAGGGGTGTAGCTCATCAAGGGGAGAGTGAGAGGCCCCTAGGCCCCATTAAGTCCTCTTTTTCCCAACTTCTTCCTCAGATTGCCACTGCCCGGAAACTGACCGTCCACCTGCGCCCTCCTGCCTCCTGTGACCTCGAGATCTCTCTGCGGGGGGTCAAGCTGAGTCTGAGTGGAGGAGGGCCCGAGGTGGGGACGTGGGGCACTGGGAGCCAGGAGAGGCTGGGGGGTGGGAAGACTCGATGGAGGAGCAGGCTGGCAGGGTGTCCAGCAAATGGCAGCTGGTGCCTCGCCCACTCGGTCCGACTGGTGCATGTGCCACCTCTGCTCTAGTTCCAGCGCTGCAGCCACTTCTTCCAGATGAAGAACATCTCATTCTGCGGCTGCCACCCCCGCAATAGCTGGTGAGAGCCTTCCCCTTCCTCAGGGCCCCCCAAGCCAAGTCCATCCCCCTGAGATCTTCACCTGCATCCACATCATGCCGCCTGAGCCAGGTTCAGGAGACAGGCACACAGGCGGGGCGGCTCTGGACAATCTGTGGGGACTGGCAGACATCTGAATGGGCAGTGGTGAGCAGACCTGCCGAGGTGGGCACATTCTCTGGGACTCAGGAAGGTGAGCCTTGAGAGACAAGCAGGGGGCGGGTCAGTCAGGGCTGTGTGGTGGGCTGTCCAGGGGCACCAGAGCTCTGGGGAGCAGCTGGAGGAGCTAGGGCAGCCCCAGACCCTTTGTGCCAGAGGGGACTTAATCCTGCTAACGGGGCTGCAGAAGGTCCATATGGAAGGGTATGACATGGCCAGGCTGAAGGCTGGCTCAGGTGCCACTGGCAGGAGACCAAGTGGCCACCGAGGTTACCCAGGTGCTGCATTATGAGGGGTGTGTAGGTGCAAGATACCTTGGAGAGGTGGGACAGGCAGGACCTGGCTGATTAGCTGAAGAGGCTGGCCTGAGGGCGTCGAGGGTGGGTGCACCAGGGTGAGGGCAAGTAGGGACTCATACTGAGAGGTGTAGGGACCAGTCAGTGAGACTGGAGAGGCCCTTGGTACCTGGTCTGGGGTCAGGAGCAGTCCTGGTGGGCAGTACAGGTTCAGAGCAGGTAGATACCTGAGGCCAGGAGGTGGACGAGTTGGTCAGACACAGTGAGATGAGAAGAGAGGGCAGCATGTGAGCAAGTGGTGGGCTGCCGGCTCCTCCCCAGAGGCACACCCTGCCCACCAGGCCCGCGTGTCCCAGATGAAGGGGACCAGGGAGACAGAGCCAAGCCAAGGCATAAGCGGAGCAGAGGGGAGTTGAAGGAAGCTTGCTGCGGGCAGGCAGGGTGCAGGTGGGTGTGATGCTGCCAGGCTGAGGCTGTGACGGATGTGGGGTCCTTTGGACTGTCGTATCGAACAAGGAGGGCTCAGTTACCTGCTTGTCTGAGCTTTGTGCCTTCTGCATTGAGGAGGAAGATGATTGGATGAAACCCACTGTTGAGACACTGCCCAAAGGGGTGGAGACCTAACTCAGAGCACCAGGGCTCAGACCAGGTAGCAGGGCCAGCCCTGGGGCAAGACAGTGGGCTGGGGACAGCACTGCCAGGAGAGGAGAGCTTGATTTCTCGCTGGAGGGAGACTGTGCCAGCCGTGAACTAACTCAGGTCTCCAAGCTGGGCACTGACCTGTCTGTAAGTCCATGAGAGAAAAATAGTCCAACAGTGGTCCAGGGCCAGTTGTGGAGTCCAGGGCAAGCTGCTGCCCCTGCACATACCTCCCTAATTTTTAAAAAAATAATTATTTTATTTTGGGGAACCAGCAGTTAGCGTAATGGCTGTCGCTGGACTCCCATGTAGTCAACCGCGGCTCAAGTCCCAGACCCGGTGGCTTAAAACTCACGCAGGGCGCGTGTGCGTGCGTGCCCAAGATCCCGAGAGGAGAATGGAGGAGAAGGGATTGCGGCGTGGCCATCCCCCCTGGGAGGTGATTTCTCACTTTCTGTCTCTCTGTCTCTCTCTGTCTGTCTGGCGAGCGCACGTGCCCTATAGCAAAAACCTCTCAAAAAACAAACAAACAAACAAATAATTATTTTATTTTAATTTGACCAGAGAGGGACAGAATGAGAGAGAGAGAGAGAGAGAGAGAGAGAGAGAGAGAGAGAGAGAGAGAGAAAGTGAGATCTGGGACTCTAACCTGGTCCAGCACCCTTAACCATCACGCCTCCTGCTGGCCCTATCTCTGTTTATTACTCCAGAGCCCATTCCAGTCTCTCCCTGTGAGGAGGCACTAAGGAGGTGCAGTAGGTCAGGGATAAGCTGGTGTGCTGCTTGGGGCTGGGCAGCACAGGTGCCGTGTCCACAGACTGCCTGCGTGCCCCTGGGCGTGCGCCACCTCCCTGCGGTGCTCCACCAGCACATTTGCCTTGGGGGCTGCGTGAGTCACACCAAATGCTTCGGCTGGTTCCTCAGTGAGCCTCTGAGCAGCACCTAAGTGTAATTATTGGACATGGTGTTCAAGACAGTTCTTGTGACGTATCTGTGGGCCACCTGAACACCCTGTCTTGGCAATGACACTGCCCTGTGGCTTCCTATATGTGCGACCGTGGAACCCCAAGCCGTGGGAGATGGGCTCATTGGCCACAGTTTGGAGTGCTGGAGTGTCATGCTGCAGGACTCCGCTTGCCTCTCCCTCTGAACAATAATTTTAACCAATGTCCTGGATGAGAAGAGGATGGCAGATTCAGGAAAGGTGGAATGAAACCAAGTTGGGGCAGGTGTTCTCCGGGGAAGCACGTGGTGGAATCAAAGCAGGTGTTACAGGTTGTCGGGGAGGCGTTGGGGCTAGAAAGTAGCTGTGTGTTTGCAGGACAGAGGCAGGTGGGCTGGAAGAGCCTGTGTCACTTGAGACTGGTGTCCAGGGGCTTTGACTGGACAAAGAAGGAGGTGGTCCAGGGAAGGAGCATGTGTCCACAGTGGAGTTCCAGCCTGGGCTGAGCGTTCCTGGCCATCCAGGCATGAGCTCAGAGCACCATCCCCTCACAGACTCCCAGCACCTCCAAATCCTGGTCCCCTGCCTCTTAGCTCCAGGTGCACTGGCTGGCCAGGGCTGGGCTAGAGCTCTGACGCCCCACCCCTCTCTTGCAGCTATTTCGGCTTCATCACCAAACACCCCCTGCTGAGCCGCTTCGCCTGCCACGTTTTTGTCTCCCAGGAGTCCATGAGGCCGGTGGCGCAGAGCGTGGGGTGAGCAAGACCCAGGAGTGAGGGGGGCATGCAGTGCTGGTAGGGGCACAAGCGGGAGGGGACCAGGTGGGGACAGGAGCACCAGAGAGGGACCTGGGGAAGGAGGTCTGGGCACGTTGTCGGCAGGCTGGGTGCAGCATCGGACCTGGGGAGTTGCGGAAGGCACTTGCCCAAGAGAGCTAGGGACCCAAGTTTGGGGTGATGTGGCCATGCCCAGGCGGGGAAGGCAGTTGTGGGGGGGCTCCAGGGAAGGTCTGGGGCCGTGTGCCGAGTGGCTCAAGGGGCCCACCTCCGCAGCCGCGCCTTCCTGGAGTACTACCAGGAGCATCTGGCCTACGCCTGCCCCACAGAGGACATCTACCTGGAGTGACGCCCGCTCCCGGCTCCTGCCCGTCTGCTCCTGGCACAGCTGGGGCTGGGCTGTCTTAGGCCGCCATGGCTTTGGCAAGGACTGGATGGGGGTATGTGGGACCTTTCCCCAGAGCACAGCCATGGGGGCTGTGGAGACGGGAGACCCCAGTGCCCCCATTTTCCCTCTGACCACTCTTCCCCTAACCCTCACCTGTCCCCAGTCTTCCTGTCCTCTCCTGGTGTTTCTGCCCTCTGTGCCTGCAAACCCTGCCCTTCACTCTGCACTTCGGGGTCAGGACTCTGGGGCAAAGGTGAGGCTGTTGGTGCCTGGTGGTATCAGGCTCCTAGATGATCTCTCCTGCCCCTCCTCTGTGATTTATAACGGAATTTTAATTTTTATAGTGAATCTCAAGGGATCATCCCATCCTTGACCACAGGGACAAAGCGTGGGGTTCCCCCACACATGGAGCTCAGGGGAAGCAGGGAGGGGTTCACAAAGAGCCTTGGGGAGACTAGAAGTGGTTCTTGACACTCCCCTGAAGCCCCAGATGCTGCCGGGAGGAGGGTGCCCCCAGCACGTCATCGCTTTGCCGCTGCTAACACCCCTGCAGCCCAGCGTGTCTGCCCCACATGCGCCCCACGCTGTGTACGTGGGCCCCGCCCATGGCCTCAATAAATCTGCTTGGTGTGACCCTGGCTGTTTCTAGGGGGGTGCCCAGGTGGTAGGGTTGGAGACCCCAGGGTAGTGGGGTGATGGGAATCGAGAGACACCTCACGCCTTCAGTGCTTTTTGAAATCGGGGTCCCTGCAGTGTTGCAGTGGGGCTTCACCCAGGGTGTTGCATCTGGAGGTCTGCGCTTCCTCAAACACACCTGATGGCCCCGGAGGGCCCCAAGGCAGGAAGAGAAGGCACCTGCCCCCACACGCGCTGGTGCACAGCGAGGAGGCCACGTGTGGAGTCAGCACAGCTGTGGTTGGAGCACGGCGAGGAGGCCATGCGGGAGTCAGCACAGCTCTGGCTGGCATGCAAACCCCTTCAAAAGCAGTGCACTGAGATCTTAAAACTGGTACTTAAAAAATTCTCCACAGAAAGCCAGAAGAATATGGGCGACTTTAGCTGGTTACAGAGGCTCTGCCAGACTCCCTGGCCCTGGTGGACACAGCTCAGTGGCATCCTGGCAGAGGGCAGCCAGCCCCGCCGAGGGACCTGTGTCCCTCCCCTGAGCTGCAGCCCCAGGAAGGCAACATGTGAGGGCTGTGGGTGTGAGCCAGCCGAGGGCAGAGTGAGGGCCCTACAAAAAATCTGTGGAAATGCAAACTCATACTTAAATTCAGTTTTTTCCAAGGACCTTTTGAAGTCCTCTCATATAGACAGATACACTACTAAGAAGTACTGGGACCAGCAGTTGGTGTAATGGCTATGTCGCTGGACTCCCATGTAGTCGACCATGGTTCGAGTCCCGGACCCAGTGGCTTAAACTCACGCTGGGCGCGTGTGCATGCGTGCCCAAGATCCCAAAAGGAGAATGGAGGAGAAGGGATTGCTGCGTGGCCATCCCCCCTGGGGGGTGATTTCTTGCTTTCTGTCTCTGTTTCTCTCTGTCTTTCTGGTGAGTGCACACGCCCTATAGCAAAAACCTCTCCAAAAACAAACAAACAAAAAAAGAAGTGCTGCTTGAAAAAACCACGCATCTCCACTCAAATGGAATCAGACCCCCACTCATTTGTTGGACCTGGGATAAAGTCACAGTGCTACAGTGGACGGTTCAGACCTTTGCATGTGAACAGCACGACCGACACACCAAGGCCCCGCAGGTTGATCGGGTGCAACTTCTTCATCTGCACACTGGAACATTCCATTTGTTTGAGAAACAAAATTGTTATGAGAAAAAGGTCTCCTAAGCTGTGAGGAGGCAGCGCCCCATGGGTGTGCCTTCGACACTTGCACTGCCTCTGCACTGGGCAAGCTCCTCAGAGAGGAGACCTGGCCATGCGCCCTCAGCCTGCCCCAGTGACCCCACCTGGCTCTTCTGTGTGTCCCCCCCAGCTGGCCCTCAGGATGGCCTTAGATAAGCTCTGCTTGTGCCTGCCGACCTCCCTCCTCACCTCTGGCTGCTCCCCAGACCTCGTGGTCTCTTCAAGCCTGGCCACCCCGAGGCCCCGTCCCAGTCTTGGTCCTGGATCCTGCCTCACTGACGTCATCCCTCCCATGGGCATGGAGGGTTGGTAACTGTTGTGCCAACATGGGTGCCACTCCTGGCTAGGGTCTCGGCCGGTGCTCTGCAGGACTGCCTGACGAGGGTGCTGTGCCTGGGATCACCCTGCGCTCACAGGAGCCTTTCCCCCAGCCACCTTCTTCATCTGTGTTCTGCATTTTATGTTTTCCTGTCACCTTCACTACTGCACTACTGCCCTGTCACCTGGTCTATGCTCTCCCCACTCCCACTGAATCAAGCCAGCTCGAGTTTCCTCTGGAATCTCCAACAGCCTCTTGTGGGCTCCACCTCCACCTGCACTCAGGCCAGGATTTTTAAGCCAAACCTGAGCAAGAGCACGCCCCCTTACACCCTGCAGCCGCTCCCTATTGGACCCTAACTGGGCCTGCTCCAGCTACCCTCCAATCTCTCTCCCTCCACCCGCTTTCTGCCCACAGAATTTAGGAGCTTCCTGTGAGCATCTGCTGCCCTTGCGTTTGTTGCCGGGTGACCGCGAGTTCTCCCTTCCGGCGCGAGGGGGCGCTGGGCCTCCGGCCTGCTGTGGCAGGCGGCGGTCGGAGCTCCGTGCGGCGCCGCCTGGCGCCAGGACACAACGTCTGCACCGTCAGCCTGGGAGAGCGCCCTAAATAAACAGCTTTCTGCACACATGTCTATCGCCTTCTTGTCCAAGATAACAAAAGCATAGAAGTAGTCTAAATATCGACCAATAGGGCTAAGTAAATTAAGCATCTTTATCTAGCTGAGATATTGGGCCGATATGAAAATAGTACTTACTAACGTTTGTAATAATACAGAAAATATTTGTTATGGTATTAAGAGAAAATAAATATGCAGAATCATACATAATATGCTAGAGATGCTTGAGGCTATGAGTTGAATACTGAGAGATAACAAATAATTTTTTTTTTAATGAAAAAAGGTTTTTGTTTTTTTTTTTTTGCTAGAAGGCACAAGTGTTGGCCAGAGAGAGGAGAAAGCACACACCACAACCCCTCCTCCACTCTCCTCCCCAGATCTTAAGCACACAAGTACGCATGCCGGGTGTCTTTCAAGCCACCGTATCTGGGGACTTGAATTGTAGTCGGTCATGTGGGAATCCAGTGACATAATCGCTGTGCCATCTGCTGGCCCTTAAACATGTGTATATACATATACATACATATACATACATACATATACATACATACATATACATACATACATATACATACATATATACACATATACATGCATATACATACATACATATACATATACATACATATACATACATATATATACACACATATACATACATATACATACATACATATACATACATACATATACATACATATACATACATATATACACATACATACATATACATACATATACATACATATATATACATACATATACATACATACATATATATACACACATATACATACATATACACACATATACATACATATACATATACATACATACATATATACACACATATACATACATATACATGCATACATATATATACACATATACATACATATACATACATATATACATATACATATACATACATACATACATACATACACATATACATACATATACATACATATGCATACATATACATACATATACATACATACATATATATACATATACATACATACATATATATATACATACATATATATATATTTAATGGGAGAGAGAGAAGAAAACAGAGAAAAGAGCTTTTACTTTTCTTTTTCTTTCTTTCTTTTGTTTTCTTTTCTTTTTTTTTTTTTTTTTGCTATAGGGTGTAAGCACTTACTGGAGAGAGAAAGAGAGAGAGAGACAGAGGGAAAGTGAGAAATCACCCCCAAGGTGGGGTAGCCATCATTTGTTTTGGGACATGCATGCACACGTTTCCAGCGTGTTTCTCGAGCCACAGGATCTGGGACTCGAACCGTAAAGTCAGCCACATGGGATCCAGCTGCCTTAACCACCATGCCACTGCCTGAGAGAGACATATTTTTGACAGGGTTTCATTATCGTGACCCTCTGCCTCAGCCTCCCAGTTAACTTGGCTCGTAGCTGTGAGCCATGGCGCCTGGCCTGCCCAGGCTGGCCCTGTGATTGAACCCAGGTCTTTCATAAGGCTCCAGCCTCACGCAGCAGTGCTCTGCCGCCTGTGCCAACATGGCGGAGCCAACCGTTTTGAGCAATGCCTGCTGCTGTGAAAGCTGTCAGATACAGTGGATCACGTCAGCCCTAACAAAATAAACCTGGGAGGCCACTGGGGGCAGTTCTCATGCACAGTTTGCCTGATAACAGGAATGATCACAAGACACTTCCAAACTGCAGCTTGCTGTGAGTCACAGGACAGCAAGCCATTTGCACATGAGCCTCACCTGGCTCACTAGGAATGACACCAACTGTGACCAACGTCCTTTTGCCTTTACTGTCCCACTAGTTCAGCCTCCTCTGTTCCACCAACAGGTGTCATGGCGTGTCCCACACTGCAGGGCCTGCTATTACCAATTAAACCCAACTTTGTTTAGGTTTTTGCCATAGAGAGAGAGAGAGGGAAAGTGAGAAACCACCATCCTCAACCCTCCCCCGGGGGTGGCCACACCGTAAGTCCTCCTCCTCCATTCTCCCCTCAGGATTCCGGGTATGCATGCACATGTGCCTGGTGCGACCTTCAAGGCCCTGAGTCCGGGCTCAAACGGAGATCGGACATGTGGGAGTCCAGCACTTTTACCACCAACTTCTTTCTGTTTGTTATTTAGGTTGGCTTTGCTTATTAGAGAATTCCAAATGCAAATGGAAACATCCACAAAAAACTAAAAATGAAGAAATAAAGATAAATCAATAAAACTTAAACAAGTTACTTTGGCCACAGTGAAAATGCCTGCCCATTGAATTGTTGCAGCTCGAGTGTGTTATCATGAGGCAGACCAAGGGCAGCACCCTGTCAAGTCTTTATTTAAAAAATTTTAAACATAATTATTCATTTAATTTTATTAATTATTATTATTATTTTAAAATTTGCTACAAAGCATGCATGCTCACCAGGGAGAGAAAGAGAGACAGAGAGGGAAAGTGAGAAAGCAAGCTGCCAGGTCTGGGACTCAAACAGTAGTTAGCCATGTGGGAGTCCAATGCCTTAACCACCACACCACTTGCTGGCCCCCAAGTTTTTATCTTTATAAATACCATACAAAGTAGAATTTCTGTGTTTTGGGGGCCAGCAGGTGGCATGGTGGTTGAGGATGCTGGATTCCCATGGCTGACCATGGTTCGAGTCCCGGACATGGCTTACTTTCTCACTTTCCCTCTCTCTCTCTTGCTTTTGCTCTCTCACTCTGTCCTTCTCTGGTCAAATTTAAATAAATAAATAAATAAATAAATAAATAAATAAATAAATAAATAAAGTTAAATAAAATAATTCTTTAAAAAACATTTCTGTGTTTAATTTTAAAGTATTAATTTTCCCTTATAAAGAGTAGCATGTGGCATCAGCAGGTTAAGGCAGTGGATCCCACATGGCTGACTCTGCAGTTCAAGTCCTGGACTTGGTGTCAGAAAAATCATACCAGGCGCGTGTGCGTGCGTGCTAAAGATCCCGAGAGGAGAATGGAGGAGAAGGGACTGTGGTGTAGCCATACTCCCTGGAGGGTGATTTCTCACTTTCCATCTCTTTCTCTCTCCCTGTGTCTCTATCAAGTACACATGTCCTATGACAAAACCAACAAAAAACAAAAAACGAACCCCCCCACCCCAAACATTATAGAAAATTTGGAAAGTGCAGAAAATAGAAGAAAGGTTAAAACTAACTATATTCTTACAATTCATAAATGACAACTGCTAACGTGGTGTTGTGCCTTTTCCAGCCTCCTTTCCATGTGTGGGTTTTATTTTATTCCATTTGAAGCCACAGGGGAAAGGAGGGGAACTAAGGAAGAATTTAAGGCAAAAGATTAAAGCAAAGTAACAGAGATCATTATAAAGTGACACAAGTATTGGACTAGTCCGTAGCCTGGTTAAGGCAGTTGGATCTCACATGGTTGATTATGTGGTTTGAGTCCTGAACCTGGCAGTTTGAGAAACACTGGGCACATGTGTGTGCATGCCTCAGATCCCCAAAGTACGGAGAGGTGGAGCAGGAGGGATTGTGGCGTGGCCATTCCCCATAGATGGTGCTTCCTCTCTCTCTCTCTCTCTCTCTCTCTCTCTCTCTCTCTCTCTCTCTCTCGTGAGTGCATGTGTCCTCTGGCAAATTTTTTTAAAAATTGAAGTTTAAAAAAATACATAGGCTAATGAAAACTGATGGTCTTAGCACAGTAACTCTCTAGAGTTTGGAACCACAGACTGATAAACATGAGAGGTCCTCCAAAAGTCCATGGGATGCATATTAAGAAAAACTATGGGGACCAGCAGTTAGCGTAATGGCTATGTCGCTGGACTCCCACGTAGTCGACCGTGTTTCGAGTCCCGGACCCGGTGGCTTAAACTCACACTGGGCGCGTGTGCGTGCGTGCCCAAGATCCCGAGAGGAGAATGGAGGAGAGGGGATTGTGGCATGGCCATCCCCCCTGGGGGGTGATTTCCTGCTTTCTGTCTCTCTGTCTCTCTCTCTCTGTCTGTCTGTCTGGCGAGCACACTCGCCCTATAGCAGAAACCTCTCAAAAAGAAAAAAGAAAAACTATGTATGGATTTAAAAAATATTTTGCACCAAAATAAGCTCACATTAACTCGTTATAAAACATCTGAACAGGATCTAGTTTGAGGCACTAAGAAGCATAAGACATCACTTTGAAGAGAGCCCCTCAGGGCAATGTGAATTGTGCTAAAATTAATGCAGAACTGTGGCAAATCTTGGATGGATGAATGATGAAATGATTGCTGCTTTATGAGGGGATTATAGGGACATACCCCAGAGAACGCAGCAATGGACAAATAGGTAACTTGTTTTAAGGAGTGACTGGGCCATCTTGGCAGACTACCTGTGGCGATTTTCAAGGAAAAGGTTCATCTTGTTCATGACCTAAGATGATCAATGATTAACAGCAGAAACAATACCAACACCAGCTTACACAATTCTGACTACAAAATTACATTGGAAGAAACTTTCTGCTCAATGGGTACTAAAGCTGTGGCAGTCGGATCAGCTGCAGACAAGAGCAAAGCTTTCAAAGGAAATTTTAAACAAGTGACCGAGATCCTGAAGTATGTCTTTGAAGAACTGTAAGAGATGACACATGCCTTTACCAGTATAAACCTGAAGACAGATCAGAACCCAAGCAACAGCTACTGGGCTAGCCCTGTGGCCTGGCGGTTGAAGGAGCGGGTCTCACAGGACTGACTGCATGGCAGCTTGAAAACATGCCTGGCATGTGCTCCAAATCTCAACAGGATGGAGAAATGGAAGAGAAGACATTGCAGTGTGACCACGCCCCATCAGGGAGTGCTTCCTCTCTCTCTCTCTCTCTCTCTCTCTCGTGTGTGTATGTGTGTGTTTGTGTGTGTGTGTGTGTGTGTGTGTGTCTTTTTGTCTCTGGGGAGTGCACATACCATCTGGAGAAATAAAAAAAAAAAAAAAAAGAGGTGGAAGTGGTCCAATCAAAGCAAAAGTAGACCATTTAGGAGCAAAGGTCATGGGAAAGGTATCTGGGATACTTGAGGCATTTTGCTTGTTTACTATTGAAAGGATCAAAGGATGATGACATCTACTTATTAAGAGAATATTTTGTGAAAGTTAGCCAAAGCTTTAGCAGAAGTGACTAGGAAAGCTTCGACAGAGTTCTTTGCTACGGTAATACTCCTGCTCACTCATCTCATCAAAAAAGGGCAATTTTGTGAGAGTTTTGTGAAGGTTGTCAGAATTAAAATGAAGCCACTTATGTAGACTCATATTAAACCTTGACTAAACAGAGCTAGGGAGGGCCATGAAAGAGGTGATTCCTAGCGTGCCTGATAACAAGAACTGCTATAAGCATGATGCTGCACAAGGGTCATTGCAACCAGACCCTAGGACCACTCTGCAAGGACTTCTGTCTCCTGGATTGTCCAGCCTCGGACTAACACCACTTTCGGTACTGATCCTGGTAGCCAAGGACAATTGTCCAGAAACAACTATTCAATCCCTTCTTTTTCTTTTCCTTTTCTTCCTTCCTTCCTTCCTTCCTTCCTTCCTTCCTTCCTTCCTTCCTTCCTTCCTTCCTTCCTTCCTTTCTTTTTCTCTCTTCCTCTTTCTTCTTTCTTCTTTCTTTCTTTCTCTTTCTTTCTTTCTTTCTTTCTTTCTTTCTTTCTTTCTTTCTTTCTTTCTTTCTTTCTTCTTTCTTTCTTTCTTTCTTTCTTTCTTTTTCTTTTTCTTCTTCTCCTTCTTCTTCTTTTTACATAGGAAAGGGTCCTTTTATTGTATTTTTATTTTCTTAAATTTTATTTTATTTTATATATTAAATCACATATGTAACTTAGCTTATAAAATGAATGTTTCAACATGAATACATTTCTTTCCAGTCCTCTTGGGGATACCATACATGCCTTCATCAACAGGTAATAACCCATTTCTCTGTCCCACAAATGTCTTGCCTCTCCATTTTCCCCTTAATGTCTTTCCTCAGACTCTCCTCCTTCTCTCATCCTCTTCCCACACTGTATCTGGTATCTATAACCATTTTCTATGTTTCTATATCCTCTAGTCATTCAGTTTCGGCCATAGAGTGGAGACATACAATATCTCTCCTTCATATCCTGGCTTGCTTCACTCAGCAGTAAATATTCATATTCATCTCTATCCATACACTTTCTGTCAAAAGCCAGGGTCTTGCTGTTTTTTTTATGGTTGAGTTGTATTCCATAGAATTTATGTGCCCACTTTTTCAATCCATTCCTCTATTCGTGGACATTTGGGTTGGTTCTATGTCTTAGCAATTGTGAATAATGCTGCAATAAACATTGATGTGCAAATGTTTTCCTGACTAAGCATTCTTCTGTCCTTTGGGTAGACACCAAGGAGTGAGATTGCTGGATCGTATGGTAGTTCTATTTGTAGATCTTTGAGGAATCTCCATATTGTTCTCCACAGTGGCTGGATCAATTTACATTCCCACCAACCGTGTCGGAGAGTTCCCCTTTTACCACATCCCCACCAGCACTTATCATTTTTTTTTTTTTTTTAAATCTTAGTCATTCTGACTGGGGTTAGGTGGTATCTCATTGTGGTTTTGATCTGCATCTCCCTTATGATGAGTGATGTTGAGCAGTTTTTCATATGCCTTTTGGGCTATTTGTATGTCTTCCTTAGAGAGTTGTTTATTCAGCTCATTTTCCTATCTTTTAATTGGGTTAATCATTTTCTTCCAGGAAAGCTGCTTGAGTTCCCTGTGTATTCTGGTTATCAGTCCCTTATCTGAAGCATAGTTTACAAAAACTTTCTCTCATTCCGAGGGTTGTCAATTCACACTAATTACTGTGTCCTTTGCTGTGCAGAAACTTCTTGATTTGATGCGATCCCACATGTCTATTTTTGGGATTATTGCCTGTGCTTTGGGGGTCTTGGTTAAGAAGTCTTTGCCTACCCCAATATCTCCCAGAGTTTCCCCAGTGTTTTCTAATAGATTTATAGCTCAAGGTCTTAGGTTTAGATCTTTGATCCACTTTGAGTTGATTTTTGTTAATGGTGACAGGGGTTCAGATTCATCTTTCTGTAGGTGGATACCCAGTTTTTCCAACACCATTTGCTACAGATGCTTTTCTTTTCCCACTGGATTGACTGGTACCCTTTGTCAAAGATCAGTTGGCTGTATGTTTTGGGGTTTATCTGGGGTCTCTACTCTGTTCCATTGGTCCTCATGTCGGTTTTTGTGCCAGTACCATGCTGTTTTGATTATCACAGCTTTGTAATATATTTTGGGGGCCGGAAGTGAGATGCCACCCATTCCACTCTTTTTGTGTAGAATTGCTTTGGCAGTATGGGGTCTTTTATGGTTCCAGTTGAATTCTATGATTGCCTTTTCTAGATCTGTGAAGGATGTCTTTTGTAATTTCATAGGGATCGCATTAAATATATAGATTAATTTTGGTAGGATTGCCATTTTGATTATGTTAATTCTCCCAATCCGGGAACATGGGATGTCCTTCCACATTTTTATATCATTTTCGATTTCCTTTTTAAGATTTTCATAGTTTTCCTTATAGAGTTCTTTGACTTCCTTGGTTAGTTTTATTCCTAGGTAACTTATACTTTTTGTGGGTATGGTAAATGGGATTACTTTCTTGGGTTCTGCCTCTGTCTGCTTATTGTTTTTATATAGAAATGCTATGGACTTTTTGTAAGTTAATTTTGTATCCTGCCACTTTATGCGTTTATTACTTTGAGAAGTTTTTTCGTGGATGTTATGGGCTCTTTTATGTATACAATCATGTCATCTGCAAACAGAGATAATTTCGACTCTTCTTTCCCTATTGGAATGCCTTTTATTTTATTCTCTTGTCTGATCACATTGGCTAGGACTTCCAGTATTATATTGAATAGGAGTGGAGAGAGTGGGCAGCCTTGTCTTGTACCCATTTTTAATAGAAAAGCTTTCAGCTTTTCCCCATTCAGTATAATGTTAACTATAGGTTTTTCATAAATGGCTTTTTTATGCTGAGAAACAATCCTTCTATGCTGATTTTATTGAAAGTCTTAACCATGAAGGAATGTTGTATTTTGTCAAGTGCTTTTTTCTGCATCGATTGACATGGTCATACAGTTTTTTTTTTTTTTAATCTTTCTTTCTGTTAATATGGTGTATTACATTTATGGTTTTACATATGTTGAACCACCCTTGTATCCCTGGAATAAAGCCTACCTGGTTGTGATGAATAATCTTTTTTATGTGCTATTAGATATGTTTAGCAAGTATCTTGTTGAGAATTTTTGCATATATATTCGTCAGAGATACAGGTCTGTAGTTGTTCTTTTTTGTTGTATCCTTATCCATTTTGGGAACGAGGGCAATGGAGGCTTCATAGAATGAATTTGGAAGGGTTCCTTCCTTTTGGATCTCTAGCAATAGTTTGAGTAGAATGGGGGTTACCTCTTCTTTAAAAGTTTTGTAAAATTCAGAAGTGAAGCCATCGGGACTTGGATTTTTCTTTCTTGGGAAGTTATTTATTACTGATTCAATCTCATTGCTTGTTATGGGTCTATTCAGGCTTTCTATGTCCTCCTCAGTCAGTCTTGGTAGATTATGTGTCCAGGAATTTGTCCATCTCATTCACGTTTTCTTGTTTGTTGGCATATAGTTGCTCATAGTATCCTGTAATAATGTTTTGTAATTCTATTAAGTCCATTGTAATATTGCATGTTTCATTGCAAATTTGATTTATCTTATTCCTTTCTCTCTTTTTATTTAGTCTAGCTAATGGTGTGTCAATCTTATTTATCTTTAAAAAAATCAGCTTTTGCTTTCATTTATTTTTCTGTATAGTTCATTTATTTTCTATTCCATTTATTTCTGCTCAAATCCTTATTATTTCTTTTCTCATGGCATTTTTTTTGGGGGGCGAGGTTTTTGCTATAGGACGTGTGCGCTCGCCAGACAGAGAGAGACAGAGAGACAGAAAGCGAGAAATCACCCCCCGGGGGGATGGGCATGCTGCAATCCCTTCTCCTTCATTCTCCTTTTGGGATCTTGGGCACACACGCACATGCGCCTGGCAGGAGTTTTAAGCCACCGGTTCCAGGATGCGAACCACAGTCGACTATGTGGGAGTCCAGTGACATAGCCATTACGCTAATTGCTGGTCCCTCTCATGGCATTTAAAAAAAAAAAATTATTTTTGTGGTTTTTCCAATTCCCTGAGGCATGATGTTAGGTTGTCCTTTTGTCACCTTTCCATCTTTTTCTTATTCGCACTAATTGCTATGAATTTCCTTCTTATGACTGCTTTTGCAGTGTCCCATAGATTTTGAAAACTCATACACTCATTATCATTTATTTTCATGAATCTTTTTATTTCAGTCTTAATCTCTTTGGTAATTATGAAGTCATTCAGAAGTACGTTATTTAGTTTCCATGTATTTGTGTATTTTTTAGGGTTTTTCCTGAAATTAATATCAAGTTTTATTCCATCATGGTCAGAGAAGATGCTGGATATAGTTTCTATGTATTTGAATCTATAAAGGCTGGTTTTGTGCCCTATCATGTGGTCAATCTTTGAGAAGGTACCATGCAGGGCTAAGAAAAATGTATATTTTGTGGTTTGAGGGTGGAAAGTTCTTTTTTTTTTTTTTTTTTTTTGAGAGGTTTTTGCTATAGGGCACGTGCACTCGCCAGACAGACAGAGACAGAAAGCGAGAAATCACCCCCCGGGGGGATGGCCACGCTGCAGTCCCTTCTTCTCTATTCTCCTCTTGGGATCTTGGGCACGCATGCACATGTGACCGGTGTGAGTTTTTAAGCCACTGGGTTCGGGACTCAAACCGCGGTCGACTATGTGGGAGTCCAGCGACAGCCATTACAGTAACTGCTGGTCCCAAGGGGTGGAAAGTTCTATAGATGTCTGTCAAATTCATCTGATTTATGGTATCATTTAGGTCCGGGATCTCTTTGCTTATTTTTTATTTCATTGATATGTCTAAAGGAGATAATGGGGTGTGGAGATCTCCAACAATTATAGTGTTATAGTCTATCTTTTAGATCTAGCAGTTTTTCCTTTACATATTTGGGTGTTCCTGAATTGGGTGCATAGATATTTATAAGCATTATATTCTCTTGATGAATTAGCCCTTTTACTACTATATAATGCCCTTCTTTGTCTCTTCTTACCATTTTTATCTTAAAGCCTATTTTGTCTGAAATCAGTATAGCAACCCCTGCTCTTTTCTGGTTTCCATTTGCATGGAATACCTTTTCCCAGCCCTTCACTTTTCATCTATGTGTGTCTTTATCCATGAGATGGGTTTCTAGTAGGCAGCAGATGGATTTTTTTATCCATTTAGCCAGTCTGTGTCTCTTGATAGGAGAATTTAACACATTAACATTCAACATTTTTATCAATATTTCCAGACTTGTCCCTACCATTAAGTTGGCCATATTCTTGGTTGTTTTTTGTTCTCTTATTTCTTTCTGTCTGTCTTTAGTTTTCTTGGTATAGTACTCCTTTCAGAATTTCTTGAAGAGCTGGTCTGGGTTGGTAAATTCTTTCAGGTTTTGTTTATCCGAGAATGTTTTTATCTTTTTTTTTTTTTTCCTCCCATTTGAAGGATAATCTTGCCAGGTATAGTATTTTTGGTTGAAATAGTTTTTCATGGGAATCAGCAGTTAGCGTAATGGCTATGTTGCTGAACTCCCACGTAGTCAACCACGGTTCGTGTCCTGGACCCGGTGGCTTAAAACTCACGCCGGGCGCGTGTGCATGAGTGCCCAAGATCCCGAGAGGAGAATGGAGGAGAAGGGATTGCGGTGTGACCATCCCCCCTGGGGGGTGATTTTTCGCTTTCTGTCTCTATGTCTCTTTCTGTCTGTCTGGTGAGCGCACACACCCTATAGCGAAAACCTCTCAAAAAAAAAAAATAGTTTTTCATTTAACGCTTTGAATATGTTTCCACATTCTTTCCTTGCTCATATTGTATCTGATGAGAGGTCTGGTGTTAGCCCAATGGGATAACCTTTGTAAATGACTTGATGTTTCTCTCTTGCCAATTTTTGTGTCTTGTCTTTTTGTCGTGGTTTTGGCCAATCTGGCTATGATGTGCCATGGACAGAATCTTCTTGGATTGATTCTATTTGTGGTTCTTCGTATTTCTTGATTCTGAATGTTTAAGTGCTTCTCTAAACTTGGAAAATAATCTTCCAGGATTTCATGGAATAGGTTATCAATGCCCTTAATAGTTTCTTCACCTTCTGGGATACCAATTATTCAGATAGTTGGGTGTTTCATGGTATCTAGTATTTCTCATATATTATCCTCGGTTTTCTTGGTTATTTTCTCAGTATTTTTTTAATTTTTTTAACTTTTTAAAATTTTTATTATCATCATAATCTTCTTTATATTACATTGGATTACATATAAGTTTACAGTGGATTACATATAAGTTTACAGTGTATTACATTGCTTTTTCAAAAGGGAATGCCATGCATGTCAGTCAATACAGAGACATTAATCTCCCCACTTCATCATTCAATATCTTTTCTGTTTTTCCAAATCATCATTATTATTCTAATTATTTCTTAAAACAGTCAGTCACTATTTCTCATTTTGCTTGTAAAAAGACTTTACCCATCATGAAATATTTCTCAGACCAATCCAGTTGAGAATACTATACATGTCATCATCAACAGGTAATAAGCCATATCTGTTTCTCACTAACATCCTGCCTCTCTATTTGTTTTCTTGCTATCTTTCTCTATCCTCTTCTCTTCACCCCCCCCCCATTCTGCACTGTCCTATTCTTATTAAGTACCTTCACTGCTTTTATGTCCTCCAATTTTTCGCTCTCTACCATAGAGTGTGGATAGTCGGTATATATTGAGTGGATACATACAATATCTTTCTTTCATAGCCTGACTTACTTCACTTAGATCCTCCATATCTGACCACTTTCTATCAAATGCCAGGGTCTTGTTATTTTTTATGGCTGAGTAGTATTCCATAGAGTATATATACCACACTTTTCCAATCCATTCATCAGTTTGTGGACATTTAGGTTGGTTCCATGTCTTGGCAATTGTGAATAATGCTGCAATAAACATTGATATGCAAGCACTTTTCTGAGCGTTCTCCTGTCTTTCGAGTAAATACCCAGAAGCGGGATTGCTGGGTCAAATGGTAGTTCTATTTGTAGATCTTTGAGGAACCTCCATATTGTTCTCCACAGTGGTTGAACTAGTTTACATTCCCACCAACAGTGTAGGAGGGTTCCCTTTTCACTACATCCCCGCCAATACTTATCACTTTTTATATTCTTAATCTTTGTCATTCTGACAGGGGTTAGGTGGTATCTCATTGTGGTTTTTATCTGCATCTCCCTTATGATGAGGGATGTTGAGCATTTCCTCATATGCTTTTTGGCTGTTCGTATGTTTTCCTTAGAGAGATTTTTGTTCAGCTCATTTTCCCATCTTTTAATTGGGTTAATCATTTTTTTTTCGCATAAGGCCCTTGAGTTCCCTGTGTATTCTGGTTATCAGTCCCTTGTCTGAGGCATATTTAACAAAAATATTTTCCCATTCTGAGGGTTGTCGGTTCACACTTGTTACTGTGTCCTTTGCTGTGCAGAAACTTCTTAGTCTAATATAGTCCCACTTGTCTATTTTAGGGATTATTGCCTGTGCTTTGGGAGTCTTATTTAAGAAGTCTTTGCCTACTCGAATGTCTCCCAGAGTTTCCCCAGCATTTTCCACCAGTAGTTATATTGTTTTCTCAGTATTTTTGATAATTTTTTCTATGTCAGAGGTTTTGTCTTCTGAGATTCCATCTTCTGCATGACCTAACCTGATTTTAGTACCTTCAAGAGAGGTTTTGATTTCCTGTATTAGTATTGCAGCCTTCATATCACAGTTCTGTCTGATTCTTTTTTTTTTTTTAGAGGTTTTTAATTTTTTTGGATAGTTTTTTTTTTTTTTTTCACTATAGGGCACGTGCGCTCGCCAGACAGACAGAGAGAGACATAGAGACAGAAAGCAAGAAATCACCCCCCAGGGGGGATGGCCACGCCGCAATCCCTTCTCCTCCATTCTCCTCTCTGGATCTTGGGCACGCACGCACACATGCCCGGCGTGAGTTTTAAGCCACCGGGTCCAGGATGCAAACCACGGTCGACTACATGGGAGTCCAGCGACATAGCCATTACGCTAACTGCTGGTTCCCCTGTTTGATTCTTTATAATCAGTTATTTAATTAGATTCTTGGCAAAAAATCTAGAACACCAATTTGTGAGGATAAACTCCATCTGTAAGGGCAAACATGGATCACAGGTAGCCTTGGAGCTGAGGAACAGCTTTGATTTTTGGTAAAATTTGCAAGTCCACAGCTTTCTGATTAATCTTGCGTTGCTCTGAAATCTCGTATTTCTCCTTCTCTGTGTCGAAGATCTCACCTTCCTGGTGTCTGGGCTTCTGCAGTTTCTTTTTCTTGAAGTAAGCATCAGTAAGGTGCTTTGGGATTTTTACTTTGCTAATATCAATTTTCGTGGAGGTGGCAATGACAAATTTCTGGTGTGTTCTACGCAGTGGAACTCGACTGAGAACCACGGTCCAGTCACAAGTAGCAGCCACTGCTCAGCTGCTGCAGGAAAACCCCTCTCCTGCCTCTGTGGGTCCAGGGAGGACGATCAGATGGGCCGGGGAGTGACGCTGGCTCGCAGCTCTCACAGGCTGACTGGAGGGTTTTTTCACCGTGGCTCAACAGCCTTCGAGGCACATCTTCAGTAGGATAACACCTCGGCATTTTGCGCAGGTTAACCACCCAGGTACCACCATTCTTGTCTCCACCAACTGGTTTTGTGACAGTCGCAAGAACCTTCTCCTTTTTCTTTTCGATCCTGGATTTAGTGGCCGAGTGTTTCCTCTTGTACACGGCCTTCCTGGAGTACATGGCAGACCGGGAGTATCTGCCGATGCCCCGGACTAGGACGGGGTTTCGGCTGCAATGGGGCTTCCCCTTCTTGGGCTTTTTAGCCTTGGGGTCACCCTTTTTAACCTTGCCACTGGCATCAGCCTTCTTGGCTTCAGGTTTCTTCTCCTTAGTGTCCTGCTTTGCAGCTTTATCGCCTGCCATCGTGTATAGTGGGAAAGACTCTGGTTTGATTCTTTTTTATGGTGTCCAATTCTTTCATATCATGGAAGGACTTCCTCATCTCTTGGAGCTCAATATCTCTTTTCTCTTACATCTCATAAAGTTTTATCACCATGAATATTCTAAATTCTTTTTCTAACATTTTGGTAATATCCTCTAATTTTTCCCTACTTGGAGACAAGTCGCTGTGTTCCCTTGCTGGAGATGTATTACCTGGTTCTTTTGTCCTTGAGGCTCTTTTCTGATTTTTAGTCATTTGGTAATGTATTTGCTTTTGGCTAATTTTTCAGAAAAGGATTCTGTAACTGAGCTCGTGTGTTTCCCTTCACTGTGAAACAATTCAGTGCTATTTTCTCCCTCCTATTGTGTTTTCCAATGTGGTAACCACAAGAGGACTTTTGAAATCAGATTTCTGAAGAGGAATTTCTCTCTTTTTTAGAACCAGTTCAGTGAGTGGTGAAGAATTCTCTAAGACTCATGGTATTCAGATGTTTGGCTACTATGCACCTAGACTCCTCTAGATAGTGGGTAAGGGCTGAGCAGTAAAATCAGAAAGTAAGGTAAAAGAAAAGGAGAGTAGAAAACAGAGATAGGAAGAAAAGGCAAAGAAAAAAGGAAGGAAATAACAAACAAAACAAAAAAGCAGAAAACACGTCGCAGAAAATAAAACTAAGTTAAAAATGAGAACCACGTGATGCGCGGGCAGTGCTAAAAGGGCAGCAGAGGCAGAGATGGAGATGCCTGCAACTACTCTGTCCTGTATGAGAGAAGGTGAGACAAATTAGCAAGAGAAAAACTGGGGGAAAGAGAACTTTGCTCTTTCTTTTTTAAGTTAGAAAAGATAGAAAATAACAGGATACAGAGAGATTTTGCCTACCTTACTAATGCCTAGGGTCTGGAAGGGGGGAACCCAGGCGTGGGACTTCACAGCAGAGAAGGTGGACCCAGGAAAGGGCAGCAGAGGCAGAGAGAAATAAATACTTCTTTTTAAAAAGAGGGTTTTAAAGGACCAGCAGTTGGAGTAATGGCTATGTCGCTGGACTCCCATGTAGTTGACCATGGTTCAAGTCCTGGACCCAGTGACTTAAACTCACGCCAGGCGCGTGTGCATGCATGCCCAAGATCCTGAGTGGAGAATGGAGGAGAAGGGATTGCGGCGTGGCCATCCCCCCTGGGGGGTGATTTCTCGCTTTCTGTCTGTCTCTCTCTGTATTTTTGGTGAGTGCACATGCCCTATAGTAAAAACCTCCCCAAAAAAAGAAAAAAAAAAAAGAGGGTTTTAATTAATGTTTTTGTTTCATTCATAAACTTAAGTTCATTTAATCATAAACTTAATAAATTCTACCTCTTTAAGTACTTAAATTGTCTCAATAATGAAACCTTTTCATCTTCCTAAATAAATCTTGTAAGTTGAACTTACAAACTTTGAGTTCACTTAAATATCTTAAAACTGTGTATACACTTGGTAAGATTTTGGCCAAAAATCACAACTCATGATCAGTATTGTGAGCTATATTACTGGTACATATCCTGAGCCATATTGCTGGTATCTGTTGCATACTGTAATACTGGCAAATATCGTGGGGTATATTGCAAGGTATAATGCTGTGAAACATTGCAGGTTATATTCCTGGGGTGTACTGTGGACTATATTGCAGGCTATATTGTGGGCCCTGTTGCTGGATATACTGTGGGCTATCTTGCTGGGACCTATTGGAGGCTACCTTGCTGGGATCTATTACAGGCCATACTGCTGGATATACTGTGGGCTGTGTAGTTGGGAAATACTGCAGGCTCTAACACTGGGATGTACTGTGGGCTGAAATAGATGTAGAATAGAATAGAGCGGGTTGCTGGGATAGATGGTGCATGACACGTGCTGTAATGTGTTGCTGGAATGTGTACGCAGGGAAGGGGCTACATCCATCCTGTGGAGGCTCTTTTTCTTCACACAGGAGAACCATGAGGCTGGAGGAGGTGTAAATGCATGCAGTGCTCTTGCCCTACACCAGACCGGGGTTGCAAACGTGACAGAACGTGTCAAACACCCACAGGGCCAGGGTGTGGGGAGCAACAGGGAAGGTTAGGGTTAAGCTCGCTATCAAAACTTAGAATACAGTATTTTCATGAGCACAGAGAACTGGGCAGGCCATGACGCCCTCCAAGTCCCCAACAGCATGGCCTGCCTGAGCCTGAGGCTAGCACGTACTGTTTGGGTCCCTGCTGAGTGCACAGCCTTTCGTAATTAAAACCCCCCTGGGTCTGGACAGTGTGTGGTAGTAAAGCTACACTCTGTACGGTTGATCTATTTGAGAAATTTCCAGGATTGTATCTGGAGATTTGGACACGCCAGGCACATGCTTACTATGGTACAGGGCTGGCTGGGGCTGAGGTGGACCCTGGAGCCAAGATCCTGTTGGAGGTGTTGTTTCTCTTTCTTGGAAAAAATAAATGAATAAATTTAACATATATATAGTCAGAGAAGAGGCAAATTTAAACATCATGCTGTGGAACCATTCCCCTTTGCTCCCCTTTCTGGTCACTTGGGGAACAGGTGAGTGTGCGAGTGGGAGAGATGGCGGTGGAGATGCCTATGGTCACTCGGGTTTAGATAGCTCCTTTTCCTTCCTAATGCACCTGAGGGGCAACCACAGAACCAACATATCTGCTTGTTCTGTCCATTCCAAAAATACACTTATCCCCTTCCAGAGAACACAGCTGTGTGGGAACGGGAAGCTGCCGGGGAATGAGTCGCCGGGATCACAGTGGACGGTGTTTTGAAATCAACAGCAGCAGAGAGTACAGGGAAGTGCCAGGACATTGCAAATGCCACCTAGGGCTGTGTGTGCATGCAACAGTGCGAGGCTGTGCACTTTTTTTTTTTTTTTTGAGAGGTTTTTGCTATAGGGCGCATGCGCTCGCCAGACAGACAGAGACAAAGAGACAGAAAGTGAGAAATTACCTCCCAGGGAGGATGGCCACGCTGCAATCGCTTCTCCTCCGTTCTCCTCTTGGGATCTTGGGCACGCACGCACACGCGCCTGGCATGAGTTTAAGGCACCGGGTCCAGGACTCGAACCGTGGTCGACTATGTGGGAGTCCAGCGACGTAGCTATTACGCTAACTGCTAGTCCCAAGGCTGTGTACGTAACAGTGCGTGTGTGTACATGCCCGGGTGTGCACGTGTGTATGCACGGACGAGGAGACTGCCATCAGCTAGAACCAGTACAGTAGCAAGAAAGAAGCATGTCTATACACAGAGGCTTTGTAACAAAACAAGGAGCAGCAGGTCAGAGCGCCTGCGTCTTCCCCCCTTGGGTGCACACTTTCAGCACCTGCTCAGACCTCAGCACTCTTAACTGGCTCAATAATCCCCCCGTCCTGATCATACCCTGGTGCGACCAGATGCTCCTCCTTAGCAGCATTTCTCATGGTCAGATCATCATTCTCACTGAAGTATGAAGTATGCGAAACCTGGTGTGTAGCACAACTGCTTCATGCACACGTGTGCACAGTGTTGCCACCCTGTCAAGTCTTCAGCACCCCAGGCTCCCCGTGGTTCCTGCAAGGCAATACCCATACCCCACCCTACAACAGTACTGCCTGTCACACGCAAGCCGGCCCGTGCTGGCACGCTGAGGCTAAGCCTACCTCCTTTGCTGACTGAAGCACCATGGAGCAGAGTGGGTGGTCATGGGAGCTCCGCTCTCTGCCCAGTGCTGGCCCACAAGGCCTGGTGGGATGAACACGGCCACAGACCTGGGCAAAGAGCTGCAGCAGGCGCCCGGCTGGTAGTACTTGGTTCTGAGGCCTGGCCTTGTACCCACTTCGGTCCCTCTCTGTCCTCACCCTGAACCAAGGCACCATCGGGGTCAGCACCTCCACTCAGACCACAAGTGCAGGTGGGACCTCCTCATGCCATTGCCCTCCATCGTGCGGTCAGCGTGGCCCCCACACCAGGTACACCGCGTGCCTGCCACACGCCCCTTCACAGGCACAGTCCGACAGGCTGCTTCACGGGGAGGACAGACACCCACCGCACTGGCTGAGACAGGCTGTTCATTTCCTCACACTCGGAGCTCTGTACGGAGAGGTGCTGCCGGGGTCCAGCCAGGGTGCAGCTGCCACGGCACGGGCCTCACCCTTTCACCTCCAGGATCTCGGTCACAGGCCCCTACGGTGCCAATCAATGGATTGGCTCAGGCTGGTTACAGCCTCCTGGGACATAGAGAGGCTATATCCCTGAGGTCCAGGGACGCCTGCCCACTGCTGAGACTGCAGGTGTGTTGGTAAGGAAGCGGTACTGGCAGGCAGGCCTGCAGGACCCCCAGGCAGCACCCCTCGTCCAGCCAGGGCCACAAGAGCACTCAGCGTGGGACCTGCATCTGGACTCACAAGTGGCCTGCCATCGGCCTGATTTGCTGCGACACATGGGCAGGTGGTCGGGAAGCCTCTCTGCAGAGAAGGGGTGACAGACGCAGGTGTTGCGGGGGGCAGAACAGCCAGGCCAGCCCCAGGACCAAGAGTACGGGCTTCGCCTGAGTGGTGGGAAGCCTACAGAACTCTGGGCAAGAGGGAACCCACCCAAGAGACAGCTGCACACGGTCCCTTTGCTGAGGGAGAGGGAGGAGTGTGGGGAGTGCTGAGCCTGGGGCGGGGCTGGCTCTGGACCTGCTGACCTGCCTTCCTAGGGACATGTAGCTGTCACCTGCCTGTCAGGTGTCTGATAAGAACCCTGCAGTCTGGTTCCCACCTCTGAGAATGTGTCCTTCTGAGGGAAGGACCTCTCTTCTAGGCTCTTTGCATCTTTGGGGTCTTCTGGCCACCAAGCTCTCACACTCCCCTCTCCACTCCCATTCCTGGCACGTAAAGGTACTTGGAACTGCTCCCGGAGTGGATGCGTGTGTGCGTGCACTGACCGGGAAGGTGGCTAAGGGGGTGGGGTGGGTTCCGGAGCCAGAAAGCCCAGGTTTAACTTCCAGACCCATCTCTTTCTGCTGGGTGACCCTGGGCAAGCCCCTAAGTGCCCTGCGCCTCAGTTTCCTTATTTGTAACGGAGCAGCACCGACTTCACAGGGTTTCCACAGGGAGAGGAATCAGCACGCTGCACTTCTCAGCTGGTGTTATTACGGCGTCAGCTACGCCTACTGCACGTCTCGGGGATGGCCAGCTCAGGGGTGGGGCGACGGGCAGCGGCAGCAGGCCGGGTGGGGAGTGCAGCTGGGCTGGCAGCAGATCTGTAGGCCAGGGTCCTTGCCCCGGGACATCTCACTGGGGCCGAAGGTCATGGCTGCATCAAACTGAGCCTTGAGCAGCTGGAGCTGCTTCAGGGTCTCCAGCACCTCTGGGCTGACCTCTGCCAGATCCTCCAGGAGGTTGTAGTTCTCACCAGGGTCCTCAGACAAGTTGTAGAGCAGTGGGGGGTCATGGGCAGTCAGAGGGCTGGAGGCGTGGCAGCTGGGGTCTGCAGTGGTATCGCTGTGGACAGAGCCTGGGGAGGGGTCAATTCTGTGCACTAGGCAAGGGTCAGAGGGGGCTGGGTTCTGGGCTCCCCGGGGTGTTGGCAGAGCTGGGGTGTCCCCAGGGGAGGGACTCACCCTGGGTGAAGAAGTGAGCCTTGTACTTCCCACTGCGCACAGCGAAGACACCGTGGATCTCGTCTGGGTAGGCCGGGTAGAAGAAGAGAGACTGCCGAGGGCTCTGGGGGGCAAAGGCAGGCCACAGGCGAGAGAAGGTTCCCAAGCAGTCTCAGCGGCCGTCTGGTGCAGGAGCCCGGACGTGCACCACCTCCCGCCCACTGGGACCTGCCTAGCGGAGGCCGCGCTGCACTGGGAGGCCAAGCAGCGGGCAGGGTGGCTGCAGCTCTACCTTGCCTGTGCCCAACAGTAGGGGGCTGAGGTCGGCACCATCCAAGGTGACGTTGGGCAGTGGAGCCCCGCTCAGGGCTGCCAGGGTGGGCAGCAGGTCCAGAGAGCTGGCCAGCTCATGGGTCACGCCTGGGGGCAGAGGGCTGCTCGGTCACCCGCTCACATCAAGGCTGGAGAAGTAGCTGGGAGTCCACAGGGAGAGCCTGGGGACTGACCAGGAGCAATGTGGCCGGGCCAGAATGCGAAGGCAGGCTCTCGAACACCTCCCTCGAAGGTCGTTCCTTTTCCACATCGCAGGAGGCCAGAGCAGCCCCCACGGGACATGCGCATCGTCTCAGGTCTGGGAGGCACAGAGAGGTCAGCAGTGACAGAAGTTGGGCCTCTGCCCACTCCTTCTAAGTCACCAGCCTCACCCAGACACGCAGTGTGCACAGCCCCTCCCAGGCCTACCAAGACCAGCACCAGGTCCTCTGTGGCCCCTGGCCTCCGGCCCATAGCCGAGCCTCACTTCCCACCAGGTCCTTGGCTGGCAGTGCAGCTGGAAGGATCCCAGGGCCCTGGTCTGACACAGCGAGGAGCCTGTCTCGCCCGGCAGCGTACCCATTGTCTGCAGTGAAGATGACCAGGGTCTCTCCGAGCAGTCCCAGGTCCTCCACAGCCATCATCAGGGCCCCCACAGCTGCGTCCAGCTCCATCAACGAGTCCCCAAAGGGCCCGCGTCCCGAGCGCCCTACGAAGCTGTGCCCGCTAAACTGCGGGTAGTGGGTATGCTGGGGACAAAGGCTGGGGTCAGCATCACGCAGGGGTCATAGGCAGCCAGAGGGCAGGGCAGGGTTACTCACGTGGGAGGCGTAGTACAAGAAGAACGGGCGGCCCTCGCGCTGGGCGTCAGCCATGAGGTCCCGGGCAAATGCCACGTAGCGGGCCTCCAGTCCAGGCAGCCAGGGCGGCTGCTCCTCCACTGACAGGTTGGCCAGTAGTGGGATAGGGACCAAGCCTTGGTCACAGCCACCGTCACAGGGGGTGGCCGGTGGGAAGCAGGTAAGGTTCTGGCAGGGTCCCTGGGAGGCAGCTCCAGTGAGGGGAGGGACTGGCTGGGAGGTCAGAGGGTAGGGGTTGGGAGGTCGGCAGGGAAGGCACCGAGGGGCCTGGCAGTGCATACCTGGTCGTGGGAGTACGGGATGCCCAGGAATCGATGAAAGCCCTGATGCGGGGGCAGGAAGACCCCCTCCGGCCCCACCCCCAGGTGCCACTTGCCGGCCATCCCTGTGAGGTAGCCTTGGGCAGACAGGACCTCAGCCAGGGTCACTTCCTCCAGGGGCAGACCCCCACGGGAGCTGGGCTCCAGGACTCCAGGGTACAAGCCTGACCGGACTGGGAGTCGGCCGGTCAGGAGGGCCGCCCTGCAGCACAGTCACAAAGTCCAGGTCAGATCAGGACGGCCCCCAGAATCGGGGCGGGGGCAGGGGGGCAGATGTGTGGGCTCCCCTCCCCCACTGCAGTACACCGAATATTCAGGACCTGGGTGGTCGGGGGTGGGGTGGGGTGAGGGCACCGCTGGCTCACCGGGAGGGTGTGCATAGCGACACAGGCACGTAGAAGTCTGTGAACCGCAGCCCCCCTGCAGCCAGCTGGTCCAGATTGGGAGTGGTGGAAGTGGGGTGCCCGTAGGAGCCCAGGTCCCCATAACCCAGATCGTCAGCAAAGATCAGCACAATGTTAGGTGGGCGGGCAGTGGCCAGGCCTGCAGCCCAGGCCAGCAGGAGGGCCCACTGTGCCCCCATGGGACAGACGGGTCTATCACCAGAGACCCTTGGGAGGGAAGGCAAGAGAGTTACAGTAGTCCCTCCCCCAGACCATGACACCCCCTGCCAGACCCAGGCCCAGGCACCCCGCTGAGACACGGGCCCAGGGCCCCCTCCCCAGACCCAGGCACCCCCTCTGAAACCCGGGCTCAGACCACCCCGTCAGGCACTCCAAGACCCCCAGACGCAGGCCCCCTACCTCCGGAGACCCCCACCCCAGACCCGACAACCAGCTTTCTGAAGTTTCATCGAACCTGGGACGGCCCAGGGGACCGCAGCCTGGGCTACCGCCCTCCAGAGGCCTCCAGGAGCGGGGCACCTTCGGATTCTCTGCGGAGATAGGACCCTTAGCCGAGAGGTCCCGGCTCAGGCTCAGAGGCTGGGGAAGGAGTCACATGACAGTGACCCGCGGCGACCGGCGCTGTGGGACCTGAGCAGTCCGGAGCCGAAGAGCGGCGGGTTCCCTTCGTCTGGCGCTTCCGCCTCCGCCCCGCCGGTGGCCACGTGACCCCGCAGCGGCGCGAGACTGCCCCCGGGCTAGGCGCGGCGCAGCGCGGCGGGACCCGAGCGGGACCCGGGCAAGGCCTGCACCAGGCGGAGGGGCGGGGCGGGGCCGGAGAGGCCGGGGCGGGGCGGAGAGGCCGGGGCGGGGCCGGAGAGGCCGGGGCGGGGCGGAGAGGCCGGGGCGGGGCCGGAGAGGCCGGGGCGGGGCGGAGTGGTGCGCGCGCTCGCGCCCGGCTTCTCGCTGCCGCGTCGCCGTTGGGTCAGGTCCCGCGCAGGCGGCTCTGGCGGAGGGAACCGCAGGCTGTGCGCGAGGGTCGGGGGCTCTCCCTTTCGCCGGCGCCCGGGATCGGTCCTCCGGGCTCAGTGCTTGTCTCGGGCGCTCTTGAGGGGCGGGGGCGGCGGCCGGTGCGCTCTCACAGCCCAGGTTCTCCTCCCAGCCGCCCGAGCACCACAGTATGTGGGCATCCCGCGAACGAGCAAACCTAAAGGGAAACCGAGAGCCCAGTGGACTGCTGGCTTTCCCTTCGCGACTGCTTCGGTGCTTTTCTTGAAACATGAGCTAGCAAACGCTTCCAAACCTTTTCCCCTCCGAGTGTGCGCGTCTATACGGTGCGTCTGCCTGTTTAGGTGGTGTGTGTGTGGTCTGCCTCGGTCCTACACTTAGTGGGGAGAACCCTGTTTGAAGATTGGGTTCTGGCTCCGCCACTGCACGGCCGAGGTCTCCAGGTCGTGTAACCGTCAAGTGGGAGTGACCAACGGCCTCTGCGGCAACCCTGGTTAGGTGGTGGTCTACTCCCAGGTCACTGCAGTAATGGCCCCAGGGAACCGGCCCCTCCAGCAGTCCCTGATCTGGCCAGCTCCCCTTCCGCTGGTCTCCCCATGGTCTCTCGGTCAGGGCAGCTCCCCTGCAAACTCAGGTCGCCCCTCTGGGACGTCCGATTTCAGGAAGAGCGGGGCCTGGGAGGGTCTCCGGGGGTCAGGGTGGACTTAGGGGGAGCCCCGACTGCAGCTCCTGTGTTCTAGTGCTCCAACCAGAGCCGTGTGGAGAGCGAGGTTTAAAGCTCAGGGACGCCCAGAGACGGGCGTGAAGTGGTGGGCAGGCCTGGTGGAGAGCGAATCCCCAAGGTCACATTCCAGTGTGGTTTCTGGGTCTGGGGCACCGCGTTTCCATCTGGAGCCAGGACAGAAGCTTCTCTGTGGCTATCTTTGAGCCTGTAATTGGAGCTCTCACAGCTGGTCGGCGCTGCGTATTGGGGTTTGAAAGGAATCCACCAAAAGCACTTTCTTCTCTTTCAACTGCAAGCTGGGAACTATCTTAGGACCTGCCCACTATTCTTGGAAGGATCCCTTGTGGGGTTTAGTGTTATGCAAATGGAGCACTTTCTCAGGTGTGTGCACACGTGAGGCCGCTCAGGCCCAGCCCTGACCTCCCTCCTGGAGGCAGGATGTGTGCGCCAGCCCTGGTTCAAAGCCAGCTCCGCAGGCCTACCGGGTCTTTTGGAGATGTGAGCCCTCTTGCGGCCTCAACAGAGCCCCAGTTGGAGCAGCCTGCTGGGGTAGGAAAGCGGCTCTGCACCGCGGCTGTGCTAATTTGGGACTGACACCCTCAGTCAGGAGAGGGGCCTCCACAGAGCAGAGCAGCACAGGGCGGTGTTACATTTGTGCCTGGTGGGCGAGGATGGTAGCCACTGTGTGGGAGCGAGGGGTAGTCTAGCTCTCCGAGTGTTCGGCCTGGTGTGGAATGCTGCAGCTGCCTGTTGGACTGGGGGGCACAGGCCACCTGCAGCCCCCTGGGCCTGCTCCACCCTCGTCACCTGGGTAACCACCTGCCTGCCTTCCCTGCTGGCCCACCCAGGGCTACAGGGCTCCTACCCTGCCTGCCAGGCTCGGCTGGTGCCAGCCCCCACCAGAGGAGCACTGCGGCCACAGGCTCCCAGCTTGACCAGATGGTAGGCTCCTGTACCTTCCTCAGACCCGTGTACATCCCGGTAAATCTAGTTTTAGCAAAAACTCTGCTAAGTCATTTTAGCCAGCGTCCACACCCTCACCATCTGGTTGGGTCCCCAGATCATGTCTGGTCACCCTGGCCGCTCTGCAAGAAGCCCCTGACCTCTGATGTCTCTTAGTCATTCTCTGCCCACTGACCCCCATCTGCTTCTTGGCTGTGAGCCCCACCATCACGGCTGTGTTCCGAGCTGTGCCCACGCCCTTGCCCATGCACGCTCCCTTCCCAGCGGTCTCTGCACCTGCTGCGGTGGGCCTGAGGGTCTGGCCTATTGTGCTTTTTATTTTTTTATTTCTTTAGAGGTGTTGCCTTAGGGCATGTGTACTCACTGGAGAGAGAGAGACAGAGATAGTGAGAGGGAAAGTGAGAAGTCACCACGGGGTGGGGGGGGGATGGCCACACCACAATACCTTCTCCATTCTTCTCCTGGGATCTTGGGCATGCAGGCACTTGTGCCCAGCGTGATTTTCAGCCACCAGGTCTGGAGCTCGAACCACAGTCGGTCATGTGGGAGTCCAGTGACATAACTGCTATACCATTTGCTGGCCCTACCTTACTGTGCCTTAAATAACACTTTTTAAAATATTTTTTTGCCAGAGGGTGTGTGCACTCACTGAAGAGAGAGGGAGAGTGAGCCATCACCCCAGGGGCACAGTTACACGCAGTCTCTCCGCATCTCCTCCTCCTCTCCGATTCCGACCACACATGCCTGCAGGCCTTTGCTGTGCTTTAGCGAGTGTCACTCAGTAGTTCTTTTCGAAGTTTTTTTCTGCTATAGGGTGCATGTACTTGCTGGAGAGAGAGGAAAGTGAGAACTCACTCTCTCCAGGGGACATGGCCATGCCACAGTCTCTTCTCCTCATTTCTCCTCTAGGAATTTTGGGCACATGTGCACTCAGTGTGATTTTCAAGCCACTGGGTTCAGGACTTGAACCATGGTTGGCCATGTGAGAGTCTAGCCCTTAACTACCACGCCACCTGTGGGCCTCATTACTCTTTTTTTGTTTTATTTTTAAAGAATTATTTTAGGGACCAGCAGTTGGTGTAATGGCTATGTTGCTGGATTCCCATGTAGTTGACCATGGTTCGAGTCCTGGACCTGGTGGTTTAAACTCACGCCAGGCGTGTGTGCGTGCGTGCCCAAGATCCCGAGAGGAGAATGGAGGAGAAAGGATTGCAGTGTGGCCACCCCCCCGGGGGTTGATTTCTTGCTTTCTGTCTCTCTGTCTCTCTCTGTCTTTCTGGCGAGCACATGCACCCTATAGCAAAAACCTCTCCAAGAAAAAAAAAAAAGAATTATTTTATTTATCTTTATTTATTTATTTTATTTGATCAGAGAGGGACAGAGTGAGAGAGAGAGAGTGAGTGAGAAAGCAAGCTGCTAGGTCCAGGAACTCAAACCGTGGTCTGCCCTGTGGGAGTTCAGCGCCCTTAACCACCACACCACCTGCCAGCGCCAGGCCTCACTCCCTCAGTCCTCTGCTCCCGCTGCCCCAGCAGGCCCTCTCTAGCTTCAGGACCCTGAGCTCGTCCTGCTCCCACCTGGAATTGTGCCAAGGCCCCCCCAACTCCTACAGGTCCTCTGGAACCTGACTCCCAGTGAGGCCTTCCCAGCCCCCAGGCTCTCTCCCACCTCTGCCTAGGTGTGGTGCTTCTCCTTGGCTCTCAGATGGCACCTCCGCAGGCAAGAGGAGGGTGGCAGTGGCACGACCGCGTTGTTGGCTAGCATGGACAGCACACCTAGCTGGGGCACAGGGAGCTGTATCGTTATCAGTGCTGGTGGTGGTTATGCTCCTTGGGGCCAAGACTGCCCCTGACAGGCTTGGTCTCCCAGACCAGGGGGCTTTTGAGCTGAGAACTGAAACCTGATAGGGATTATCAGAGTGACAGCAAGGAGAGGGGAGCAGAGACTGCATGCATGGCTGGAGACAAATTTTCAGCTGAGTTGTGAGCAGGGCAGGGTTTTGTCCCAATCTTGCCTGCAGGGAAAGGCCCTGGGCATAGCTTCAAGGACTCAGGAAAGGAATGGGAATCGCTGTCGACTAGACACAGGACAGACTTGGCCCACAAATGACAGTCAGGTGGCAGGTGACTACTTCCCAAGAGCAAGTCTAGCCGTCATTATAGTTCGCGGAATTACAGAAAATCGCACCTGCACTTTACGAGGTGTGCTCATCTCTTCCCAGAGGGAAGTTCTGCCCCTGTGGGTTCTTTTCCAGGGCATCCAAGAAAAAGCTGGAGCACAGAGCAAGGGCCTGCAGCGTACCCAGGCCTGGGAGCGGCCGCAGAGAGCAGACCCTAGACCTCGTGTCTGTGTGGTCGGGACCCCCAGCACAGTGTGTGCAGGCCCACTTCCCAGGTCCAAGGGCTTGAGGAATGTGAGGGATAGAATCCTCCAGTCTTCCAGTATAGGGCAGGCAGTGGAGGGAATCCAAGAAGAGAAGATTTAGACGCCATTGCACCATTTTGCAAACCTTGTTCAACAAAGTCCCAAGGAACACGAGGGGCCTGCTTCAGACAGAACTGACACAATGACCACAGCTTCGACCAATGCAAGGTGGACGCCTGGGAGGGCTGCCCGTGCTCTGCTGATGGAGACCAGGCTTGTGGAGCCTGAGAGTGTGCTGGACACACTGGGAACTCTTAGTTAATGGAGGAAGAGTCATCTGAGGACTGAGGGGGACAAGCCTGTGCTGTGCTTCACCTGCTCAGTGACCCCTCCCCATCCCGTGGGAGGACGCCCCCTGCTCAGACATTGGGTTAGGCCGTGGAATAGAGGGGGTCCAGGGCGGCTGTGCAGCAGGGTGAAGGGACAACACTACCCAGAAATAGGACGAAGAGGTACTGGTGTGGCAAGGGCCATGGGGCCAGCAGGCAGGTGAGGTCACTGAGATGGGCAAGCAGAGCGGGGTGGCCTCAGAGACCTCTGACTCAGGCTCTGGGGTCACCCTCCAGGACAAAAGTATGGCCTGGAATGGTCACAGGCAGGAGAGCTGAATGCCTCTTGCAATTCCCGGATGTGAGTCATTCCCAGACCCGGGGCCCTGGCAGAGAGAGGCCCAAGGCTGTGTTGTCTTCCTCAGCCTCCCCAGAGGGAGGGGCGGCCTTTGGCCAGGATGGCCGTGCAAGGGGGAGGGGCACCCAGGCTCTCAGCGCTGGGCGCTGGCTCTGGGTGATGCCACGTCCCAGACACTCGGTGTTCCTGGAGTCCACCGTCAGGAGAGGGCTTTGGCACATGGGTCATGACCCCTCTCACAGTGGACCCCATCTGTGTTAGCCTCTCTGGATATCGAGCACACCAAACAGGTGTTTTGGGCACCTGGCCAGCATGCACACTACCTGCTGACTCAGAAGGGCTGGCCAGGTGGGAAGCCCAGCAGAGGTTCCTGGAACCCCCTCCTATATCGTCTGGGGAATGCAGCTACTCATACAGGGAAAACCCAGACCTCAGTGGCTTAATACAATAGATGTTCATTTCTTGCTCACAGAAAGTCTGTTTTGCAACATGGGTGGATATAAGAATTCTCTGCTCCATGTGGTCACTTAGGGACCCAGGTTAAAGGCCATTTTCCACATGTGGGTCTAAGGGCACCTGGAGAGTCACACCAGCCAGTCGGAGGGTGAGGGGAGAGAGTGAAAGCTTCAGCAGGGGCTTTATGGGCCGGGCCTAAAGAGTGTATGTATCATTTCCACCCAAATCAATTTCAGAATTCAGTGACATGACAATCCAGATGCAAAAGAAGGTGGGAAATTTAAACCTGGGTGAGAGAGGTGGTCGTCCGAAGCCAGCAGCTGGGCTTGGGCTTTCTGACATCTTGGTCTGAGGACTGCACCAGAGAGAGGGACTCTCCAGTGGCCCCAGTCTGCGGTGCTGCTATGGGGAGGGTGTATTCTCGGAAGCTCTGAGTAGAGGTTTCTCCATCATTCCTACTGATTATCAGGTGCCAGTTCCCTGTGTTCAATCCCTCTCTGCTCCTTAGACCTGTAACCCACACCTGAGCTATGGCTCTTCCAGACCATGGGAGAACGAGGAGCCCAGAGACAATGACATGAAGGATCACTTGGATGGACATGGATGTCAGGACTCGGGATGGGCAGGTGCCCTGTGATCCCGATGCCAACATCCCCAGTGAGTGGCAGGGTGTGGCTCACCAGGGGGACCCATCGATCACTGTCATAACCTGATCACTGTCATAACCGAAGTGCCTCATACTTTGGGGATGTGTGCAGTAAACATTTTAAAAAAATAATTATTTAACTTTATTTATTTATTTAAATTTGACCAGAGAGGAACAGAATTAGAGAGAGAGAGAGAAAGAGAGAGAGAGAGAAAGCCACCAGGTCCAGGACTCGAACCGCAGTCGATCATGTGGGAGTCCAGTGCCCTTAACCACCACTCCACCTGCTGGCCCCTCAGTAAACATCTTAAGACACAGAATACCCTGCTCACAATCATTTATTGTCTGTCCAGCAAACAATCATTAAGCACTCGACATGTGCTGGGTGTTGTGGCTGAGCAGGAAAAGTAGATTTCAGACAATGTAATCGACAGCCCATCTATGGCAAAACACTTGCACACACAGCTAAGCTTGTAAGAAAACAAGAGATATCCCCAGAGACAAATGAAGAAGAAACCGAAACCAACAGGGTAAATGGATATAAAACCTGGGGCATTCTCAATACCAGGAACTTAAAGCCCTGGGTTTTAAGACCTCAGAGAAGAGAAGGGACAATATTTGGGCCCGTGGCAGTTGGAAATACAATTCTCACATATAAGCAAGACTTTAAAAAAATTATTTAATTTTATTTGTTATGATTATTATTTAAATTGACAAGAGAAGAAGAGAGAGAGAAAGTGAAAGAGCAAGCTGCCAGGTTCAAGACTCAAACTGGGATTGCCGATGTGGGAGGCCAGCACCTCAACCACCACGCCACCTGTCCCATATAAGCGGGACTTTTGAAGATCCATGATCTCAATGAAAGGCTAGTAAGACCAGGGAAAAAATGCTTTCTAGAAAAGAGAAATAAATAATGTTATAACTTTAACAACAGATGGAAATGAACTCTCCACTTACCTTTAGATGGGTGTGTGGGGTTTAAATAGGAACTATCTGAGTGGTTTGGATTGAGCTGAAGTGGCGGTAGGTTGGCAGCACGGGGACACCTGCAGGATCAAATGCACGTCACCTCTGGAAGAGCGCATACTCGGCTCCGCCAGGCTTCCACACAGCGGGACCAGCAGGCGGGAGCGGCAATCTGAAGTCAGGAAACAGGTAAGTGTGTGTGAAACTTCAGAGAGGGCAAGTCCTGCAGCCTGCAGGTAAGGAAGTCCAATCTTGCATGGCTGACCATGCTTCGAAGCCTGCTCCAGCAATGTGATAAACCACACCAGGTGCTTGTGTGTGTGTGAGGGGCACCCAAAAAATGCTGGCAGGATGAAGACACAGAGGACTGCAGCATGGCCACTGCCCACTGGGTGTCTTATCCCTCTCTCTCTTGCTTGCAATTGCATACATCCTGCATTAACATTTTTTTTTGTATGTTCACAAAAATGCAAGAAGCAGTTGAAAACATAAACAAGGAAAAAGAAGCTATCAGGAAGGGTAATAAAAATGGCAAAGAAGTGTGGCCCCACAGCAAAATGGGTAAGCCCTGTGAACAAGAGAGCCAGATCCCATACACACATATGTGCCCGGCTTGAAAATGTGCCGGGCACATATGTGTGTATGCTCCAAATCCTGACAGGATGGGGGAATGGAGGAAAATGATCACGCCATGAGCGTGCCTAATTGAGGGGGAGTTGCTTTCTTTCTCTTGTTAGCACAAGTGTCTTGTATAAAGAAAAAATCTGATAAATTTGAAAAGTAACAAAATATTAATGTAACTATAGAAATGGAAAAAAAATTCTTTTCTTCCTTTTCCTCTTCTAAAAGTAATTTTTTTAGAGGTTTTTGCTATAGGGCGCGTGTGCTCGCCAGAAAGACAGAGAGAGACAGAGAGACAGAAAGTGAGAAATCACCCCCCAGGGGGTTTGGCCACGCCACAATCCCTTCTCCTCCATTCTCCTCTCGGGACCTTGGGCACACACACACGCACACGCGCCTAGCGTGAGTTTAAGCCACCGGGTCTGGGACTTGAACTGTGGTCGGCTACATGGGAGTTCAGCGACATAGCCATGACGCCAACTGCTGGTCCCCTGAAAGTACATTTTTTTTAAAAAATCAATCTCTTTCTTAAGTGAATGAAGACTATAATTTTGAGTTTATGGTTATTTTCATTCTCTTTTTTGATCTTCACTATTGTTCTGGATCTAATTATTCCTTAGGGATATTTATCTTTTCTTTTTGACTATTTTTTAAAATCAAAAGATAAAAATGATATATAGTTATCATTTACAGCATGGTAAATGTATACATTGTGGAATGAACAGATGGTAAAATGGTAATGTTGCTTGACTCTCAAGTAGTCAACCACTGTTTGAGTCCCAGACCCAGACCTGGAGGCTTAAATCTCACACTGGGCATGTGCGCGTGCACACGTGAGAGCAGGGTGAAGGAGGAGGGACTGTGGCGTGGCCATTCTCCCTGGGGCTGATTTTTCACTTTCTGTTTCTTTCTCTTTCTCTAGGGAGCACATGCGCCCTATAGCAAAAATCTCTCTGAAAAAAACCCAACATTTGGGAGCTGGCTCCACGGCACATTTGTAATATGCTGTTCAAGAGGAGTGGGGTCCCACGAAGGACACGCCAGGCACATAAGCCAGTGCCACGATTCGATGGGCTGGAGGCCTGGAGGGCGGGGATCATGGTGTGGCCAGGCCCTGTGGCGGGTGCTTCTCCCTCTCCCTCGCCTGTGCAGACATGTGCTCTGTCATGAGCACAGAGAAAGAAGTGCGTTCACGGTGTTGTGGCATCATTGTCACTGTCCCCTCCAGGAGTCCTACCACCCCAGACAGTCTGTGCTTGTTAAGCAAAACCTACATGATCTTCTCATCTGCTACCGTCCATTCTGCTGCTTACCTTTATGAATTTGTCTATTTTAGATACCTCACCTAAGGAGGACCATAAGTTATTTGTCTTTTTTTGGGTCAGGCTTATTTAACTTCACATTTCCAAAATTGATTCTTGAGGTCTAGAGGTGTTTTTTTTTTTTTTTAAGGTTTTTTGACACAGGGCACACATGGTTGCCAGAGAGAGAGAGAAAGTGAGAAATTACACCCTGGGGAATGGCCACACCACAATCTCTTTTCCTCCATTCTCCTCCTGAGATTTTGAGTACATACACGCACATGTCTAACATGATTTTCAAGGGGCCAAGTCCAGGACTCAAACCGCAGTCGACTGTGTGGGAATCCAACACTTTAACCACCACACCACCTGCTGGCCCCCTTGGTTTTGTTTTTAATTGCCATAGGGTGTGTGTGCTTGCCAGAGAGACAGAGGGAGAAAGTGTCCCCCAGTGGGACAGACATATTGCAATCCCCTGTCCTCCATCATGTCCTCATCCTGCAGGGATTTTGGACACACACATGTCCAATGTGTTTTTTCAAGTCACCAGGGCCAGGCTCTGAACTGGTCACCTATGTGGGATCTGACTCCCATAAGCACTAGGCTACGAGGCTAGCTCAAGGTTTAGCAATATATATTTTTTTAGGTTTTTGCCATAGGGCGCATGTGTTCCCAGAGAGAGGCAGAGAGACAGAAAGCAGTAAGTCATCCCCCAGGGGATGGCCACACTGCAATCCCTTCTCCTCTATTCTCCTCTTGGGATTTTGGGCATGCACTCACATGCCCAGAGTGAATTGTGTGTGTGTGTGTGTGTGTGTGTGTGTGTGCGTAAGAGATTTTTGCTATAGGGTGCATGTGCTCACTAGAGAGACAGAGACAGAGACAGAGAGACAGAAAGTAAAAATTTGCTCCCCAGGGGGTATGGCCATGTCACAATCCTTTCTCTTCCATTCTCCTCTCCAGATCTTGGACATGCATGCACACGTGCCCAGCATGTGGTTTAAGCCACCGGGTCCAGGATTCAAACAGTGGATGACTATGCGGGAATCCAGCAACGCAGCCATTATGCCATCTGCTGGTCCCACCCAGCATGACTTTAAGCTGCCAGGTCTGGGACTTGAATCGCAGTGGACTATGTGGGAGTCCAGGGACATGACCATCACACCAGCTGCTGGTCCCAGGTCTAGCATTTTTAATAGGAGTTACTGAGATGGCACAATATTAAAAAATACAATATCAGAGAATTTTCAGATTTCATGAAAAACGTAAATTTTTAGATTCAGGAATCACAACAAATTCCAAACAGGGTAAGTAAAACAACACCTGGGCACATCATGCTGAAACTGAATAATGTTAAAGACATTTAGAGTCAGGCCTGCCGGAGGCGCAGTGGTCAGGGTGGCTGGATCCACATGGCCAACTGTACAGTCTGAGTCCCAGACCAGGAGGCTCGAAAAATCATTTCAGACACATGCGTGCATGCCCCAAAATCTTTTTACTGAGTACTTTTTTTTTTTTTTGAGAGGTTTTCACTATAGGGCACGTGCGCTTGCCAGACAGACAGAGAGAGACATAGAGACAGAAAGCGAGAAATCACCCCCCAGGGGGGATGGTGATGCCGCAATCCCTTCTCCTCCATTCTCCTCTCGGGATCTTGGGCACGCACGTACACACGCCCGGTGTGAGTTTTAAGCCACCGGGTCCGGGACACGAACCGAGGTCGACTACGTGGGAGTCCAGCGACATAGCCATTACGCTAACTGCTGGTTCCCATGCCACAAAATCTTGACAGGAGAGAGAAATGGAGGAGAAGGGATTGTGGTGTGCCCATTCCCCATGGAGAGTGCTTTCTCATTTTCTCTTTTGAATTTTCTGTGTCTTTCTGGGGAGCACACGTGCCCTCTGGTGAAAAATATTTTTAAAAAGGGAACTAGCAGTTGGTGTAATGGTTATGTCTCTGGACTCCCACATAGTCAGTTGTGGTTCAAGTTCCAAACCAGGCAATTTAAAACTCATGCCAGGCGTGTGTGCGTGTGTGCCCAAAATCCAAGAGGAGAACACAAGAGAAGGGACTGCAGTGTGGCCATCCTCCCTGGAGTGAGTTCTCGCTTTCTGACTGTCTGTCCAGTGAGTGCATGTGCCCTATAGCAAAAATCTCTCTTAAAAAAAAAATCCAAAGGATGAAATGAAACTGTCTCTGTTTGCCAATGACCAGATTGTTTATGTAGAAAATCCCAAGCAACTTATAAAAAAGCTACTAGAACTAAACAAATTTATTAAGATCACAAGCTATAAAGTTTATATACATAAGCAATTGTATTTTTCTATATTAGCAACAAAAAATTAGAAAATGGAATTAAAATGTTTACTTGCATACATGAAATAACATAACATTCTTATAAATAAATTTAGCAAAAATATGTAAGAACTCTATATACTGAAAACTATGAAACCTTGTTGAGACAAATTAAAGACCAAAATAAATGAGAGAATACACCATGTTCATATATTATGAGATTCAGTATTGCTAAGATGTCCATTTTCTTGAAATATATTTATAGATTCAATGTAATGCCAGTCAAAGTCTTTCTTTCTTTTTTTTTTGGAGAGGATTTTTTTTTTTTTTTGGCTATAGGGTACGTGCGCTCGCCAGACAGACAGAGACAGAGAGACAGAAAGTGAGAAATCACCCCCCAGGGGGGATGGCCACACCGCAATCCCTTCTCCTGCATTCTCCTCTTGGGATCTTGGGCACGCACGCACACGCTCCCGGGGTGAGTTTTAAGGAACCGGATCCGGGACGTGAACCCCGGTCGACTACGTGGGAGTTCAGCGACATAGCCATTATGCTAATAACTGCTGGTCCCAAATTCTTAACAGGTATTTTTCTTTTATTTTAAAACAATTTGTAGAAATTGAAAAGTTGATTCTAGAATTTATATAAAAAATAAAAATGACCAAAAATAGCCAATAAAAATTTTTAAAAGACAAAGTTGAGGGACTAGCAGTTGGCATAATGACTATGTCACTGGACTCCCATGTAGTTGACCGCAGTTTGAGTCCTGGACCCTATGGTTTAAACTCATGCCGGGCATGTGTGCGCGCGTGCCCAAGATCCCGAGAAGAGAATGGAGGAGAAGGGATTGCGGCGTAGCCATCTCCCCTGGGTTGTGATTTCCCACTTTCTGTCTCTCTGTCTGGCAAGCACACATGCCCTATAGCAAAAACCTCTCCAATAAAAGCAAAAACCTCTTCAAACAAAACAAAACAAAACAAAAAACAAAGTTGAGGGGGCTGGCAGGTGGTTACGGTGCTGAACTCCCACACGGCTAACTGTGGTTTGAGTCTTGGACCTGACAACTTGCTTTCTCACACTCCCTCTCTTTCTGTTTCTTTCCGGTCCCTCCCCCCCAAAAAAATTAATGATAAATAAAATTAAATAAATTCCTTTAAAAAACATACTTAGTTCGGGACCAGCAGATGGCGTAATGGCTTTGTCGCTGGACTCTCATGTTGTTGACCGTGATTTGAGTCCTGGACCGGGTCATTCAAACTCATGCCGGGCCGGGCACACGTGCGTGCGTGCCCAAGATCCTGAGAGGAGAACGGAGGAGAAGGGATTGCGGTGTGACCACCCCCCTGCAGTGTGATTTCTCGCTTTCTGTCTCTGTCTTTCTGGCAAGTGCACGCGCCCTATAGCAAAAACATCTCAAAACAACAGCAACAACAGCAACAACAAAACCACAAATTTACAGAAATGAAATAGTATGGTATTGAAGAAAGTATAAAAATACACATCAAAGGAAAAGAATGGAGGGAGAGCCTGGAAGTAGACTCAAACACAAATGGTCAACTGATTTTCAGCAAAGGTGCAAACGGAATTCAATGGAAAAGAAATGTCTTTTCAAAACCACCACTGAGGCGGCCAGCAGGTGGCTTGGTGGTGACTGACCATGGTTCAAGGCCTGGACCTGGTGGCTTGCTTTCTCACTTTCCTGCTCTTTCTGATCAAATTGGAAAATAATAATAACAAATAAAGTTAAAATAAAAATAATTCTTGAAAAATAAAAACCATCTACATTTTTTTTTTTTTTTTTGCCACCGAGAGGTGCCTAGAATAGTCAAATACATGGACAGAAAGTAGACTAGTGGTTACTAGGAGCTGGGGAGAGAAGCATATGTGAAATTCTTATTTAGTATGGGGTGATGAAAAAGTCCTGGGGGTGGACAGTGGTGGTGGCTGCTCAACAATGTAAATGTGTTTAATACACGAGAGCAGTATACTTAAAAATAGTTAAAATAGGGACCGGCAGATGGTGTACTGGTTACATTGCTGGACTCCCACTAGTTGACGGTGGTTCTAGTCCCGGACCCAGTGGCTTGAAACTCATGTTTGGCACATGTGTGTGCATGTACAAAATCCCGAGGAGAATGGAGAAGGGACTGCGATGTGGCCATTCTCCCTGGGGGGCGATTTTTTGCTTTCTGTCTCTCTGTCTCTCCAGTGAGTTCACGCACTCTAGCAAAAATCTCTATAAAAAAAAAAAGAGGACATTTTATATTGTGCATATTTTTACTACAGTAACAAATATTTTTAATAATTTAAAAATGGTTCTAGAACAATTAGAGCTCCCAAAGGAAAAAACACAAAGACCAACCTTTTCTTGAAATTGAAAACAAAAATTAACTCAAAATTAATCATATACATAAAGTAAAAGCTAAAATTATAAAACACAGGAAAAATTGTAATCTGCAGTAGAAAAGATTTCTTAGCTAAGACTCAAAGAACATCAACAATAAAAGAATGAAATTAAACTGAGTTCTATAATAAGGACAACTTTTGTTTGAAATAGACTCTTACAAAAAGGAAAAGGTCACCCATGAAATTAGAGAACTTTTGCTACATATACATATGTGTGTGTGTGTGTGTGTGTGTGTGTGTATCTCCTCTAAAAACTTTGTATCCAGAATACATAAAGAACCTGTAAGTTTCAATAAGTCGAACTTCCCAGTTTTAAAAAGGAAACAATATACTCGAACAGACACTTCACAGAAGGAAATACGTGAATGGCCAATAAACATGTTTTCATGAGCACCGTGAGTCACGGGCGTGCAAATGTGACCCACAGAAGAAAGTTCTACACATCCGTTGAAATGACTAAAATGAAAGAGATGGACGAGAATGTGGAAGAAATGGAAAAAGTTAGAATGTAAAATGGTACTACCACTCTGAAAAAACTGCTTGTCAATCTCTCAGAAAGTCAGTATATAGGGCCAGCAGGTGGTATGGGGTTAGGGCTGGATCCCACATGGTCGGCTCCCAGACTGGCAGCTTGAAAAATAAGCGGACACACGTGGATGGGTGCCCAAGATCCTCAGAGGAGAATGGAGAAGGGATTGTGACATGGGCATCCCCCCTGAGGGGTGTGATTTTTCACTTTTCCTCTATCTCACTTTGGTGAGTACACATGCCTTATAGCAAAAATCTAGAAAATAAGGGGCCAGCAGGTGACTTGGTGGTTGGGGTGCTGGACTCCCAGATGGCCAACTGTGGTTCAAGTCTTGGACCTGGTGGCTTACTTTCTTCCTCTCTCTCCCTCTGGTCAAACTGAATAATAATAATAGTAATAAATAAAATTAAATGAATAAATTTAAAAGAATTTTTTAAAATCTAAAAAATAAAATAATTAGCATGCATTCACCCTAAGCCATAGTCATTCTAGCCCTAAGTAATTATTCAAGAGCACAGAAACATGTGCACAAGGGTTCGTAGGGTCTATTCACAATTGTTCCAAACTGGAAACAACCCAGAAACGTGTATCAACGGATAAACTGGTAAGCAAAGTGCAGGATTTCTTTTTTTTTTTTTTTTTTTCTTTTTTTTTGGAGAGGATTTTGCTATAGGGCGTGTGCACTCGCCAGACAGACAGAGAGAGACAGAGAGACAGAAAGCAGGAAATCACCCCCCAGGGGGGATGGCCATGCCACAATCCCCTCTCCTCCATTCTCCTCTCGGGATCTTGGGCACGCACGCACACGCGCCCGGTGTGAGTTTAAGCCACCGGGTCCGGGACTCGAACCGCGGTCGACTACGTGGGAGTCCAGCGACATAGCCGTTACGCTAACTGCTGGTCCCGTGAAGTGCAGGATTTCATAAGATATGCTACTACTCAGAAAAGGAGTGAGCCAACTGGGATTCATCCCTGAGGGGACTTCCTTTTGGGCAGAAGGCCATGCGTGAAGTGTGCTCTGTCAGAGAACAAGCCAGGGGTCCCAGCATGGAGGACGCGGCTGCCGGGCAGCACTTCCATCTGCTCCTTAATGCTGAGGTCAGCAGGGACAGTTTCACTTTTCTGCCCCTGGGGGTTTTCTTTAGGGACGATCCTGTCTCTGCAGCTGGAGTTGGTTGGTTCCATTCCAGCAGGGACTGCCCTGGTGAGACCACTCCCTCCCCAATAGCCTCCCTGGATTTCCAGTTGAACAGCGAACACTGGCTTTTGTTGGCTCCTCCATCTCTGATCCCATTTCTGTCACATCTTCCGGAACTCCCTCTGAATTACTATTCCATTCGAAACCCATATCCCTTTCTTTCTTTCTTTCTTTCTTTTTTTTTTTTTTTTTTTTTTTTTTTGCCATAGGGCATGTGTACTCACCAGAGAAAGATGGAGAGAGAGAGAGAGAGAGAGAGAGAGAGAGAGAGAATGAGAAGGAAAGAGAGAAATTACTCCCCAGGGGGAGATGGCCATGCCACAATGCCACAATTACTTCTCTTCCTGATATTTTGGGCACACACACACACATCTGGTATGATTTTCAAGCTGCCAGGTCCGGGACTTGAACTGCAGCTGACCATGTGGGAGTCTAGTACATTAACCACCACACCACCTGCTTGCCCCTCCTTGCCTCTTACGCTGTTGACAGCCTTTGGGAGGGTAGAGAGGTAAGCCTATGGAGGAATATGCAGTCTTGAATGAGAAGGTACCTGGGATCCAGCTGCACTTCTGTGGTTCAGCTGGTAGTAGACAGGGCGTGGAGCGAGAAGCCACATGCCAAGGGCAGTTTGGCTCTCTAATCCAGGCAGTCTGACAGATGTGTACATGCGCATGTGCCCAGGACCTTGTGGACTGGAAGAAGACTGCAATGAGGCTGAGCACTATGAAGGGTGTCTCTCTCTCTCTCTTCCCCTTTTCTCAGTTGTTAGAATGCACGTGTGCTTGCCAGAAACAGAAGGGCAATGAGAGTGAGAGCGAGGGAGAGGGAGGAAGCACCACCTCGTGGGGCATGGTCATGCCACAGTCCCTTCTCTGCCTCTCCTGTTGGGATTTGGGACATGCATGCATATGCGCCCAGTGTATTTTCAAGACATGCCAGGACTTGGACTACAGTTGGCCATGTGGGATCCAGCTCTTAAGCACTGGGCAATAGGGCTGGCCCATCTTCCCCCAACCCCCCTTTTTCTCTCGAATGTGTGTACATGCTTCATCATGAATTAAAAATGAAACAAAACTGGGGGTCAGTCAGGTGGCATGGTGGTGAAGGCAGTTGGATCCCACATGGCTGATGTGCAGTTCAAATCCCAGACCTGTATTAAAGATACACACTGGGCACATGTGCATGCACGCCCGAAGCCCTGAGAGGGGAATAGAGGGGGGATTGTAGTGTACCCCCTCCGGAGCGGTACTCTTTCTCACTTTCTTTGTCTCTCTTTTGTGAGTACACAAGTTATAACAAAATTTCGAAAGATTGGAATCCTAGGGGTGAGCCCGTGCTCAGGGCTTGAAACTGACTTTGGGACTTCCTGCACACGGTTACAGACTGCTCCAGCGGCCTGGACTTCCCCCACCCACCACCTGCCGCGGTACTTAAGCCTGGTGTATGCAGGCCTCCTTGGAGGAGTCCGCGCTTGGGGCCTGGGAGCTACAGTGGACTTTTGGTACACCAACCCAAGTTGACCCTCTTCACTAAGTTCTGTCTCCTCAGCTTGCTACCACCTTATCAAGAGCTGAATATTTGGCAGAGGAACCGAGCACCGGAAGTTACTCCTAACTGCTCTAACCTGGGAGACAGTCCTGCAGTAGGAACACACCTGGGAACTAAGGGTGAAATTTCCTCTACCAGTGCTATGGAGTCTACTCCAAAAAATAGAGAAACCAACACAGATCTCAAAGAAACATAAAAAACAAGATAGTAACTCTTCCCCCAGGTGAGGATAGTAGTCCCTCACCAACAGTGGATGGCACAGAGAAATATACAGAAATGTCAGAGAAAGAATTCCGAATGGGTATAGTGACAAAACTCAGTGAGAAGCAAGAGAAAACAGATAATCAGTTCCAGAAAATGAGAAAATCATTTCAGGACATGGAAGAGGAATTCTATAAAGAAATAGACACCCTAAAAAAGAATCAAACAGAACTTCTGGAAATGAAGACTACTATACAAGAAATTAAAGTCTCTCTAGAAAGCATTAACAGTAGATTGGACCGTGCAGAAGAAAGAATTTCTGACCTGGAAGACAAAGTCTCCAACACAGTCCAAATCACCAAAAAGAAAGAAAAACAACCCCCCAAAATGAGGGCAATATATGTTAGTGAATGGACTGGACTCCCACATGGCCAACCATAGTTCAAGTCCAGGACCTGGCAGCTTGCTTTCTTACCCCACCCCCACCCCCTGGTCAAATTAAGAAATAATAAAAAATGAAATAATTCTTTTAAAAATCTGGAACCCTAAATGTACAATTAACAGATACTTCCTACTCTTATTTTACATTCATTGTTAAAATAGTTTAAGTCTGATGCTGTTTCTAAGAATATACAACAAAGATCAACCATCCTGTCACTGCTCTGTTTGCCACTATGTGTGAAGAGTGCTCATTAGCACAAGCTCTTTTGACTGAGTGGACAGAAACCACAAATGAACTAACTTTATGATGACAAAGAATCCTGAGTGTTTACTATGCACCAGATGTGTGCTAGTCACTTTAACCCCACTTATCTCAGGAGCCCATGTGGCAGCCCAGTAGGCTGGAGGCCGACTGGAAGCCTCTGAAGGCAACATCCTGCCTCATCACGCCACATAGGCCTGCCATGCAGCCAGGTGAATGAGAAAATACAGCAGCTCCCACTAGCATCCAGCTTACCTGCACAGGTGGAGACATGGAGAGCTAAGACATTTCGGCCACCTGTGAATTGAGCTGCGTGGTTGAGCTGGGACTTTGCCAAGGCATCTCATCCAAGGCCAGTCCTTCAACCTCCCTAATTATGTGGACTTGCAGCCTAGGAGGGAGCAAAATTACTGGCCCTTGGAACCAAACTGCAAGGAAAGCAGAATTTCAGGGACTAAAACTCCTCCAGTACCTCGCCGACTCAGAGGTCTGCATTTCATGAACTTTCTTCTTAAGGCTGGAACCTTAGTTGCCAGGAGCTCCGGAGGTCCATGTCTCTCCCACACACTCCATGAGTGGAGAGTCTCTTCCCTGTTAGAGATTAAGCCCTAGGACAGGGTTCTTGCTGGCCCTACTTGGGTCACATGCCCACTTGGGGTTCCTGCTGGCTGGCCATACTGCTCTTGAATGAGCCAATCTCCTTAACCTTGCTTGTTTTGTTTTACTTTTTAAAGCATTATTTAATTTCATTTATTATTATTATTATTATTATGAGAGTTTTTTTTTGTGGGTTTTTCTTTTTTTCTTTTTTTTTTTTTTTTGGCTATAGGGTGCGTGTGCTCGCAGGAAAGACAGAGAGAGACAGAGAGACAGAAAGCGAGAAATCACTCCTCAGGGTAGATGGCCACACTGCAATCCCTTCTCCTCCATTCTCCTCTCGGGATCTTGGGCACACACACCCGGAATGAGTTTAAGCCACAGGGTCCAGGACTCGAACTGTGGTTGACTACATGGGGGTCCAGCGTCATAGCCATTATGCCAACTGCTGGTCCCCATCATTATTATTTTAAAATATTGCTGCAGGGCATGCATGCTCACCAGGGAGAGACAGACTGAAAGAGAGAGAAAAAATGAGAAGGTAAGCTGCCAGGTCCAGAACTCAAACTGTGAGTCAGCTATGTGGGAGTCTAGTGCCTTAACCACCATGCCACCTGCTGATCCCTTAACATCATTTGTTAAATGAGGGCAAAGACAGTGGCTTGTTCAGTGATTTTGTGATGACTGAATAAGTTAATGCACATGTTACACTTGGAATTGCATGTAAGTGCTCAAAAACTTTAGTGAGTATTCTATTTTCATAATTCTTATTGCATATTTCTTTTTTTATTTAAGCAATATTCATAAATCTACGGTAATCTCCCTGTGAAATTGTAACCATTGCCTGTCCCTACCTGTTTTGGAGTTTGAATTATATCACCCTTTGTGGTTCCTAGAGCTGAGAAGCCATGAAATTAACAAAAAAGGAAGTCCTGAGCTGGTGGTACTTCTCTGAAGTACCTGAGTATAGGCTACTCAGGATTCCCTCGTAAATTCAGGCCCATCATGAACTCATAACTCTAGATCACAGAATTATCTCAGAGACAATCCACCATGAGTAAGGGTCAGTAGACACTGCCAAAAGCAGAACAAGATTGCCAAAAAGTTCAATAAGAAAACTACTGATAAGAAAATTTAAAATATGGAGCCAGTAGATGGTGTAGTGTTTATGTCACTGTACTCCCACATAGCTGATTGTGGTTCGAGTCTCAGACCCAGAGGCTTGAAATTCATGCCAGGTGTGTGTGTGTGTGTGTGTGTGTGTGTGTGTGCGCGCGCGCGCGCCCAAGGTCCCAGGAGGAGAATGGAGGAGAAAGGAATGTGGCGTGGCCATCCCCTGTAGGAGGTGAATTCTCACTTTCCCTCTTACTGTCTCTGTATCTCTCTCTCTTCAGTGAGTGCACATGCCCCAAGGCAAAAACCTGTATATTTATGATAAAAAGAAATTTTTAAATAAATATTTTAGGGGCCAGCAGGTAGCATGGTGGTTAAGGTGCTAGACTTCCACATGGCCAACCTGGTTTGAGTCCTGGACCTGAGAGCTTGAGAATCACATCAGTCACGTGCACACGCATGGCCAAGATCCCAAGAAGAGAATGGAGAAGGGATTGTGGTGTGGCTGTCCCCCTTGAGGGGGTGACTTCTCATTTTCCCTCTCTCTTTCTCTGGTGAGCCCGTGTGCTCAGTGACAAAAACTTTAACAATTGAAAAGAAGATTAAAAATGAAAGACCTGGGTGCCAGTAGGTAGTGTAGTGGTTGGGATGCTGGACTCCCACATGGCCAACTGTGGTTCAAGTCCTGGACTCGGTGGTCTGAAAATCACACCGGGCATGTGTATGTGTGTACACACAATCTCAAGAGGAGAGTGGAGAAGAAATTGCGGCTTGGCTATCCCCCCTGGAGGATTTCTCATTTTCCCTCTCTCTGTCTCTCTTTGTTTCTGTCTCTCCCTGGTAAGCACAGGTGCCCTATAGCAAAACAAAACAAAATGAAACAAAACAAAAGAACTGTAACAGTTGCATTAAATTAAAAATTTAAAGTTAATATAAAAAAGAAAGCAAGCAAATTTGAAAAATTACCAAATAGAGCTTCTAGAAGTAAATGAAGCCTATGGTCACAGAAACTGAAAACTCATAGACAGGATTAATAGCAGATTAAACACAGTCAAGTAGAGAATTGTAAGATGGAAATCAGAATTGAGAAAATTACCTAGAATAAAGCACACACAGGAAAAAACCTTTAAAGGATTGAGAAAAAAATGACTATCAATTTAGAATTCTACACTGACCATGGCCAGTCCTGGGGCCTACTGATTAAGAGAGTTGGATCCCACATGGCAAACTGCATGGCTTGAATCTTGGCCCCAGTGACTAAAAAAACGCATGGGTGTATATGCCCCAAATTCCAACAGGATAGAGAAATGGAGGAGAAGAGATTGTGATGACACCACTCCCGACTGGGAAGTACTTTCTCTCTCCATCTCCCTCTCAAGTGAGAACAAGTGCCTTTGGCAAATAAAAAAAGAAAAAGGAAAAATATTACACTGGCTAAATTGCCATTCAAGATGAGCGTAAGGCCCAGCCACTGGTCCAGGCAGTAGAGGCACTGCTGCAAGATACTGGAGTCATGCGGGAAGGCTCCAGGTGTGTGTCCTATTTCTACCTGAACATGTTGGGGGCACTCATGACCCTTGTCAGTTGCAGGGCTGAGAGGCTTGTGGAGTAAAGGTCTTGTCAAGAGTGGCTCTCTCTCTCTCTCAAGTAATAAATAAAGTTAAAAACAAAGAATGAAAGAAAGTTTCAAAGAAATACCGAGATAATCTGCCACTATCAGACCTTCACTGAAATAATTCCTACAGGAGGCACTTTCAGGGGAGAGCTGAAGTGAAGGAGAGGGTGGGCCAGGAGAAAACGACTGTGGGCAAAGAGACCGGTTAAGACGTGACAGAATCTGACAAGCACTCATTGTTCAAATGTAACAGTGGTAACGAAAATGAGTAATTTGGAGGTAAAAACACCATGGACAAAAACCTACAGGGTGAAAGAGGAGCAGTTAAAGTAATCTTAATTCTTTATACTACACTGAAGGAAAATAGAAATACTAATTAACTTTAGACTTTGTTAACTATGCATGTTAGACATTTAAGTATGAAAAATGACAGAGTGTATAACTTCCAAACCAGTGGGAGTCGGGGAGAAGGGGAATACAGAAAACGTATCAATCCAACAGAAGGCAGAAAGGGAGAAAAAAGCAGAGAGAAAAAGGACGAACAGACAACACAAGGTGGTAAAAGCCAATTCATATACATCGTTAATCACAATAAGCATGGTACTAAAGGTTGGACACTTCCAGGCTTTTTTCTTTATTTTTTATTTATTCTCATATACCCATGTGAGAGCAAGAAAGAGGGGAAGGGAGAGAGGGCGTACTCTCTAGAGAGCCTGGCCGTGCCTTCTTTCTGTTTCTCCTTCAGACCCTGCATACACACAGACATGCTGGGCACGCTCCAGGTGGACGGAGTGGAGCGCAGGCACCGCGGCTCCCACGTGGGATGTGGCTTTTCATGAGCATATAAAGAAAGAAAGGTGAAATAGAAAACGATGGAGAAAGATGTATCAGGCCAATATATAAGAAAATGGGTGCTTTAGTCATAGTAACTGTTGGGGAAAATAACATAAAAAAGTATTATTAGGGATAAAGATGGTCTCATACAGTGATACGAGGAACAACTGAGCAGGAAGCTGTAATAATTTTAAACCTGCTAATATTTAATAACAAAGCCCCAAATTAGCACAATTTCAAGGAGAGGCTGAGGAAGCTACTACCACAGCAGAGGTTAAGATGCTGTATTTCTCTGCACCCAACAGCCTTTACTGAACAGGTAGGAAGACTTTATAAAAAATGGACCATGTACAAGGATACAAAGAAAATCTTTGCAAAACCCCCAAAATAGCAGTATTATCTAGACTATCTTTTTGTTTTCTTGTTTTAATTGTAAGAGCATACACATGCTTACCAGAGAGACGGGGGAGAGAGCGAGAACATCCCCAGATGGGCATGGCCATGCTGCAATCCTTTTTGCTCCATATCTCCATCCTATCAGGTTTTTGAGCATGAACACACGCATACATCCTGATGTTTTTAAGCCACGGGAGGCTGGGATTCAAACTGCAGTCGGCCATGTCGGGGCTGGCTCTCCGTGCACAGCACTTGATAACTGCACTAGGAGGCTGGCCCCAGACTTTTTTCTAAGCGTTATGCAAAAAAAACAAAAAACAAAAAACCCAAAGGTCAGTCCTCTCTCTATAAAACAAAACAGAAAGAAACAAAAACAAGAAAAGAAAAAACATATAGGGGACTAGCAGTTGGTGTAAGGGCTATGTCGCTGGACTCCCATGTAGTTGACTGCAGTTCAAGTCCTGGACCAGGTAGCTTAAATTCATGCCAGGTGCATGTGCGTGTGTGCCCAAGATCCCAATTGGAGAAGATATTGTGGCATGGCCACCCCTTCTGGGGGGTGATTTTTTGCTTTCTGTCTCTCTGTCTCTCTGTCTGTCTGGTGAGCACACGTGCCCTGTAGCAAAAACCTCTCAAAAAAAATGTATTTGGGACCAGCAGTTAGCGTAATGGCTATGTCGCTGGACTCCCACGTAGTCGACCGCGGTTCGAGTCCCGGACACGGTGGCTTAAACTCACGCCGGGCGCGTGTGCGTGCGTGCCCAAGATCCCAAGAGGAGAATGGAGGAGAAGGGATTGCAGCGTGGCCATTCCCCCTGGGGGGTGATTTCTCGCTTTCTATCTCTCTGTCTCTGTCTGTCTGTCTGGCGAGCGCACGCGCCCTATAGCAAAAACCTCTCCAAAAAAAAAATGTATTTGAAAAATTAAATAGGCATATGTTTTTTAAAATATTAATTTCTAAGTTAAAATATAGAAATGATATTAGAAAATCAGTATAAGATTAAGTTTAAAATAGTACCTATTGTGACCAGCAGATGGCATAATGGTTATGTATTGGTACTTCCACGTAGTTGAACATGGTTCGAGTCCCGGACCTGCCAGCTTAAAACTCATGCCAGGTGCGTGTGTGAGCATGCCCAGAACCCTGAGAGGAGAATGGAGGAGAAGGGATGTGGCGTGGCCATCTTCCCTGAGGGGTGATTTCTCACTTTCTGTTTCTCTGTCTCTCTGGCGAGTGCATACGCCCTATAGCAAAAATCTCTCTTGAATAAAAGATAGTACCTATCAAGGCATAAGGAACATCACTAAAGTGGTACTTGGGAATTTATAGACTTAAATGCTTATGAAGAAAGACTTAAAAAAGAGAAGACAAACATTGAGATAAGCATCCAATTCAATTAATTAAAAAAATCATAACAAAACCAAAAAAGTAGAGAGAAAGAAAATAACAGAATAAAATGAAACCGAAAACAAAGATGATCAAAGGTGAAAAGCTGGGTCAGCCCTGTGGGCGCCAGATCCCATGGCAGACCAAGTGGTGTGAATTCCAATCCCAGTAGCCTGAAAAACATGCCAGGTGCATGTGTGTGCATGCCCCAAGTCTTGACAGAATGGAGGGGCAGAGGAGAAGAGATTGTGGGGTTATCATGCCCCACTGGGGGGTGTTTTGTCTCTCTCTGTTGAGTACACCTGCACTCTGACAGATTTAAAAAAAGGCAATTCTTTATAAATATATTTGTATTTCTTTTCCTTTCCTTTTTTTATTTTTTTTAATTTGCCACAAGGCACATGCCTTGTCTAAGGGACAATTAAAAAAAAAAAGTGAGAAAGCTCCCCCGCCCCCCCCCCCCCAACGGTCACATCGCAATCTTTCTTTTCTCTTCCATTTCTCACTCTTGTCAGGATCTTGGGTAGGAATGCACCCATGCACAGTATATTTTTCAAGCTGCTGGGTCTCGGGACTCAAACCATACAGCTGGCAATGTGGGATCCACTGGCTGGCCCAGATTTGTGTTCCTAAAAGAAAACGTCAGATTCAAGATGAAACAGAACCTGAGTACACTTACAAATAACTGGAATAAAAAAATGTAGTCCATTCCTTTTTACTCTCAGCCATCTTGACTGCAATAATATATACAGTAATTAAATGTAAAATAATAATAGAACAACAACAAAACCATTTAGCCCACAAAATATTTGCCAGATGCAGACAGGTTTACGTCAGCTGAGCAAGGATTCTTCCCTTCTACTGACTGCTCCGGAGCCTGGGAGCGGAGCTGATCTGAAGGGAGGCAGTTGAGCTGAATTTGTAGATGAGGCTCTGGCTCTCCACCAGCACACGTGGAGTGTGCTGTAGGTCTGTACCAGGAGCTTGAGCTGCGGCTGGGACAGAGCTCTCTCCACAGGGACCCTCCCTCTTATGGAGGACAACAGTAAACCAATCCCACCTTTAATCGCAGAGGACGTTAGACTGAGGGGTCTGGGAGGAGAGACATGCAGACAGAGCACGGGGGTGGGGAGCATGGGTGAGGCATTCCCCCGGGGACTGGGGGACCCCTCTGGGGTTGTCATGGAAATGAAGAAAGGGGAGGGCTCAAGGGCGGTCAGGACAGAAATGGAGCCTGTGGGGTTAGGGCAAGGGGGGCCCTGGGTTCAGTCTTTGGGAACCATCTCCAAGGAAGCAGTAATGGAAGAGCCACTGTGGCCTCTGAGAGGGCAGCACGGGGGACTAGGAAGAGGAAGCCGGCTGGAGGAAGGGGTGGCAGCGTGGCCCCCGGCAGGACTGAGGAAAAGGGCCTTGCCAAGATGGGAGCCAACCAGAAGGTGGGAAGGGAGGGCTGGGTGTGAACTGCCCACGCTGGGGGCTGTGTCCCCAGGCTGAGGTGTGGGAGGCATCGCAGAGAGCTGAAACTGAAGCAAGGGGAGTGGCCTGGACAGTGAGGGCTTCTGAGCAACCTCGGTGCAGGCCTTGGGGCCGGAAGGGCTGCAGGGTTAGGGTCTGTCTCTGCGCCAGGCACTATGCCGGGTGTTGTACCCACATGAGCTTCTCCACACCGAGGCCTATTTGTGTCTGGATGTGTGTGGTGGGAGGTGGGGAAGACATGGGGGTGGCGAGAATGAGGGATCTTTCCGGAATTCTGGCCCTGATAGGAGGCGGTGCAAGCAGAGGGGCCGGAGTGTCCAGCACGTCCTCAGCCCAAGGACAAAGGCGGGACAGGGAGGCCAAACAAGGGTGGTCCTGCCTGGGAGGTGGGGCCTCACCTGAGGGAGGGCCTGGGGCTTCTCAGGACCCCTGTCCTTTCACGCCTCCCCCGGAAGCCCACAGGAGGACGTCATGTCTGTGCTGTGGGTATTGTTATTTTTGCTGTCTGCCGAGGTGGTGGTGGGGCTGGCTGGGACAACATGCTGTAGGGGCAGTCCCTCTCAGGGCCAGCACAAAGCAGGGGCTCTGGTGCCACCATGGGCAGTGTGAGGCCCAGCTGAGCCTGGAGAGCACCCATCTGTGGGTCGCCGGTTGGCAAAGATGTGAGATTTTTTTTTTCCCCAAAAGGCTCAGTGGTGCAAATAGGATGGCTGAGCTCACCAGGGATGGGGGTGTCAGGGCAGGCAAAGGCCCCGGTAAGGTTCAGTCTGCTCTGGGCCCACCTAGGCCATGGGCAGGTTTGCAGGGAGAAGCGGAGGCAGTGGATGCTGGCCCAAGGCTGGTCTGAAGTTCTGGCTGTGGACTGGGGACAGCTGCCTCCTGGCCTCCTCCCGTCACCATCTCCAGGAACCTCACAGCTGGCCACAGTAGGCTGGGGGCTGGGGGCTGGGAGCTGGGAGCCAGGCAGGTGGGAGGGCTGGGGAGGCAGGGAGTTGGAGCCTAGAGCAGGAGGGGCAGGGCAGGAAGATGGTGCAGACACCAGGGGCCTGGGAGCAGTTTCCTCTCCCCAGGGCTAGGCCACAGGAAACCGGCTGGGAGCCTCCCAGGTGCTTCCTGCAGATAAGTGAGCTTTCCTGCCCCCTCCCATCCTGCCCCAGCCCGTGGGGACCCTCAGCTGCACCACTCAGGCCAGACCAGTGGCCTTGGGAGGAGCCTGGCCAGGGTATGGGAGATCTAAGCACCCTGGGACCACACTTCCCGGCAGAGGTTCCACTCAGGCCTGGGGAGAACACAGGAGCAGACCGGCAGACAGCGCTGGGACCACTCTACGGTCAGGGTCAGTGCAGTACTGGGGAGGCAAGGGGCATTCTGCAGGCGTGGCAGGTGGGGGAGGGAGCCTTGACCCCAGCCTGTCCTGGGGACAGAGTGGTGGTCTCCACAAGGGGTCAGGAGGCATTGTGGCGGTAGGTGGTGGCTGAGGTGCTCTGTGGGCTGGGGGCTCATTCTTGGAGGGCATCAAGTATCCCTGTGTGCAGAGCGAGGACATCGCAGGACGACCCACATTGCAGTGGGGAGTTAGGGAGGCTTTCCGAGTGTGGGGGAAGGGCACCCCACGGTTATTCTGGGGGCCACCAGCTCTGCGGGCAATCCAGGCTGCTGTCAGATGGGGTGGCCGGGTTAGGGTCTATCTTCTACCAGAGGTGCAAGGTGTCCCCACGTCGGGAGGTATCTGTGAGGGGTCCAAGTGCTGCCCTCCGGGCTGTGGGCCTCTTCTCCAAGACCGGGTCTAGCAAAGCGGAAGGAGGGCTCTGGGCGAGTCAGATCCCGGGTATCCCGACCTTTCCGGGCTGTCTTGGAGCACCCGTTTCGCAGCGCTGGGTGGTTCTGAGGCTCCTCAGGGTGGGGGGCCTGGTTCGGCGGTGCCGGAGCTGGTGACTTCGCGGCGCTCCCCCCTCCTCCGCCCACTCATCACCCCCCCCCCCTCCCGCGTTGCCACGACAACGCGTAAAACTAAAATTCACTTCCTCATCGCAGGTGGAGACTAGTAGCGCCCCCTCCCCTAAGCCCTTTCTCGTAGGTCGCGCCCCCACCCTGTCGTCGCTAAGGTGACAGGGAGGGGGCGACAGTCGTTGGCTCTAGGCCGACCAGGGGGTCTGAGGACAGGGCCCTGGGAGTCCGGACCGAACTCCCCAAACTCGGCTGGGGTGGAAAGCCGCGCCGCACGCCGTTGGGCGTGGCCGAAAGGGTTAAAGCGGAGGGCCTCACCCCTGGCCCCCAGGACCCGGGCAGGGCTGGCCCCACCATCTCCTTGGGCCTGGAGTGGGGGTCGGTGGCGTGGGGGGGAAGCCATCACCTCCGGAAATCAACTCTCCTGTTTTTCTCTCCCCTCCCTGCCCTTCCTTGGTCTCCGTGCCCCAGCGCGGCCCCACCCCAGCTCCAGGACCCCCTCCTCCGCCGCACCTTCCCCGGTGGTCGCGGACGCTCGCCCGCAGCGGAAGGGAGGAGCGGGCCTCGCGGCTCAGGCCCCCGCCCCCCGGCCGAGGACTCCCCCACCCCCGGCCCAGCCCCCCGGGACCCCCGCCCTCGGCACAACGCCCACCTCGCCCCGGGACTCCGCAAGTACCCCGCACACTGGCCCCGAGCCCTCCGGGCTCCCGCCTCGGCGCAGCCCCCTCGCCACCCCCGCTTCCCTCCCGGCTCAGGCCCCCTCCCCCCGCCGCCCCCGCCCCCAGGGAAGGCAGGCGCCGAGCTGAGCCGGGGCCGATGCAGCTGAGCCGCGCCGCCGCCGCCGCCGCCGCCCCAGCGGAGCCTCCGGAGCCGCTGCCCCCCACGCCGGCCCCGGCCCCGGCCCCCCCAGGCCCCCTCCCGCGCAGCGCGGCCGACGGGGCTCCGGCGGGGGGGCAGGGGGGGTCGGGGCGCCGCGCGGAGTCCCCGTGCGCTCCGCTGCCAGCCGCAAGCGGCCCGGGCCCCGGCCCCGGCCCGGGCGCGGGCATGGACGGCCCCGGGGCCAGCGCCGTGGTCGTGCGCGTCGGCATCCCGGACCTGCAGCAGACGGTGAGCCCCGCCGCTCCGGCCCAGGCCGTCTCCCGCCGCTCCCTGTCCCGGGTCCCCCCAAGCTAGGCGCACCCTGCGCCCTGGACCCCCAGCCCGCGGCTACTCACCCCTCCCCCGCCGCCTCCGCCGGGACCCTCCCCACCGCCGGGGCGGGGCCCCAGGAAGCCCAACCCCCAGGGCGGGGCCTCGTCGGCAGTTCGCGGAGGCGCGGGGTCTGCGGCGCCCGCTTTCGAGCCCCGGAGTCCGCTGGGGCCCCGGGGCTCGGCCCCCTGCCCGGGCCCGGGCGGGGCCGCTCGGCGCTCACGAGCTCGCTCCACCGCAGAAGTGCCTGCGCCTGGACCCGGCCGCGCCCGTGTGGGCCGCCAAGCAGCGCGTGCTTTGCGCCCTCAACCACAGCCTGCAGGACGCGCTCAACTACGGGCTTTTCCAGCCGCCCTCCCGGGGCCGCGCTGGCAAGTTTCTGGATGAGGAGCGACTCCTGCAGGAGTACCCGCCCAACCTGGACACGCCCCTGCCCTACCTGGAGGTGTGCGGCTGGCCGGGTGCGGGACGCGGGGCGCAGGGTGCGACTACCGAAATCCGAGCTCCTCGCTGCGTGGCGTGACCAGGGAAGGGCACGGCAGTGAGGAGAACGCTCGGAGGAGCGTGAGGGTGGGGGCAGAGGGGCCCACGTGCAGCGGCGCGGTGTGAGAGCTGTGCGGGGAGCACTGTGCGCCCCCAGCGTGCAGGGAGCGGTGCGTGCTGTGTTCACGCACTCTGGAGGCGCAGTGTACCACGCGTGCAGGGAGCGGTGTGAGCGCTGGGCAGTGAGCGTGCTTACATGTGCGGTGTGAGCAGCGTGTGTGGCGAGTGGGGTGTACACATTGCAGGCAGTGCAGCGGTTACAGTCCGAGCAGTTTAACAGCGAGTGCGGCGAGCTCTCTGGGTGGTGTGAGCACAGAGCGGAGCGTCCTCCTGCAGGGCGGAGTGTGAGCAGGAGGTGTGAGGAGGAAGGAAGGGTGTGTGTGCGTGTTGTTCCCTTGGTGTGAAGCCTTCCGAAGGCTGACTTGGGCCTGCCTTTGCTTACCTGCTCACACCATGGAAGTGTATTGAGAGCCCTGCCAGGCGTGGGGGACAGACTGGGTTGGCCAGACAGCAGGTCCCCTAGCTAGGGAGGGCTAGTGGCCACTGCCACGGGCACGGGTGTAAGAGCTGTGGTATGAGCTCGACGCTGGCATGCCTCCGTGCTGGCATAGGGAGGTGGTGCTAGTTCTACTTGGAGAGGGAGTGGATCTTGGAGGGGTCAGCCTAGAATCAGGTTTGGAAGAGGAGTGGGTTCCAGGGAGTCCTGGGATGGGCGTGAGTTGAGGCATCGCAGGCTGCAGCCCATGAGGCAGTCCATGTCCACGCTGTCACCCGTTCTGAGCATGTTGTGTAGGCTGTGGGGTGCACGGCCTGCACTGCCTGAAGGCCTGTGCAGGAGGGGAGCTGAGTGCAGTGGGGTGGAGAGGCTGGGCAGGAGGCTGGTTTGCACCCACACTCACTCAGCCCTGTGGGCCGTCTCCACCATTTCTTTATCTGAGCAGTTTCGATACAAGCGGCGTGTTTATGCCCAGAACCTCATCGACGACAAGCAGTTTGCAAAGCTCCACACAAAGGTAAAGGGATGGTAGGGAGGGGCTTGGCAGGTTACCTCCTGCCTCCCCACGGCCACCATCCCCACCCCAGCCTGGGGCTGACTACAGCCCCTCCAACTCTGGGCTCAGTCTGCTTCCCGTGTTGTCTGTAGCCCAGAGTGGGTGTTGGGACGACTGGAGGGCTGAGCGATTCCAGCCCTGTGGCAGGTACCTGGGTGGTCTGGCAATGGGTTCCAGTGAGGTCAGACTTTAGCCAACCCCTTTGGTGAGCCCTGGGCTTAGGGGGTGGTGTGTGCTGTGAGATGCTGGGTGGGAGATGTGGACACACGTCTGGTGTGGTGGTTCTTGGGAATGAAAGTACTTAGTGGGCCCCCAGTGCTGGGTGCTCGAAATCAGGCATCTCATCGATTCTGCCCTGTCCTGACCCCGTTTCTCAGATCAGGAAACCGAGTTCCAGAGAAGTTAAATCACTCGCAGCTGCAGCTAGGGAGGCTGAGGCAGGGCCCAGATTCATCTGGTTCCAGGCCCGTGCCAAGGCAGCTTGCGAGGTGACTGCTGGGTGGCCCCAGGCAGGCTGGCCCTACGTGCCGTTTGAGCTCACTGCCTTCTCTGGATGTCAGAGGGCAGGATGGGTGCCTCGGCCTCTGTGGGCAGCCTCGTCCTCCTCAGAGCCTGTGGGCATCTGCCTGTGGGACACAGCATTGACAGTCCTCTGGAGCAGAGACGGGGTGGGTCACCATCTCGCCAGTGCCCTGGTGGCCCTGCTCCGGAGCCTGGAGCCTGAGGCTTCTGGGCCAGACTTTCTGACTGCCCCAGCACAGGTGGTGGTCCGTGGCCAAGGCTCTGTGGCCACCAGAGACGGCTGTGGGAGGGTCCCCTCTTACTCCACTGGTCCTCGTGAGATCCTGTCACTTGGGAACACATTGCCATTTCTCCCTCCAGGCATCTCTTCCATAACTGACAGGACTTGAGTGAGTCTTGCTCTTCAGTGTGTCTTATTTGTTTTCAGGAGGGTCTACGCTCTTCCTCACAGCCGCGGTCTCTGCCGCCTGGGGTCTGGCCAGCCCTGGTCTCTCTGGGTCCTGGGCCCCTGGGATCTGTTCCCTTGATGTGAGCCCCTTCTTTCTGTCAGTTGCCCTGACCTGCCTGAGAAGGTCACCTCTCTGACAGTGGCCTCTGTGGTTCCCTCTGCTGTGTATGCCTGTTAAGTATTTCTAGAAGGCTCCAGGCCTTGGGCCAGGCCCCTTGCCTTGTGTGAGCAGCATCTGTAGCATCAGCTAGGGCTGGTGAGGCTTTGCTGGGTGACCTGGTACACGCAGGGAATGCGTAAACGTGCACCGTCATGTCATAGGAGGGCCCTGGAAGGAGAGAGGGACCCCCAAGGGTGCACTTGGTGAGGAAGATGGGCTGGAGGAGCCGGCTGCCCAGGGGGTGGGTGGCAAGACTTCGAGGCACTGCAGGACTGACCTATACCTGGTGGGCTTAGCCAGCCCCCCTCTCCCCCAGGCTGGGAGGCTGGAATGCCAGGGCTGGGGAGGCAGAGCCGGTCAGTGATTGAGGCTAGGTGGCACTTGCTGGGGCCATAGCTAAGATGGTCTGACCTTCACAAGGAAGCAGGCTGGCAGTAGTGATAGGTCTGGGCATCAGGCTGCAGGGGAGGGCCCTGCCAAACTGGAATCCAGGCTGTGGTAGGCTTCGGGGCTTAGGTGACATAAGCTGGGGTGACAGGTCAGGTGGAAGGTGGGGTGGCGGATACTCTCTGGTTAGTGCAAGACTGGAGGAAGGCGTGTGATGGTCGGGTGACAGCAGCCCCGGTGTTGGGCTGATGGGGTTGGCTGCCATTGCAGGCGAACCTGAAGAAGTTCATGGACTATGTCCGGCTGCACAGCACAGACAAGGTGGCCCGCCTGCTGGACAAGGGGCTGGACCCCAATTTCCATGACCCTGACTCAGGAGGTGAGCAGCATGGGGGGGCGGTGGTCTGTGAGTGGCTGGGACTCTAACGCTCACCTGCTCAAACCCAGAGTGCCCTCTGAGCCTCGCGGCTCAGCTGGACAATGCGACGGACCTGCTGAAGGTGCTGCGGAACGGCGGTGCGCACCTGGACTTCCGCACTCGTGATGGGCTCACCGCGGTGCACTGTGCCACACGCCAGCGGAATGCAGCGGCACTGACGGTCAGCGAGGGCAGGGCTGTGGCCTGGTCGGGGCCGGAGGCTGGGCCTGGTGTGGACACTGACGCTCCTTGCCCTCAGACCCTGCTGGACCTGGGGGCTTCACCTGACTACAAGGACAGCCGCGGCCTGACGCCCCTGTACCACAGTGCCCTGGGGGGCGGGGATGCCCTCTGCTGTGAGCTGCTTCTCCACGACCATGCTCAGCTTGGGACCGCCGATGAGAACGGCTGGCAGGAGATCCACCAGGTGGGCAGGCGGTGAGGGCGGGGCCTGGCTGAGTGCCCTCTGGTCCGCTGTTGGGCTGCAGCACCTCCCCCTCTCCAGGCCTGCCGCTTCGGGCACGTGCAGCACCTGGAGCACCTGCTGTTCTATGGAGCCAGCATGGGGGCTCGGAACGCCTCCGGGAACACGGCCCTGCACATCTGTGCACTGTACAACCAGGTACGACGCATGCAGGCACATGTACGGTGAGGACGCTGCTTGTGTCCTTGTGCATGTGTGTATCTAGGGCTGTGGGCACGTGTGCCTAATGTGGACATGATAAGACATGACTATGTGCACACACTTGGGGTGTGGACATGTGTGCCTGTCATCGGTATGAGATATGACCGCACATGTACATGTGTGCGTGTGCACATAGTAGAGTAGACACGTGTGCCTGTTGTGAGTACCATGAGATGTGATTGCACCTGTACATGTATTCATGGACATAGGAGTGTGGACATGTGTGCCGTCATGGGTACGATGAGACGTGATTGCACATGTATGTGTGTGTGCACAGCAGACTATACGGTATCCGTGTATACTCCTCCCCAGCCTGTGTGCTGTACCACATGTGTATGGTCTGTGAATGTGGTTACAGTGCACACACGTATGTTGCAGACATATGCACATGTGTGTTCTGAACAGCCAGGTGTGAATTGGGCACCTCTGAGCTCTCTGGGCCGGGTGAGGCCTGCACATGTAAACCTGCTTGCTGGTCACCCGGTCTACCCCAAGCACATCAGTGTCCATGCATGTGAGGCTATGCCCTGTGCTCGTGCATACACCCTGTGTGCACTTGCCAACGTACCCTGACCTACCTCCCCACAGGAGAGCTGTGCCCGTGTCCTCCTGTTCCGTGGAGCTGACAAGGACGTCCGCAACTACAACAGTCAGACGGCCTTCCAGGTATGTGGCTGCTGCGTCCACTGCACCTGTGTGGCCCAGGCTCTCTGAATGGCTCTTCCCAGAAAGGCCATGAGGGAGTGTTGGGGGTGGGGGGACGGGCCATTGCAGTGTCTCGCCAGTGAGTGGAGTATTGGGAGGCTTGAGGGTAGGGAAGGGAAGATGAGAAGGTGAGGGTCAGAAGGGGTGGCCTGACACCCAAGAAGGTGGGGTACAGAGGTTCGCCTGGAGGGGTGCAGCCCATGGTGCTCAGGTCCCATCTTGGGACCATCGTCTGGCCAGACCTAGTGGGCAGTGGGTGCAGGTGGGTGTGGTTTCTATGGCCCAGAGTCATGGGGGGTCCAGAGGGTCTGTGCCACTGAAGGAGCTGGGGCTGTTGTCAGCAGGCCTCTGGGGCTGTGTGGCCAACCAGGCTGCAGGGGCTGTGTTCAGGGAGGGCGGCAGCACACAGGCATGATGGCCTGGGCTCTCTGGAAGTAGCTAAGTCAGGGCTGGCAGGTGACCTGTGTGGGGTGCTGACAGGGAGAATGGGGGTGCGGCCTTGGTTGACACAGGAGAGGTGCTGTGTGGAGGGGCAGGTGGGGCACAGTGCACTCCAGGTCCTGGCAGGACAGCCATTTGCCCCAGTTGGCTAGCGTTGTTGATTTTGACCGTGAGGTTCCTGTTTGGGAGGCCCTCAGTCCTGGCAGACTGGGTGGTGGTCACGCTAGCTAGAGGGTATACCTGTAACTGCTGTTCACAGCCAGCCACACCCCAGGTATAGGCCACAGTGCGCAAGGACAGCGGAGGAAGGGCTTGGGTCTTGGGGACCCAGGCCAGGGAGCAGGAGAAGGGGCACCCGGGGCTGGAGGTGCAGGCTAGCCGGTGAGCCTGCCTCCCTGCCCTCCATGACTCTACCCCTCCCCCAGGTGGCCATTATCGCGGGGAACTTTGAGCTTGCAGAGGTAATCAAGACCCACAAAGACTCGGATGTCGGTGAGTTCTGGCCCTGTCAGATATGGGTCTGTGGGGTGGCCGGGGCCTCAGCAGATAAAACGTCAGGGTGACATGACCAGGACCCTGTGCCCAGGGCCTTCCGCGGCTCTGCTCCATGTAGCAGTGGTCTGTGGTCTGTTGTGGCCTCTGTGGGTCCCAGGAATGTGCTGAGGGCAGGGCCTGTGTTCTGAGGACAAGGCTTTGGCCAGGGTGAGAGTCGGGCTTGGGCTTGGGCTAGCACTGGTATTGGTAAAGAAAGGGGTTGAAGCCAGTGCCTGTGTTTCTCGTTAGGTCCCAGGCGGACCCGTGGGTCTCACTCTGGACTGGAGCAAGAGTGAGTGTTGGTGACGTGTGGCATGCTTAGCATGATGAGATCAAAAGAAAACAAAGCAAAACCATAGAGCACAGAATGAGGCTGGCAACGAGGCTGCAGCTGTCCTGAGGGCCAGGGCAGAGCCCCAGGGCCAGCCTGGGCTGCATGACCCTCAATTCTGGAAGGAAAATGAGGAGGTGCACACATGGCCTCGGCCCTGGGAAAGCGGGACAGGGGCACAGCTTCACCCCTGAGCCTCGGGGAGGTGCTCCTACCATGTCTGGTGGGTGTGGGGGTGTGGCATGGCTGGGGCCTCCCATCCTGGGAGGGGTGTCTGGCCAGAGCTCACTCCCTCCAGCCACCTGGCTGTGTAGGAGCTCCCTTCCTGGCACCCTCCGTGTCCGGGATGGACCAAATTTTGCACCCCGTGACTCTGAACATAGACTCCCTAGTTCCCCTTTCTGCCAGCAATGTTTCTTGGGCTGTCCCTGTTTTTATTTAATTTGAAGTGATGGGTGGCAGCAAGGGCTGGGTCTGGAATTAGGGTTAGTGTCTTGCTTGGATCTCCTGGTCCGCCTTGTGCTTAAAATTGAGGTCAAGGTCATGTTGAAGGACCCTTTCTCTGTAGCTTCCCCTGGACAGCCCCTCTACTGCCCCCTTCGGCTGGTCATGAGCCCTTGTGCCTGGCGGATCTAGGCTGTGCTGACTGGGCCTCGGGAGGCTTGGCCAGGTGCCCAGCAGGAGCTGGAATAGGGCGAGCAGCAGGGTCTTGGTAGACCCCAGCCTGGGTCAGGAGGGAGCTCTGGCAAGGCCTGAACTGAGGCAGACAGGTACGGTGTGCTCCGAGTTGGTGAGCATTTTGGAGATAGCCTTTAGCCTCAGAGGATGCTGGTTGGTGGGGTGTGGGCCTCCTTCTGTGGCCGTCTAACCATGAGGAAGCCACTTACGGCCGCTGTGCCTCCGTTTCTCTTAAATGAAATGAAAATTTTAAATTACAGTTAGTGGCAACTCCTTCCCACCTCGGGGCTGGACTCTGGCAGGTGGCCTTGGTCTAGTTTGTGGGAGGGGACGAGTTTGTGACCCAGATCAAGAGGTAAGAAGGCCCCAGCTGTCTCCCCTTTGCGATGTGGACAGAGCTGCTGCTCCTAGGAGCCCTGCTGTGTGGTTTACTGCCCCTGGGCCCGCTGTTCCTGACTGGGGGAGCGAGCAGTACCAAGGAGATGTATGTGTCAGACTGTCCTGATGTCCGTCCCTCGACAGCCATGCCCTCTCCTGCCCAGGTGTTTCACAGACAGGGACATCCCATATTTACCAGAAGCCGCTTCCCTCAACTCATCTTCCCAACACACTCCTCAGGGGCGATTGCTAGCCTGGCTTAGAGAAGAAAACTGAGGCAGAGACAGGGTTAGCAACAGGGCCCATCTTCAGATCTGGGTGGCTCAGGGTCACACTCCCTCTGTACACAGTTGCTCTGAGGGTACATGCCAAGTGGCGGTCATGTGTCACCTTGTGTCACACTGGCGTGGAGCCCGTGGGTGGGGCCTCCGCAGAAGAGGAGCTGCGGGAGACTCCGTCCACCCAGCTGTCCATCCACCCCTCCTTCTTCTTCTGCAGAGAAGTGTCTTGGTAGGTCTGGTGGGCTGCGACCTGTGTCACCCTTCAGGGGACAGGACTTCTCTCTTGCTTCCTGGCAGCTCCACTGCCCCCGTCGAGACTGACAGGCTGGGGTGGGACTTGGCCTGGGACTGGCTACCACTGCCTTCTCAGCTGTCACCTGGGCCACCCTCAGGCCCATGTTCCGTTGCCCTTTCTCACATGTGCTTGTGTGCGTGTCCACTCTCACTGCTTCGTGCTCCTTACGAGTAATGCAGGGGAGGGCTTGTTAAATCTAGGTTCTTACCCAGCGGGTCTTGGGGAGCCCCGAGTTCTGTGTTTCTGACCAGCTGAGGTCCTTGGGTCACACTTTGCACACAGCAGGCCAAGTCTGTTCCAGGCCTGCTTTCGTCTCTGGTTCTTAAGTGGAGGTGGAGTGTGTGCAGCTGCCTCGAGGGAGCGGCTCCGTGGAGCGTCCGTCCTCCGCAGCGTGTGACCAGTTCTGATGCCCATGGCACTTCCACCATCCAGAAGAGCCTGGGCACACTAACCAGTTGTCCCCAGTCACTCCCAGCCCTGTCAGCTAGTACTGTGTTTTCTATCTGTGGACTCACCTGTTGATGTCTCATATAAATGGAGTCATGTTTCATACATGTGAAATTGTACACGTGACCCTGTATTTGTCTTCTTCCATGCAGTCAGCTTAGAACTTCATCAACTTTGTAGAAGTTCCTCCTTCTCCTCCTCCTCCTTCTTACTTTGTTTTTAAGTTTGCCAGAGGGTGTCTGTGCTCCTGGAAGGACATGGAAGGAGAGAGAGAGGTCACCGCCCAGGTGGATGGCATGTTGCAGTCCCTTCTCCACTCGTCTCAGGATTTTGGGCATGCACATGTGCCTGGTGTGTTTTTCAAGCCACCTGGTTTGGGACTTGAACCACACAGTTGGCCACGTGGAATCCAGCCACCTTACCCATCATGCCACCTGACTGGCCCCCTTCCATTTCTTTTCATGGTGGAATGATACTTCATCGTTTGTACAGTAAGGGACTGTGCAGTGACGTGTTGGTCAGAGATGGGCTACGTGTGTGGCAGTGGTCCTGTAAGTACAGTGAGCTGTACCACGTAGCCTAGGTCCTGGGCTGTACCATCGAGGTTGTCTGAGTGACCTCTGAGATGCACACACAGCCATAAACTGCCGGGCGACACAGCTCTCGGAGCGGGACCTCGTTGCACAAAGCTTGACTGCACTTGCAGTCTGTTCGCCCAGTGCTGGGCGCGTGCGCTGTTTCCACCTTTTGACTTGTGAATATTGCTACTGTGAACACATGTGTGTTTGTGTGTGTTTGAATACCTGTTTTCAGTTATTTGGGGCATATACCTAGGAGTGGAATTGTGGAGGTCATGTGACAACTTTTTGAGGAATGGCCAAACTATTTTCCACCGTTTCATGCCCCCACCGGCAAAGGCTTCCAGTCTTCTCACAGCCTTACCAACACTTCTTATTAACTGTTTTTTGTTGTTGTTGTTTAAATGTGATGGTGAGAGGGGATAATGTTTTAAACAGAATCTTGCTGGGTTGCAGTCTTCCTGCTGTAACTTCCAGCTAGCTGGAACTAATGGCATGCACTTTCATGCTCAGTTTCAGGTGGGTCACGAGTCCATCCTGGGCCTCCCTGTGGCCTCAGTCTGCCAAGCAGCAGCGTCTCGCATGCACTGTTGCAACTGGGCCTATTTAGCAACTCATTGTTTTCTTTTTTTTTTATTAAAACTATTATTTTATTTAACTTTATTTATTATTATTATTTTCCAGTTTGATCAGAGAGAAACAGAGAAAGAGAGAGAGGGAAAGTGAGAATGCAAGCCACCAGGTCCAGGACTTGAACCCCGGTTGGCCATGTGGGAGTCCAGCACCTTTATCACCACGCCACCTGCCAGCCCCATATCAACTCATTTTTTATGAAGTGATATTTCATTGTAATTTTTTTCCCCTAATGACTAATGCTGAACAATTTTTTATATGTTTATTGGCCATTTGTGTATCTTTAGAGGTATATTCTTTGTCCATTTATAAATTGAGCTGTTTATTTTTTACTGTTGAGTTGTATGAGTTTATATATATATATATATATATATATATAAAATGGTTATAAAACTTTTACCAGATATGTGATCTTATTCTTGTCACTTTCTTTTTTTTGAGAGAGGTTTTTGCTATAGGGCACGTGCATTCACCGGACAGACAGAGACAGAGAGACAAAAAGCGAGAAGTTACCCGCCCCCCCCAGGCGGGATGGCCACGCTGCAATCCCTTCTCCTCCATTCTCCTCTCTGGATCTAGGGGACGCACGCACACGCACCCGGCGTGAGTTTTAAGCCACCGGGTCTGGGACGCGAACTGCGGTTGACTACATAGGAGTCCAGCGACATAGCCATTACGCTCACTGCTGGTCCCTCTTGTCACTTTCTTAATACTGTCCTTTAGTGTAGAAGAGTCTTTAATTTTGGTTAAGTCTAGTGTGTTTATTTCTTTCTTTTGTTGTTCACGCTTTTGGTGTGGTATCTAACCAAGAATACATTGCCAAATCTAAGGTCACAAGAATTTACACCCTGTGTTTTCTTCCAAGAGTGTTATTGTTATTATTTTTTTTAGGTTTTTGCCATAGGATGCATGTGCTCCTGAGAGAGACAGAGAAAGGGCAAGTGAGAAATTGGCCCCCTGGGGGATGGCTACCTGCAATCCTTTTTCCTCCATTCTCTTCTCAGGATTTTGGGCACACACGCACACACACCCAGTGTGATTTTTCAAGCCACCTGGTCCAGGACTCTAACCGTGGTCAGCCATGTGGGAGTCCAGTACCTTAACTACCATATCACCTGCTGGCTCCTGCCCCTCTGTTTCATCAATGCCATGTATTACATTGGCCCATGGATTTCTTTCCTTACAATGTCTTTATTTTGCTTTGGAATCTGTGTAATACTGGCCTTACAGAATGAGTTGGGAAGTGTGCCCTCTTTTGTGTTTTTGAGAGTTTGGGAAGCATTGGGTTACTCCTTCTTTAAACGTTTAGCACTCAGCAGTGGACTTTGCTGGGAGTTTTGTGATCAGAGTCAGTTTCTGTTTATTGCAGATCTATTTAGACTTTTCCACTTCTTCTTGAGTCAGTTTGAGTAATTTGTGTTTCTCTATGAATTTGTCCATTTCATTTAGCTCAACTAATTTGTTGGCATACAATTTTTCACAGCATTGTGTTATATTATTTTTGTTTCTATAAATTCAAAAATAATGCCTCAGATTTTACTTCTGATTATAGTTATTTCTATCTCCTTTCTTTTTTAGTCAGTCTAGCCCAAAGACTTTGTCAACTTCGTTGATATTTTCAAAGAAAGAACTTTTTGTTTCATTGATTATTGTTTTTCTATTTTCTATCTTGTTTATATCTGTTCTAATCTTGTAATTTCCGTATTTCTGCTAATTTTCTTTTGCTGAGTTGGATTACTCTTTTTTCCTAGTTTCTTAAGATGTTTCTTAAGTAACCAACTTGAGAGTTTACTTTTTTTTTTTTTTTTAATTTTGTCAGAGAGCATGTGTACTTCTTGGAAAGCCGTTTGGGGTAGGAGGAGAAATTCCTCTCCCCTCCCAGCTGAAGGCATAGTCAGTCCCTTCTCCACTTCTCCTTTTGGGATTGTGGGCATGCATGCACATGTGCCCAGAGTATTTCTCAAATCATCGGGTCTGAGACTTGCAACCCGAGACTGACCATGTGAGGATCCAGCCATCTTAGCTGCCACACCATGGGCTGTCCCCCCTTTATTTATTTCTTTATTTTCAATTTTGCTATAGGGTACATGCACTCACTGGAGAGAGAGAGGGGGAAAATAAGAAATCACCCCCCCAGGAGGGATGGCCACATCTCAGCAGAAAAAGAAAAAAAAAGCCCTCTTTAACTTTCTCCTTGGATTTTGAGTGCACATGCACATGCACCCAGCATGTTTTTTGAGCACTGGGTCAAGGACTTGAACTGCACAGTTGGCCAGGTGAGATCCAGGCATCTTAACCACCAAGCTATAGGCTGACCCTCCCCTTTTTCAATGTATATGTTAACAGCTCTAAATTTCTAAGTACTACTTTTGCTGCATCCCATCACTTTTGTTATGTTGTGTTTTTGTTTTCATTTGTCTTCAAGTGTTTTCTAAGTTCTTTGTCATTTCTTTTTGACACACTGATTTGTTTAAGAGTGGTGTTTAAGTCAGTGCCATCTATTTGTGAATTTTCCAGTTTTCCTTCTGTTCTTGATTTCTAGCTTCATTCTGTTGTGATTGGAGAAGAAACTTTGTATGATTTCAGTCTTTTCAAATTTATTGAGACTTGTTTTGTGGCTGAACATATGGTCTATCCCAGAATATGTTCCATGTGCACTTAAAAAGAATTCTCAAGCATGTTCTGCTGCTGTTGGGAGGAGTGTTCTGTATGTATCTGTTAGCCTAATTGGCTTAAATCTTCTGTGTCCTTATTAATCTTCTTTAGATGTTCTGTCCATTATTCACAATTGGGTAGTCAACTATTAGTATTGTGGAACTGCTTGATTCTTCCTTCAATTGTGTCAATGTTTGTTTTACATGTTTTGGTGGCCTGTTCTTTGGTGCATATATGTTAATAATTGTTCATCATCTTCTTTTTTTTTTTTTTTTTTTGAGAGGTTTTTGCTTTAGGGCACATGCGCTCTCCAGAAAGACAGAGCCAGAGAGACAGAAAGCGAGAAATCACCCACGGGGGGGATGGCCACGCTGCAATCCCTACTCCTCCATTCTCCTCTCGGGATCTTGGGCATGCACTCACATGTGCCCAGCATGAGTTTAAGTCCCGGGTCCGGGACTCAAACTGCGGTCAACTACATGGGAATCCAGTGACATAGCCATTCCGCCCACTGCTGGTCCCAATAATTGTTCATCTTCTTGATGCGCCGATCTTTTTATAATATATACTGTCCTCTGTCTCTTGTTAAAGTTTTTATGAAAGTTTATTTCTTCCATGAGGATGAGAAACAGATGTAGATAGAGCATCAGGGTACCCAAGCAGACCTCCATGCAGGGACCCGCCCCAGACTCAGCCAGTCTGGATCATTGGAACCTGAGCTCAGCATGCCCTGGGGCTCAGGAGGCAGAGCCAGAACCTTTCCATGTGGACCTAGTTGTGCTCTCTCTGTCCATTATCCGGTCCCTCTTGGTAGTTTTTACCTCAAAGTCTACTTTTTTTGGCCATAGGGTGCATGCACTTGTCAGAGACAGAAAAGGGAAAGTGAGAAATCACCCCGCTTTGTGGGGAATGACCGTACCACAATCCCTCTCCATTCTCCTTTCAGGATTTTGGGCACATACTCACACTCCCCTGGAGTGATTTTCAAGTTGCTGGGTATGGGACTCACACCATGGTCGACTATGTGGGAGTCCAGTACCTCACCACCACGTCACCTGCTGGCCCTCCTCTCAAAGTCTGTTTGCCTATGTTAATATAGCCACCCAGCACTTTGCTGGTTACTGTTTATATCACTTTCATCCTTTTTGTATCTTTCAATTGAAAATGATTCACACACACACATTTTAATATTGCCAGCAAGTGTGTGCACTCACCAGAGAGAGACAATGAGAGAGGGAGAGAAAACATCCCCCGATGGGGTGTGATCACTCCACAGTCCCTTCTCCATCTGTCTACCCTGTTATGATTTTAGGCACACACACACATGTGCCCATTGTGTTTTTCTTTCTTTTTTTTTCCTTTAAAGAATTATTTATAAAATTATATTTATTATTATTATTATAATTTTTAATTTGCTATAGGGCATTTGTATTCACTAGGGAGAGACAGAGAAAGTGAGAAAGCAAGCCACCAGCTTCAGGACTTGAACTGCAGTTGGCCATGTGGGAGTCCAGCACCTTAATCACCATGCCACCTGCTGGCCCACTTGGTGTGTTTTCATGCCACCAGGTCCAAGAGTCAAACTATGTGGTTGGCCATGTGAGATCTGGCTCCCTCAACCAGGCCAGATTTTATATATATATATTATATATATATATATATATATATATATATACACACACACACACACATTCATACATACATACATACATATACATATATATATACACACACACACATATATATGTATATATATATTTTATATCACCATCGGCTTTTTAAATAAAGTTTTATTGGAACACAGACACACCCATTTGCTTATTCCTCATCTGTGGCTGTTTTCAGGCTACAGTGGCAGAATTGAGTCATTACAGAAAGACTCTATAGCTTGTGAAGCCTGAAATAGTTACCGTCTGATTCTTCACAGGAGACGTTTGCTACCCAGCTGCGGCTCACCACCACAGTGTGGTACGACAGCAGTGTGGTGAGATTCGTCATACACAGCTGGTTTGGCCTCTCTGAAACTTGTGAAATGCGCAGCTCTGAGTGCCTCTGGGCCTCGTTGGCTGCAAAGGGCAGCTGCCCCCACTGCAGCTTTGGAGGCCGTGTGGCTTGGGTGAGGCCCTTGGTGCAGCTTTGGAGGCCGTGTGGCTTGGGTGAGGCCCTTGGTGCAGCTTTGGAGGCCGTGTGGCTTGGGTGAGGCCCTTGGTGCAGCTTCGGTCACAGGTGCTGCTTTGCAGGGCCCGAGGCAGTTTGGAGAAAGTAGGATCTTGGTGAACTGGTGCAGTGGGTCATCTGGTTGCTGCTCACCATCTCATCTGTGCCCCCTCCCCAGTACCATTCAGGGAGACCCCCAGCTATGCAAAGCGGCGGCGACTGGCTGGCCCCAGTGGCTTGGCCTCTCCTCGGCCCCTGCAGCGTTCGGCCAGCGATATCAACCTGAAGGGTGCTGTGCAGCCAGCAGCCTCCCCTGGGCCCTCGCTCCGAAGCCTCCCCCACCAACTGCTGCTGCAGAGGCTGCATGAGGAGAAAGGCCGTGACCGGGATGGCGACGATGTTGACCGAGACAGCGACGCTGGCCTCTCGGCAGGCAGGGTCAGCCAGAGCAGAGTCAGGTAGGGGCTGGGACCCTGGAAGATGGGAGTGGGTGGGGCACCTGAGCCAGAAGTGCCTGGGGACAGGCAGGAGGGCTTCCTTGGTGCTGGGCCCTGTGCAGGGGCCCCAGGGGGCTCTCAGGATGGGGAGGGAGGAGTGAGGCCCTGTGGCCATGGCAGGCTTGATGAGCTGACTCCTGCATGGAGCTGGGCTTGCCTTGAGGACTGTAGGCAGCTGAGGGAGCCTGAGAAGGAGAGGTTGTGGTCAAGCCCGTGGTGTAGAGGCTCAGGAGGGCTCAGGAGGGTGGGATGCCTGGTAAGGGTGCTGGGGACGGAGCGTCCTCTACGAGGGCTCGAAACCAAGGAGGAATTTGATCTCCTCAGCCCTTTACACCTGCCAGGACTGTGGTTTCTGCTCACACTGAGCCCTGGGAGCCTGAGAAGCCAGGGGCATTTGGGAGCCTTGGTGTTCTCAGAACTGAGAGCAGGCTGTGCATGGGGCCTAGGGACACGGGCTGCCAGCTAGCCCCTCTGCCGAGATTGCTCATCAGTAAGACAGGACTGACCTACCCAAGCAGTGTCCTTTGGGAGGAGTCCTCTGGGAAGCCTTTCAGAATGTGCTGACAGGTGAGGGGTCTCTGCTGGGATCCCCTGGTCTTAGTACAGGCAGCCATTGCTGGGGACAAATCTGCCCTCTCTGTGCCTTGAGCACAGTGCTGTCTTTCCTGCTCGTTCAGGTGTTTGGGAGGCATTGCTGAGCAAGCTGCTGCGTACACTGCTTGTTGTTTCATGGTGGTAGGTAGCTTTTGCAGCCTGTCCCTCTGTGCCCACTGTTGGGCTGGCCACACATGTGTCCATCTCATTTAACCTCCATGACTTCTGAGGCCGTGCTCTGCTAGCCTTTTTACAGATGAGAGTTCTGGCGCCCAGGTGGGGAGCGACCGGTCCAAAGCCACAAGCTAGGAGCCCGCAGCCTGGGCCCAGGTGGACTGGTTCTCCGACCGCCTGAGCCTGCGTTCAGCAGAGGGCTTGGGTGGCAGCAGGAGTTGTGAAAGGCCTCCCACACTGTGGCTTCTGTTCTACACCTGATGCTGTCTGCCTAGGCCTGTGGGTTCCCAAGGCTGTCTGCCTGTGCAAGTCCCATTTTCCCCCTGAAGTGCTGCATAGCCCTGTGGGTTCTCTCAGAGTTGAACAGCCCACTGGCTAAAAGAACACATTCTGGGACATTTCCATTTCGCAGAAGGCTGCACTAGTGGGAGTTGTGTGGCTGCCACACGTCCCTCCCTGCATTCGCGTTTTGGCATGTTCATTCACCTTTTCAGCAGTCACAGAACTGAGACCTGCCATGCCAGGGCACCAGTTCACCTGCTCTGTGGACATGACAGAGTCCTTTTCTGTTCTTCCACAAACATGGATTAGTTGCTGGTGTGCCAGATATGGGGGAGTGCTTAGTCAGGTCCTGACTGGGTCTCAGGACATAGACCCTGGGCCCAGGGCTGAGGAGCAGGTGAGCAGCGGCCAGGTAAGGGGCTGCCCTGGGAAGTGGCTAGGGTCTGCAGCCTCCCAGGAAGTGCTGGAGTTGGCGCACTGAAGAGGAACAGGGCATAGGGACCACATGCTTCCTCAAAGGAGAGATGGTATTTGAGCCCAGCTGGCCTGGGGCGCAGTGGCTCCCTCTAGCGCTCCTAGGAGCGCGGTGGAATGTGTGCTCCAGAGGCCGCCCAGAGGGGCAGGCTTGCAGTTGGGAGCTTACCGCGCAGTAACTGGCTAGGTGGGCAAAGATCTGATGAGCAGCCCAGAGGGTGGAGCAGGTGTCTAAGTGCGCCTGGAGCAGCAACCCTTCCCTGGAAGGTCTGGCCATTGGCTGAGAGTGCGGGTCTGACCCACTAGGTACTAGTAGCAGGCTTTCCAATGGGAGTAGAACTGGAGGGCTTAGTGCTCAGATCAGGAGAGTGGCCTGGCAAAGGGGGGTCAGCATACAAGGACAGGTATCCAGGACGTAGGTGCATAGGCCCAGAGGGGAACGGGGGTGCCCAGGGTGTGGCAGTGGTCAGTAGTTAGGAGGCCCAACTGGGGCCAGGAGAATTGGAGCACCCCTCCCTGCCTGTCACTGGCCAAGCCAAAGCCCCCACCCCTCCCCACCCCACCCCTTCTCCAGCTCGCGCTCTGCTGCCCTGACCACCGACCCGGCTCCTTCCCTGCCCCACCTCATCCCACCCCCCACCTCCTGGCACCGCAGTCTCCGCTCCTGGGGGCTGCTCCTGGTGGGGTCCACCAGGAGGGGAGCGAGGCAGGGCCGGCCGCCGCCGCCCGCAGAGGGAGGAGCCGGCCACGGAGGAGGCGGGGCGCACCGAGCGGCCGCGGCATGGAGCGAGCCCGGCGCGCCCGGGAGCGCAGCCCCGCGGCCCCGGAGCCCTGAGCGGGCGCGGCTCGTGCGCTGGCGGGAGCGGGCCGGGCGCGGCGGCGCGGCCCATGGAGCGGCCCCGGGCCGGGCCCCCGGCGGGCGGCGGGCGGCGGGCGCTGCGGCGGCGGCTGCGGTGAGGCCGGTGGCGGGGCCGGGCCGCGCGCCATGGAGGCCCCGGGCGCCGGCTTCGCGTGCCCGCTGCCCCCCGGCATCGCGTCCGTCACCTACGTGTTCGTCTACAGCCCGAGCGGGCCCGGCGGCCCCGGGCCCGCTCCCGGCCCCGGCCCGGCGTCCCCCGCGCCCCCCGCACCGCCGCCCCGGGGCCCGAAGCGGAAACTTTACAGCGCCGTCCCCGGCCGCAAGTTCATCGCCGTGAAGGCGCACAGCCCGCAGGGCGAGGGCGAGATCCCGCTGCACCGCGGCGAGGCCGTGAAGGGTGAGGGGCGCAGGCGTGGGGCCGGGGGCGGGCTGGCTGGGGTTGCAGGGCCTGGGTCCTGGCAATCGCGGAGGGCCATGTGGGGTCTCCGCCCAGGGGGTTTCCCTGGGTCATTATGGGGTGCCTCTGCACTGGTGTCATGGGGAAGGGCCCTGACCTGAGCGGTGTCTGCCTTTGGGGGGGGCTCCTGCCATGAGTCCTGTGGCGTCAGGACAGAGGACCCCCCTCTCCATCATGGTAGGGATGCTGTCGCTGGGGGGTCCTCTCCTGAGGTGCCCTACCCCACTGCAGAGCTCCCTCAAGTAGTGGGGCTCCCTTGTCACTTCTTGGCTGCTCTTTGGAGACACTAAGGATATGGGGGACCCTTGCTGTGTGGGGACATCTCTCAACCTGTGGGGGTATCTGCTGCTGGGACTGCCTCTGTTCTGGGGGCCCCAGTGCCAGGAGAGCTCTTCCACTGGGAGCCTCTGCTGGGGTTGCCCTGTGTCCTGGCGGTTAGCACCCTTACCTCATGGCCTCAGCCAGCTGCCCTGCCAGCCTGAGCCCGAGTTCTTGGCAGTGACCCCTGAGTGGGTGACAGCCAGGATGCGGACGGGGTCAAGAGGTGGGGGAGTGTGGTCAGCAGGGCCTGCCCTGCCTCCTGCCTCTTCGGCGTGTGCCTCCTTCGTGCCGCCCTGTCTGCACGTGCCCGTCCTGTGCCAAGCCCATGCGTGTGTCTCTTTTCCTCATGGATCTTGAAATCTTCCTGGGGAGAAAGCTGGGAGGCTGTGGGAAGACAAGGAAAGCACCAGAGGGTGAGGGGAGTGGGCAGGCTCGAGCCCCGGGTGCTGGGGCAGGTGGGCGCCGGCCGCCTGCGCTGCCCCTCTGACAGCCTGCCTGACTCTGTTTCTCTAGTGCTCAGCATCGGGGAGGGCGGTTTCTGGGAGGGGACCGTGAAAGGCCGCACGGGCTGGTTCCCGGCTGACTGCGTGGAGGAGGTGCAGATGAGACAGTATGACACCCGGCACGGTGAGTGACCACGCGTTCCCCCAGGCAGCCTCTGGGGGCCACCCCTTCCAGCTCCCCTTTGGTCCCTCTTGGCACTAAATCCACGTGTATATTGATAGAGAAAAGACTAGAAGCCAGCTCAAGCACACGCTCAAAGTCTGCACACTTGTGTACACAGTGCAGACATCGTGCACACACACACTGCGTGTACCTGCAGACACGCATGTGTGATCAGATACTTCACATAGAGGGGGGACACGTGTGACATACCCACAGGAGGGACACACGCATGACCGAGCCTGTGTCTGGTGAACCCACACGTGACTCCCAGTGGCCGAGGTTATCCCTTCTGCATGGCCCTCACAGAAACACAGGTGCTTGAAGTGCACAATTCGTGTGTGGCTGGCAGGCAAGGAAGGAGGCCAGTGCGGGAAAGGGGGCGTTTTTCCAAGGTGGACAGATTGTCCAAGTGGGCAGAGCAGGGAGGCCTGGACCAGCCAAGAGGAAATGAGGCCAGTTGGGCCTGGTGGGGCTGTCACTGTGCCCTGGGGCTGGGACGGTCTGCGGGCAGCAGGCAAGGCCGTCTGTGGAGGCTGCAACTCCTGGGGCTGGTGAGTGCCTCAGTCTAATCCTGCTGACCACCGGGGCTTTCTCCGAAGGACCCCTGTAGCTGTTGGGATCCGGGGATGTTGCTAGTAGAAAGCGATCGCTATTCTTTTGGGGTCCCCAGGCCAGGGGTGTCTAGGCGTGTCCCACAGGGGTCCTCAGAGGCCCCCAAACCTATCAGGTTATTTCTGGCCCAAATAGCTGGGGGGACAAGTGAGCTTTTCCTGAGCGGGGTCACTAGTGGTCACTAGCATGTGTTTGCATCAGGGCCTGCGTGACCCTCCTGTGTACTGAAGGACTCGGCCCGGGTTACTGTGTCCTCTTCCTTGGGTTAAGTTTCTCAGCGTATCTGATCTGGACCCCTCATCTGGTCCTGGCTAAGCGGATGCCAGGGAGGCAAGGAGTTCAGCCATGGACCCGCTCCGAGGCAGGTGCCTTTACCCTTCGGCTGACCGTTCCCACCACACCTGACAGCTCTCTTGGGGGAACTGGAGGGTGAAAGGGACTGGGTCCCCTTGTTCTCTCCTGGAGGAGGGTGAGGTGGGGTGCAGACAGAGAATGGTTTCAGAAGTCTGGGCCCTGCTTCAGATGAGGGGGAGGTTCCACACCTGTGAGGAGGGGCAGCGTGTACGTGGAGGCAGCGGTGAAGGTTCTGGTTTGAGAACTGGTGATCCGGGGCATTTGGACCTGTGTGAAGCTGAGAAGGGTTGGGCTGGAGTCAGATTTGGAGAGTGGCAGGTGTTCACTGGTTCTACGCTGGGCCCTGTTCTGGTAGCCCAGATCACAGAGGGACGCTGATGTGTCCCTTGGATACTACAAATATGTCAGCATCTTGCTGTCTTAGAGACTGTGTGGCCGCGGGAACTCCCTGGCTTGGCCTGGAGAAGTCTGAGAGCGCCAAGGAGGCGTCATTGAGCCGAGTCCTCTGGGTGGTCAGTGGGGCTGGGGGGCGGGTGTCTGGCCTGCTCTGACAGCATGGGCCCTGGCTCTCCGATACACCTCACACCTGAGAGTCACTGGCCGGTCCCAGCACCCTGGGAGGTGGGGCTTGTTGTCATTAGGCCATTTCTGGGGGTCACTGCCCTGAGGGGCAGGGTCTCATTGTGGGACAGTCACTCTGTGTGGGGTGAGGGTGGCAGGGCTGTATGGGACATGAGGCTAGGGGTGGCTGTGGGCTTGAGGGAGGGCAGCACTGCTGGGGAGATGGCAGGCCATGTCGATCGTACGTTTGTTCAGGGCCAGGGCAGGGTAGGGAGGTGGAGAGGGGCAGTGCACAGGAGCTGGTGTTGGGGAAGGAGCTGGAGGCATTTGGGTCACCATGAGGCTCCTGGACAGGGCATGATGGGGTAAGTATCAGAGGACCTGGGTGGACTGAGCATTTCACGGTGGGCAGTGGCCAGGGACCTGCAATGCTGCCTGCAGACACATGGAAGCAGGATTGGCCTCCCTCTGACCCAGCTACAGACCCAAGTGGCAGCTCTGGTTTGAGACTCTCACCTGGGACCAGGGCTGAATCCTGCCAGAGGCCAGAGGTCAGCCCGTAGCTTCCAACAGACCCAGGTCCCACAAGCAGATTTGATTCTGGGCCTGGAGTGGGGACAGAGAAGGACTTAAAGGCAAGGAAGGGGCCCTGTCCTGGCCAATGCGTGCAGGCCAGGCTGGCCTGGGGTCAGTGCCAAGCTCTAAGCAGCGAGGGGCCAGGGGCCAGGGGCCCTCTAGGGCAGGAACAGCGGAAGGAGCCAGGAAGCAGAGGTCAGCCTGACCAGCACCTGTGCTGTGACCCTGCCTCGTCCCTCCCTCTTTTTCCAGAAAGGTTCATCATCACTTGGGGGTTATGCTGGGAGTCTTTGCACCAGCAGGCTTTATATGTTTGATTAATAAAACCAGAAAATGAATTTGTGTTATATAGTAAATATAGTTTGTTTGCTTGAAAAAGTCTAAAAATGAGAGCGTGAACTGCACGTTCAGGCGCTGTGAGCTTACCTGCACGGGGGTTGGGCAGAGGCAAGAGCGGAGAAGCTGGGGGACCCTCTGAGGGGAAGGAACCCACAGGAGGCCGTTGGCTTCCTGAGAGTCAGGCAGGTTTGTGGGGCCTGAAGCCCACACCCGTTCTCCCCTGACATCCATGTCCCACCCAGCCACTGTCCATCCCACCATCTCCTCACTCATTGCCCTCCCAGCTTACCCGAGCTATCTGTTGATCCAGCAACCCATGTAGTCCCCCCACACCCATTGGCCATCCTCTCATGGAGGGATCTACCCTTCCACCCCCTTCCTTCTCTCTGCCCACCCGTTATTATTATGTGGCCACCTCCCTTTTGACCGTGCCTTCTGTCCGTCCATCATGGATGGGTGGTAGCCCGCCACCTACCCTTGCAGTCTGTCAGGGGTCGCCGTGCCATGCTGTGCTGGGGGCCAGAAGAGGGGATCCCCGTGAGCAGTGCTTGTTACTGTCACTGAACTCACAGCTAATGGGGAGACAGGCCGCAGAAATCCAGGTCCCTCTCCTGCCCTCATCTCTTACCTGTCACTGCCCTGCTCCAGCCGCACAGGCACCAAGCTGTCCCTCTGGGTAGGCTTTGCCCTGACTGCCCTGCCCCGCATGCCCACAGGCTGCTCCCTGATGTCCCGGTCCTGAGGTCTGCTCTGCTCTCCCTTCCTGGTGAGGTCTTTACGTGACCCCTAGACTGGCTAACTCTCCCTGCCCTCATCCTGCTCGCTTTTCTTCTAAGTGATCGCTGCACTTACCATGTTACTGGGTTTCTGGGAAAGTCATGATGCATAGAAAAACAGAAAAATACAACATGTATTTATCTGCCGGTTCTCTCTCCCCAAATAGATGATAAACTCCACGAGGGCACAGACTTTGATTCTCTGCTGTGTTCACAGAACCTAGATTGAACACTGCTGGGCAGGAGCGTAAAAATACTTACTGAAGGGAAAATGAATCTCGAGAAATGCCACAAGAAGACGACGAGGGAAGCACTGCAGGGTGTGAGGCAGGGCCGTGGTGTGCCTCTTGCCCTTCGAGGTCCTGGAGGTTGAGGCCAGAGGTGCTGGGCCAGGAGGTCCAACTGGTTCTGGAGGAGCTGCCTGCAGCAGGGTGGTCTTGGCTGGTGGCATAGGCCGAGCCTTTAGGAGACTATGAGGGGCAGCGGGCAGACTGGCCAGCTCCGTGATGGTCATGAGGGCCCCTGAGGCCCAGGGGACAGGTTGGCAGTGCTCTGGGTTGCAGTGAGGAGAGAAGGGGGCTCTGCCCTGGCACCACTCAGAGGCAGGTCTGTAGTGAAGGGCCCCCTGGTTGAGTGTCAGGGCTGTTGTGAGGATTCATCGAAGATACGTGCCACATCCATGCCAAGCTCGTGAGTGTAGCGCAGCACTTGCACACGGCTGCAGGTCATGCACAGATGCGTGCATACACACACGTAAGCACCGCACACAGCACTTGCACACGGCTACAGGTCATGCACACAGACACAACACAGCAGTTACACACATGGTACACTGGTCTACGACACAGCACTTATACATGACTGCAGGTATGTGTGTGCGCACACACGCGCACACACATAGCACACCCCTCTGCTGTCAGCATTGGGGCCACTTGGCCTTGTGGTCCCAGTGCTGCTCAGTCAGAAACTCGCCCCGCTGCTGCCCCCTAGTGGCCATGGCCCAGCCCAGGGTTTCCTGCATGGCTCCCTCAGCCTTCCTGCCTTAGGGTCTGGACCAAAGACTTCAGGATTTGGGGCACCCCGCTTTCATGTGGGCCGGCCCAGCCAAGTGTGGGGCACAGAACCTGGCGATCAGCAAAGTGGAGGGTGTCGCAGGCCAGCTGGAGGCCACAGCTGTCCATCAGGCCCTGTCCCTCTCTTCAGAAACGCGGGAGGACCGGACAAAGCGGCTTTTCCGCCACTACACTGTGGGCTCCTATGACAGCCTCACCTCACACAGGTATGGCACGGGGTGCTGCCTGGGTCACGTGGATGGCATGGGGTGGGTGTCGGATGTAAGGGTCCAGAGCAGGTCCAGGAGGCCATGGTGTGCAGAGGGCAGGGGGACAGGGGGAGGGCACTGGCCCAGCCCAGGGTGACCCGGGGTGAACGGCGCCAAGGGGGCCTGTGGGGTCAGCCTGGCTGGCTGTGCTCCCTCCAGGGCTTGCCTCACCCCTCCATGCTCCCCCAGCAGTGACTATGTCATCGATGACAAGGTGGCCATCCTGCAGAAACGGGACCACGAGGGCTTTGGCTTTGTGCTCCGGGGGGCCAAAGGTAATGGCGGTGGGTGCATGGGTGCCAGGCAGCGAGCTGTCCCTGCTGGAGCTTCTTTTTGCTTCCTGTCTCTGCCCCTCCGCTCTGCTGTCAGCCCCCACCCCTGCTCTCCTTCCCCAGGTACCTACCCTCCCTTCTCTCTGGCCACACCCTTCCTCACTCCTCTGTCCCGACTGTCTTGGTCTGGAATGTCCGAAACGAGGCAACCGATACTGTGCCTTCATTGTTTCCCTACCGCCTTTGCTGGGGGGACCTCACATGGGTCCTTGTGGTTGAGGCGAGTGGGCGTTTTGCAGAGGAACGAACCCCCTCCTGTGCGGGTACCCTGGTGCCCACCCAGCTCACTGCCTATGTGCGGAGTCGAGGCTGCTGTGTGGCAGCCACCCTCACCCACACCGTGCAGGTGAAGCCTTCCTCATTGCCCCCTGCAGCAGAGACCCCCATTGAGGAGTTCACGCCCACCCCAGCCTTCCCCGCTCTCCAGTACCTCGAGTCCGTGGATGTGGAGGGCGTGGCCTGGAGGGCCGGGCTCCGCACTGGAGACTTCCTCATCGAGGTGAGGCCTGGCCGGACCTGCGAGGCAGGTGTGGTGCTGACCCCTGCGCCCTGACGGGCATGTGCCTGGGGCACCCCACCAGCTGCCTGTCTGTCCCAGGTGAACGGGGTGAACGTGGTGAAGGTTGGACACAAGCAGGTGGTGGCTCTGATCCGCCAGGGTGGAAACCGCCTTGTCATGAAGGTCGTGTCGGTGACAAGGAAGCCGGAGGAGGACGGGGCTCGGCGCAGAGGTGAGGGCTCAGGCCTCTGTGCCCAGACTCCCCCTTCAGGCCCATGACCTTGGACCTTTGGCCTGGGGCCCACGTTCCTCTCCCACCCGACTGCAGGCTGCTGACATCAGACTCCTGAACCTAGGCCAAGAGCCCACACTGTGGCCTGAGTCCCTTCCTGTTCCTGATATTAGATTGCCGGCCTGGCCCCTGGCCCGAGGCCTCTGACCCCTGACCCCAGGATGCCCTTTTCAGATCCCCACCCCCTCCTTCCCGGCATCCCCCAGCCCCTGGTGTGGCAGAGCCCTCCTTCCCGACACCACCGGCAGCTGCCTGGAGGCCGGGGTTGCCATGGCAACTGTGAGGTTGACGCTGCTGCTGCTGCTGCTGCTGCTGCTTATTGTCGGAGGGAAGGGGGAGGCGGCTCCTGAGGGAAGAGGAAAGCGTCTTCTCCCCGCGACGACGCGGCACAGCCGGCCCAGGAGGCCTTGCTGGCCTGGCCTAACCCAGGCCTGGCCCCCCAAGGGCTTGTGGCCACCCGAGGTGGGACTGGGGGAGCCCTGGAGTGGCAGGAGCCTGGCCTGCTTGGAATCCCTTCCAGCCCCACCTCATGGCTCAGGTGCCCCCTCACTCAGCCTTCAGAGCCTGCAGGGTGGGTGCTCAGGCCAGAGCCAGCCAGCACTGGGACCCCCACCAGTGCCCTTGACTACCTCCCGAGGCCCTGGCTCCAGGGGTCCCGGGCCCCCAAGGCCCTCCCTGAGCCCCCAGCGCCATGAAGAAGTTTGCGTCCAGCCGTAGCCTGAACAAGATCCTGGCACAGTGCGACTCGTCCTCGCGGGAGTACGAGGAGATCCAGGCGGTGGAGCGCAAGTGGCACCTGCACCTGGCCACACCGCGCCGCCTGCTGCTGGATAGGAGGGCCAAGGCCTCCCTCTTCTTTGCAGCCCCGCCGCCCCCTAAGAGGGCCCCCAGCACCACTCTGACCCTGCGTTCCAAGTCCATGACGGCCGAGCTCGAGGAACTCGGTGAGCACGGAGGTAGACGGTGGGTGGACAGCCCAGGGGCCAGACCGAGGGGCATGCAGGCAGTGTGGAAGCCAGAAGTCCTGAGCTGGGGGGAGGAAGACGGACATACAAGCGAGTCAGGTAGCTGGGTGGTGGGTGACCAGGTTACGGGGCCTGACTCACCAGTGTGTGCATGTGCGTGTGTGTACATGTGCTCCCTTCATGCATGCATTTCATCTGTGTGAGAGAAGAGCCACAGTCAGGTGATCTGGGATCTCCTCTGGCCCCACCTGGCACTAGCTGTGTTGTTTTGTGTTTATTTATGCTCTTGGTCAAGAGAGCTGCTGACCTCACAGGGCCACATGAGCATGACTGCCATGGTGGCAGACTGTCAGGGGCCTTGTGAGCTGCAGGAGGTGAACAAGTGTGTGCGGCTTTGATGGGCACATGTGGGGCCAGACTCAGGTTGGCCACTAACAGCCTCACTGTGGCTTATCTTGACATATGTGATTGTCAGTAGGCTCATCACGCATGTCCCAGTACATGTGGTTGATGACATGTTCTTCCCTTCTATGGCTGAGCTTAGTCCTACCTGCCAGACTCAGCTGTGTCCCAGTCACAGAAGGCGCCCTGATTCTGGTCCTAATCTGATCCCTGGACAAGTTCTGGCTACAGGAACGACACGATCCTGATTCATAGCTGAGCTGTGACACTGTTCCTGCCATGGGCTGAGCAGCTCCTTTCTAGGCAGGCACCCTCGACTCCAGTTTAGTTCAGTGTGGAGAACTTCCCAGGTAGGCTGTGCTGACACAGTCAAGGTTTTCTTTACCACAGATACTCTGAATCAATTAAGGTAAAACTAAATCAGATAGACAAGTTAAAACAAAGGGAGAAGATCCCCAGGTCTCAAAAATGGAGACAGAAATCAAAGCCAGGGGAGTAGAAGAGCCTGGGATGATCCTGTGGCCTGTGATACAGGTCCAGGGGGAAGAGGATGGGGCCTGATGTGCCCGCTCCAAGGGCAGGAGATGTGGTCTAGACCTGTGAGAAGTGGGGAAGCTAGAACAAAGCCTAAGAACTGGAATTAGCATCAAAAGAACTGGAAGCCACAGAAGGATGATAGAGAGACAATAAAATAAGATGTTTAAGTTATTACAAAGTGTAAGAGAACTAGCAGAACCACTAATGAAAAAAAGCAGACCAGAACCAAAAAGGAGTAAGCACATTTTAAATAGATCCCTAAAGAACTGTTATTGAAACAAAAATGATGGTCACTGAGATGAAAAAAGCATAATAATGACTGGACAGAGGAGATTACCAAGAATGAAGTAAGAAAGATAAGGAGATGCAAAACATCCAATAGCAATTAAAAGACTAGTTATAAGATCCTAGTGTCTACTGAATGGGAGTCCCAGAGAGAAAGAATAAAAAGAATGGGGAAGAGACAATGTTTGACCCCAAAACTGAACAAAGACTGAAGACTTCAGTTTGAAGATGTATAAATCCCAAGCAAGGAAATAAATCTGTATCTATAGGCCTGTAATAACAAAACTTCAGAACACCATGAACAAATGGAAAAATCTTAAAAACTACCAGAGAGAGAAGCAAGATGATTTGAAAAGGAGGAGTGATGGTTTTGCTGACTGCAGACTTCTTATCCGCAATAGTAGATGGCAGAAGACGATGGAACAATAACTTCAGAGTTTTGAACCCAAATGCCACTCCACCTAGAGTCACATACCCAGCTCAGCCCACTCACTCAAGAGAGGCTGAGAATCTAGCAGACATCTGGCCCCAGTGTAAGGGTCCCAGGTCAGTCGCAAGGAGCTGATTTGTCATGGTGATTGAGGGTCAGATGGATCAATAAGCCAAGACCAGCAGGTAACTGGGTCTGGCTGGATACAGGTCAGGGTTCTGGTGAGTAGGACCTTGGAGTCTCCTGCCAGAGGCTGTCACAGCCATGATCAGTATATGTTCAGAAGGGACCTTCGTGTTGCACAGAGGCTTTTGGGCAGCCTGAGGTCTGGAGGGAGTCCTAGCACCCAGGGACTGTCCCACAGAAGGGGAAAAACCAGCTTCTGCTCTTGGGGCTTTTCTGTCTGCAGAAACTCTCTTCCTGTCTGCTCTGCTCTGGGCATTCCCTGTACTACAGCAGCCTCAAAAAAGGGCTGTTGGGGTTGCTCTGTGGGCCCACGTCTTTCAGCAGAGCTCACTCACAGTTTCAGGCCAGCATTGGTTCTCCAGACTTTGCCCTGCAGAGACTGGGAAGCAGGAAAGGGTAGCTCAGTACAGAGCCTCTGGCCACACTTCTGGGCGAGGGGTCACAGCTTTGATGCTGAATCCGGGGCTCTTTGTGTTGTTCTCTTTAAAAAATGCTTGATTTCTTATTTATATTTAGTTGTACAGCTGTATAGCATACAGTGTGGTTTTGTAAAGCCATGTTGTTCTCTTCAGAGAAGGGCCCAGGCTGCCTGGAGCTGGGGAAACTGCCCTGTCCCCAGAGGACAGCTGTCCCGGGAAGCCAGCCCACTTACCAGCCTCCTGACCCAGACCTCTCTGGGAATACCTGATTTGAGGAGTTCAATCTAGCATCAGGATTTCCCATGGTACTTAAGGGACCACCCTACAATCAGAATCTGTGCTTTTTGAAAGTAGAAGTAAGTCCTGTTGGGCCATTCCCTGCATAAACATTTCAACCTGCCGGTCACACTGCCAAGAGCTGATGGAGACCTTGGAATCCTTAGTCTGTGGAGATGACCCAGACACTAGGAAGAGAAGGAAGTGTGAGGTGACTGAGGACTTGGTGAGCGTGGGAGAGGCGAAGTCCTGCAGGCAGAGGTGGGCAGGGTGGTGCGAGCACAGTTCCGTGCTGGTACATACAAGGTTTTGGTGTCAGAAATGGGAGTGAGAGGAGGGCTTGGGGAGGGACCCCCCCCCTCGAGACAGGCATGGAACGAAGTGTAAGGCAGTACCCCACCCAGGTCCCTCGCACTCACGGCCATCCCACACAGTTCTGTAGGCTTGAACCAGGAACGTGCTGGGCCACAGGTCTGGGGAGGGCCTGGCGGGTCCAAGTCCCTCTTATCTGTTTGTTTTCCCAAGACAAACTTAGGCTTCCCTGTAGTTTCCTGCTCTCTCTCAGGATGAGAGTGTCAGGGACGGTGTTCCTGTGAGTGGCCTCAATCTGGAAAAGTTTTGTCTGCCAGACACGCTTGCCCTGACTTTCGTTTGAACCTGTGTTGGGCAGAATGCTCAGGGGTGACCACCGCACCTTTCAGTGACCTCTGAACTTGGTTTTCATGGGTTTTTGCCTTTTTCTGAACAAACCCATGACTGAATTGAGTGTGGTTTAGTTGTGCATGTCTCTACATGTGCCTGTGTGTGGACATGTGCATGCATGTGCATGTGTGCGTGGTCACACAGTGTGTGCATGTTGTGTATGTGTGGCATGTGCATGTGTGTACACATATGAGTGAGTGGACACACATTTGTATGTGTGGACATGCAGCATGTGTATGCATGAGTGAATGTGTGAGTGGACACACATCACACAAGCATGTGTGTGTGAGTTAATGTGTGAGTGGACATGTGTGTGTGAGTGTGAATGGACATGTATGTGTATATGTATGTGTGTGAGTGGACACATATGTGTGTATGCCTGATTGCAAATGTGTGAGTGGACACATGGTCTGTATATATGAGTATGTTAGTGGGTATGTGTGTGCATGAGTGCGACTGAGTGGACATGTGGCGTGTGTGTGTACTCACATGTAAGTGCATAAGTGTGTATGCGAGTGTGACTGAGTGGGCATGGGTGTGTGTGCACTCACGTAGGTGGACAGGTGTGTGTGTGTGACTGAGTGGACATGGGTGTGTGTGTGTGCTCACACACGTAGGTGCATAGGTGTGTGTGTGAGTGACAGTGGGCATGGGGGAGTGTGCACTCACATGTATGTAGGTGGACAAGTGTGTGCGTTAGTGTGACTGTGGGGGCATGTGTGCACTCTCACACATAGGTGCACAGGTGTGTGTGTGAGTGATTGGACATGCGGGGGTGTGTGCACTCACATGCACAGGTGTGTGTACAAATGTGACTGACATGGAGGTGTGCTCACACATGTAGGTGCACAGGTAGGTGTGCACACATGTGACAGTGTACATGTGTGTATGTACGCTCATACACGTGGGTGCACAAGTGTGCGTGCAAGTGTGACTGGATATGGGTGTGTGCGCTCACACGTAGGTGCACCGGTGTGTGTGTGTGTGCGTGTGAGCAGACATGCGGTGTGTATGTGTACTCACACATGTGGGTGCACGGGTGTGTGAGCAAGTTTGACTGGACATGGGTGTGTGTGTGCGCTTACACGTAGGTACACAGGTGTGTGTCCTTGCCTGTTGTGTTTCCTCTCGAATTTCACGCCGTGTCCCAGTGTACCAGGGTCTAGGCAGGGCTGCTGCTTGTGGTCTGGTAGGCGTGCAGCAGGTAGATCTGGGAGGGCTGCTTGTGGGGGTGGGGTGGGCCAGAGCGGGGGTGGTGCTGCTTACCCCTGTACTCTGTTTTGATTCCAAGCCTCCATCCGGAGAAGAAAAGGGGGTGAGTCACTTGCCCGTGTCCCAGGGCCCCGGCTTTCCTGACCCTGTCTGGGAGTGCTGGTGTGTGAGGAGACCCCAGTTCCCTCCAGGCCGCGCCTCGTGGGCCTTCTCCCTGGGCATCTGGAAGGGGTGTGGTAGAAGGGCCTGGGGACAGGCAGGGTGGTCCCAAGGGCGTGACCGGAAGCCTTGGGGATTCTGTGAGCTGGGGCTTGTGGGTCTCGGAGGTGGCAGCCTGATGAGGAAGAGCTAAGGGACCTGGTGGAAGGCACTGCGAGTGCTGTGGCTGGAGCTGGGGGGAAGGGTTCTGAGGTGCCCCCAGGACTTCAGGGAGAGAGGGTGCTCAGCGCTCGCCAGGGTAGTGGTCTCAGACTGTCTGTCCTGGGCCCACCTAGTGCCAACTGCTCGCAGGGCCACGACTGGAGCTGACAGCGCCTTCAGAGCAGGGCTTGGCGTCCCACAGCACTGGGGGGACACTTGCATCCTGCCTACACATCATCTCTCAGGCCCACCCCCTGGATCCTCTGAGGCTGTTCCCCATCGCTCCTGTGTGTCTGGTCTTAATGCAAGAGACACCTGTCCAAATCGGGCAGAGTCACCTGGTTTGGGCCTGGCACTGAAGCCTCCACCAGCATCCTCTGCATCTTCAGTAGATGGGAGTCAGGTCCCAGAAGAAGCCTAGGTCGCCTGTGGCCCCATGTCTGCAGTTCAGAGCCAAGAAAGGCCTGGGAGTGGGGGCGCAGCGGCACCACCAAGTGAGAGGGCTGGCGTTGCAGCCAGGACACAGGTGTCTGTTGGGCCCTCCTGGCCCCTGTGTGGCCTGCAGTCTGCCTCCTTGGCCCTGTGAAGCTCCCCACCCCCCCACCCCCTTGCCCCTTGCGTCAGGCCCAGGGTAAGTGCTCTGCCAGGGTCTTTCACGGCTAGGGTCAGGTGACAAGGTCCCCTCCAGGAACTGTTTTCCCATACTTTTGGTGAAGACACAGCTGTTTTTGGAACATTCTGGCCCTGCCTTCAGTTCATTAGTGGGCCTTCCAGGGTGCCTCGCAGTGGCCCATGTCCTTCTCCCACTGCATAGGAGTGAGGGGTGCATTGTCTCCCCAGCAGGACCCTCGTCCCTGCCAACATGGCCCTGTTGGTCAAACAGCTGTAGATTCTGCCAGGTCCCATTAGGCGTAGAGCTGACTGTATGTGAGTTCCAGTGCCCAGCTGTGGTTCCTAATGGACTTTGTTTTCCCCTTTGAAATATATTCTTTAAGAATATATTTTCTTGGGACTGGCAGTTGGCGTTATGGCTATGTCGCTGGACTCCCATGTAGTTTTCCACAATTTGAGTCCCAGACCCGGTGGCTTAAACTCACGCCGGGCGCATGTGTGTGCGTGCCCAAGATCCCAAGAGGAGAAGGGATTGCGGCGTGGCCATCCCTCCTGGGGGGTGATTTCTCGCTTTCTGTCTCTGTCTCACTTTGTCTGGTGAGCGCACACGCCCTATAGCAAAAACCTCTCCAAAAAAAAAAAGACTATATTTTCTTCTTTTGTTGGGGGATTCATGTCAACCTTATCAGCCTGTAATTTGCAGAATTCTTGCCCTCCTTTTGGAAACTGCCCATGCCTTACCAGTGGGCATGACCAGAGACTTGCTTGGTAAACTTGGGGTGTCTGGGCTGGCTCTGCCCTGTGCCTGGAGAGGCAACCTCCTGGACCACCAGCTCAGGTAGCAGCCCGTCTAGTGAAGTGACTTGCTACATGTGTTCCATACGAACGGTTGCGCTCTCTGCTCATGTTTCCCGTGACTTCTGGATTGTGTGGTGGCTAGGTCTGATCTCTCCTAGATCTGTGATCTTGGGCAGCTTATCTCTTTCTGAGCTCCCGTTTCCTCCTGGGTAAAGTGAGGGCACTGAGAAGCCCTTTAGGTGGTTGCTGTGGGTGAGAGGAGAGCCTTGTGCACTTAATAAGAGTGGCAACGGTGATTTCTGCTTCTAAAAGAGACTGACTGACTTCATCACAAAAGCAGATGAGGAGAGAACCCTCAAACCAGCAACGCTTGGATGTACTGGGCCCCACCACCTGTGGTGCTGGCTGCCCTGCACAGGCCGGTGGGCTGTCCACTCGCATTTCCATGTGTTGGGCTATGCCATTGAGGGCAAGGGGATTTGGTCTCTTCTTCCAAGGGCCCTCACGTCTCATGTGCATTTGTCACTGTGGACATGGGGTTGGGAGCTTTTTTTTTTTTTTTTGAGAGATTTTTGCTATAGGGCGTGTGCGCTTGCCAGACAGACAGAGAGAGACAGAGAGACAGAAAGTGAGAAATCACCCCCCGGGGGGGCGATGGCCACGCCGCAATCCCTTCTCCTCCATTCTCCTCTCGGGATCTTGGGCACGCATGCACACGTGCCCGGTGTGAGTTTTAAGCCACCGGGTCCGGGACGCGAACCACGGTCGACTACGTGGGAGTCCAGCGACATAGCCATTACGCTAACTGCTGGTTCCCCGGGTTGGGAGCTTTTTTATGCCTGTTGTATTAGACAAGTACACTGAGTCAAAGATGTTAGGTCAGGGCAGTCAGCACCAGGCTAGGTCAGGTCTGGGCTGGGAATAGGGCCTCTCAGGGGAGTTGGTTTACTCCTGCAGTGGGTTGGAGAGGAAGTTGGCATTGAGACCAACCACAGACATTATCTAGTGAGAGGCCCCTGGAGAGTAAAAAGGGCCAGGACCAGCTTGACCAAGCTTATGGCTCCCTAGGGTTGGCAGTCCCAGAGAGCCAGGAAGGGCCGGGGAGTGGATGCAGGGGTGGCATTGCAATGTGGACACATGTGTGCTCTAGTTCCCACTGCGTGCCCACTCACAGGTCCTTAGTGGGCTCTGGGATGGGCTGGGTGGACCCACCAGTGGCAAGAGCCACTGACCCCCTGGGAGAGTAGTTGAGCAGAGCTCTGACAGTCTTGGTACCTGTTAGTTTCGTAAAACTTCCATATCATTTGGCAAATCAAAAGTACCAGTTTTAGGGTCAGCCAGTGGTGTAGAGGTTAAGGCAGTTGGATCCCACATGGCCGATGGCATGGTTCAAGTCCTGGACCTGGCAGCTTGAAAAATATACCCAAGGCATGTGTGTGTGCACCCAGAACCCTGAGAAGAGAATGAAGGAGTGTGGCCATCCTCCCTGAGGGATGTGCACATTCCCTATAGCAAAATTTAAATAAATAAGTAAATAAAAATTTAAAGAACACTGATTTTATTTTCGTAAAATTAAGCAAACCAAAAAATGCTGTTTGGGTTTCTTGTTCATTTAGATGAAGGAGTTAAAGTTGTGTGCTCGGGCCTGCTTGGTGAGACCTTCCTGGTTCCTGCACCCTCTTGGTCTTGCCTAGGCGCCAGCTGTGCTGACCCCCCTCTGGCTCCTGCTGCTCCCTGAGAGACTGGAGGAAGGGCCAGCACCACCTCCCTACTTCCTTTTTTGTTTTAGCATCTTCCAGTCTGGGTGGGCCTGCTTTTACTTAAGGCAAAGAAAGAAGGTTCTTTGGCCTGTTTTGTGTTATCCCATTTTTAAAGTCCCTAATCTGAGGCAGCAGCCTTTTCAGAAAGTGTGTCCCATCTACCTGTTCATTCATTATTGACTCACTCACCCATTCAGACATTCTTCACGGACTCCTGCTTGTACCTCAGAGTCTGTTGAGGGCAAGGGGATAGCTCATGTCCTGTGCGGTGGTAGGCGGGGACAGATGGGAGCAGGCCACGTGCTGAGCGTATGACGGTAAAGGAGGAGCAGATTCAGGAAGACTGGCCTCTGAGTGCTCTGTCTCCTACCCTGACCCTCTCCTTGGGGGTCAGTCAGAACAGCCTTTCTTGCACTGGGCCCCACAGATTCCCTGGAGTTTCCCAGGGACAAAGAGGCTGGTCAGGCTGGCGTCTCAGGTCTGGGGTGTGAGGGACTTAAGTGGGATGTGAGACATGGACCTCAGCTTGGGGTCCCAGCTGAGCCTCAGGTGGTAAGGGGCCTGAGGACAGGTGGTCCCAGTGGCCATTGTGCTGGGTGTCGGCTGACCTGTGGGGACACGGGTGGGCTGGAGGCAGGGCGGTGCTGAGCTGGTGTCTCACGGCTGTGCAGAGAAGCTGGACGAGATCCTGGCAGCTGCTGCGGAGCCCGCGCTGAGGCCGGACATCATGGATGCCGACTCCAGAGCCGCCACGGTCAAACAGCGGCCCACCAGTCGGAGGATCACCCCTGCGGAGATCAGTGTGCGTAGCTGGGCCGCAGCTCTGGGAATGGGTTCGAGGATCATGCCCCCTTCTGAGGGGAGTCCATTGGTTACACCCTTCCTTGGGGCAGGCAGTCTGTGGCCTCTAGGAGACCCGAGTAATGGCTGCCCAGTGCCGGGGTTCCTGCTGGGGCCCTGGCTGTGGTGCCTCTGGTTTGCAGTTTCTGTGTTCTTTCTGGGAGACTTAGGTGGGCCTGCGGAGGCCTCCTTGAATGGTGTTTCTGCCCTGCCCCCCTCACCTGGAGCCTTCTGGGCTCTCCCTACCCAAGGCCAAACCCATGGCTGCACCTACCTGGCCACAGTGACCATGCTGGGTGGTTGCAGCCTAAACTCCTGGCCCAGGCAGTGCCAGCCCTATTGGAGGAAGTGCATGGGGCATCTGGTCTCTGGTGAGGAGGACGGGTGGGAGTGGGTTGAGACCTGGGGGCCCAGCACCCTGGAACCTCTATGTTCCCCTCCCTGACCCACAGTCCTTGTTTGAGCGCCAGGGCCTCCCGGGCCCAGAGAAGCTGCCCGGCTCCCTGCGGAAGGGGATCCCACGGACCAAGTCTGTAGGTATGTGGGCTGTGGGGCTGCATGTGGCCTGGGAGGGCTTGGGTTCGGAGGACCTTGCCTCTCCTGCCCCCTGCTGGGCCTTCCTGAGTCTGCCTCTCCTGGCTCCAGCCTAGGGGTCTCGTGTGCCTGTGGACATATGTAGGGTTGGTCTTTCCTTAAACCCAGAGGTATGTTGCTAGAGAGACCCTTGGATTCTCTCCTACCCACTGCTCCTTGTCCCTCCTGTGGGCACCAGTGTCCCTGCCCCAAAGTCAGTTGTCCCCTCTCCTAGATGCTCCTCTGCACCTGAGCATATGCCAAGTTTCCGGCCCTAAAACTACCTGCCCTCCCCTCTTAAGTAGAGTTCTCTCCTCCCCCTTACAGCTAATTTCCCCCCCAAAAGTCACCTCTCCTTGGTATCTCCCTGTGCTCATCTGTCAGCCTGTGGCAGGCTAGCTCCGTCCAGACCCACGTGGAAACTGCTCCCATAAAGGTCCCTTCTCAGTGGACACAAACCTGACTTCTGACTTCTTCCTGACTTCTGTGCATTGGGTTTCATTCTCCTTGAGCCCCTCCTGCCAGGGCCCTGGAGCAGCACGTCCTGATTTTCCCTCCTTTGCAGGCTATATACTAGGCCAGCACAGCCTCCTTCCCCACCGTCACTCTGCTGCTGACCCCAGACTGGGAGGTCTAGAAGCCCCGCTCACTGTGCATCCTTCTGAGAGTCCAGTCTCTCTCACCTGCCCACCTGTGTGTTCCTCCACCCGCTAGACCTGTCCACTTGCCTGTCCACTCATCCATGTCCATCACACCCACCATCGGGCAGACAGCATAGCACACCCCACTTACCACTCACTGCAGGCGGGACGCTGAGCATTTTATGCCCGCTGGCTCATTTGATGGGTGGGAGCACTGGTGCCTCTGCTTTATAGATGGGAAACTAAAGCAAGTAGTGAAATGACTTGCCCGAGATCACATAGCTGTCCTATCTGTGATTCTCTGTTCACTCCTGGCCAACCAGCTGTCCAAACTCTGATCTCTCACCCACACAAGGACCCTTCCTGGTTAGCACAGTCTAGGCTAACCCTGGCTGGGTCTGAGGGCTGTGCTGGGGGTGCAGCAAGTCTGTAGGCAGCTCAGCTGCTCAGGTTCAGAGTGGCTTTCAAGGCATATGTATGAGAACAAGTGGGGCTGACCAGGGAGCGCCCACCACACCTGGGAGGGTGGAGAAGCTGGCTGCAAAGGCTGCAGCTACTTTGGAGACAAGAGGTGCTCCCTTGCCCTCTTTGGCTTAAGGCCTGGGTATCCTCGAGGTTTTTTGTTATCCTTCCCTCACCTGAAAAAGCAGGGAGGGCTGCCTCTGCACCTGCTTTATGACTCTGCCTGCCCTGGCCTCGTTGCCTTGCATCTGGCCCGGGCTTTGTCCTCATGACCTCCTGCCTAGGCTCTGACCTCTGGCTTGTCCCTCTAACCAAAGGGGGCTTTCTGCAGAGCAGTCCCTCTGGCCAAAGGGGGCTTTCTGCAGAGTAATCAGTTTGATCCACTGTGAGGCTCTGGGGACCAGCCCAACCTCTCCTGTTTCATCTAGGGACATTTGTGCCTCCTTCTGACCCAGGTCTTCCATACTCGAGGCTTGCCACCCACCCTCACTGCCCAGATGGTCTGTTCTTCCACGGCAGACCCTGCAGGTCTCGAGCTGGCGGCGGCTGCAGCCTCCTGTACTTAGGCACTGAGTGACGTTCTTTTTAATACCCTTGGTGGCTGAGTTGTCAGATCCTGAAGCTCTCATGCTATGCCCTGGATGTGTGACCCTGGAATCTTCAGGATTCCCATCCGTAAACATGGAGGCCTGCTGGTGCACCTGGTGTCTGCTTCAAGGACAGTGAGGCTGTACGCACAGGTGGGGCACGGTGTGGGCCTGCAGGCAGTGCTCAGCAGGGCAGGCGTCATAGACGAGGTCCTGCACCTCGAGAGGGACTGGCATGCAGTTACTGCTCAGGACGCTCTCTGCTATCACTTGGGTAGACAGAGAGGGTCCGCCTTTGCCCCAGGGGCCCCACGCACCCTCGTTATATCAGAATAGCCCCAGGCCATGCAGAGGCGAGGGCTTTTCCATACCCTGAGTCAGACTTGGCACACCATTAGCATTCAATTTCCCTTTTCATCTTCACACGTCACTCCCGCCTTCTGCATCCTCGAGGTATGCCAGCTATTCCTGTGAGCTCCTCTCACGCACACGCTTGTGGGTGCCCTATGCACGCTCACACACTGTTTAAGAGATGCAGTGGGGAGCAGACCCAGATGGCCTGGGCAGTCTGACCAGCAGGTGGGGAAGGGGACCTGAGAACAGTGGCCGTGATGACCCCGGGATGCTGCAGTCTGTACTGTGGGCAGAGTGGCTCCATGACTGGCAGGCAGTCCTCCAGAGATGAGAAAAATGAGATTCCTAGAGGTTAGGAATGTCTAGACCTGCAGGGCTAGAATTCAAGCCTCAGTCTGCACACGGCAGCCTCTTGCTACCCCAAGGGCTCCAAAGAGCTGTCATGCCTGACAGCATGCAGTGTGGTGGTGGGGAATGGAGCAGGGTGGTGGCTGGAGGGAGTGAGATCTGTACTGTGTGAGCTCATAAAAGTGCTCGCTGAGCCCAGAGGGAGGCCGGACACAGGGCATCGCCAGAGACCCCTGTGTGTCAGCGTCTCCGTGTAGTGGGCTGTCCAGCACAGGTGTGCACACATTATCCACAGGAGACTGGGGCTTCTGCCAAGCTCTAGCCGGATGGCAGGGCCTGAGCACAGCCAGCTCTCCTTGGCACAGAGTCCTGGTGACATGAGTGGGGCTGCAGAGGGGTTTGCTTTAAGGCTGTAGTGGCTCAGGGCCTGGCCTGGGTCACAGCTGACAGTGGGTGGCACTGAAACCCCACTGGTGCTCAGCCTGCCCTTCCATTTCAATCCGTCCACCCGCCCCCTCCTGCTGCCCACCCGCCTCCCTTACTGGAAGCCTCTGAGATTGCATGGTCACCTCCTGGCAGCCTGAGTCCCAGGCATAGGGGCTCTGCTTTTCTCACAGGCTTTTCTCACCCCTTCCCCAGGCCTGTCTCCCCTGCTGCAGTCCTCATTCCTGTGGTGGGAGAGTGTGTGGCTTGTTTCCGGAAGGCCATCTCCCTGCCTCTGTTGCCACAGGGCTTTTTCCACCTCCATGTTTTGGAGACCCCCGTGCTCCGCCTTTGTGTCTACCCCGCCTCTCAGTAGTTCCATCCCCACATGTGGGGGGCTCCCACCACCTTCCAGGGGTGTCCACTCAGGGCTGGCTGATTCCCCAGGCTCCGGTGGGTCGGTTTGGGTTCTCGCTTGGCCTCTGCTGTTGGAACCCTCCCTTTGGAGTGGAACTCTTCCCTGCCAGGCACAGGGCCTGGGCAGGCCGAAGGGCTGGCTCAGGGATGAGCCCAGACGAGGGTCTTGCTCGGCCTCCTCATCTGGGCTCCCTGTACCTTCCGAGCCCTCCATCCCTCACCCCCTGCCTCTCCAGCCTCCGGAGCTTGCTAGCGCCTCCCACCCGATTCTGCCAGGCATCCCTGACAACTTGTGTCTGGGATCATGGACACCCCGGGGAGGAGTCAGGCAGGGGCGGCCTCCCAGGAGAGGGCCTTGGCCCCTAGCGCCTCGGTTGGTCTCACCACGCCTTTCCGTCCACAGGGGAGGACGAGAAGCTGGCATCCCTGCTGGAAGGACGCTTCCCTCGGAGTACGTCGATGCAGGACTCGGTGCGCGAGGGCCGCGGCATCCCGCCCCCGCCTCAGACCGCGCCGCCGCCCCCGCCCGCGCCCTACTACTACGACTCGGGGCCGCCGCCCACCTTCTCGCCGCCGCCGCCGCCGGGCCGCGCCTACGACACCGTGCGCTCCAGCTTCAAACCCGGCCTGGAGGCACGCCTGGGAGCGGGGTCCGCTGGTCTCTACGAGCCCGGGGCGCCTCTCGGCCCCCTGCCCTACCCTGAGCGGCAGAAGCGCGCGCGCTCCATGATCATCTTGCAGGACTCGGCGCCCGAGGCGGGCGATGCCGCCCGGCCCCCGCCCGCAGCAACCCCGCCCGAGCGCCCCAAGCGCCGGCCTCGACTGCCCGGCCCCGACAGCCCCTACGCCAACCTGGGCGCCTTCAGCGCCAGCCTCTTCGCGCCGTCCAAGCCGCAGCGCCGCAAGAGCCCGCTGGTGAAGCAGCTGCAGGTGGAAGACGCGCAGGAACGCGCGGCCCTGGCGGTGGGCAGCTCTGGCCCGAGCGGCGGCAGCTTCGCCCGCGAGCCCTCCCCGACGCACCGCGGGCCGCGGCCGGGGGGCCTCGACTACGGTGCGGGGGAAGGCCCTGGGCTCGGGTTCGGGGGCCCGGGCCCGGGTCCGGGTCCGGGTCCCAAGGACCGGCGGCTGGAGGAGCGGCGCCGCTCCACTGTGTTCCTGTCGGTGGGCGCGGTCGAGGGCAGCCCCCCCGGCGCAGACCTGCCGTCGCTGCAGCCCTCTCGCTCCATCGACGAGCGCCTTCTAGGGGCCGGCGCCGCCCCTGGCCGCGACCTGCTGCTGCCGTCCCCGGTCTCCGCGCTGAAGCCATTGGTCAGCGGCCCAAGCCTTGGGCCCTCCGGCTCCACCTTCATCCACCCGCTCACCGGCAAACCCTTGGACCCCAGCTCACCCCTGGCTCTGGCTTTGGCTGCCCGAGAGCGGGCCCTGGCCTCCCAGGCACCCTCCCGGTCCCCCACGCCCGTGCACAGCCCTGACACTGACCGCCCTGGCCCCCTGTTCGTCGATGTGCAGGCCCGCGACTCAGAGAGAGGGGCTCTGGCCTCCCCAGCCTTCTCACCTCGGAGCCCCGCTTGGATCCCGGTTCCTGCTCGGAGGGAGGCCGAGAAGGCCCCCCGGGAGGAGCGCAAGTCCCCTGAGGACAAGAAGTCCATGATCCTCAGTGTTTTGGACACGTCTCTGCAGCGGCCAGCCGGCCTCATTGTTGTGCACGCCACCAGCAACGGGCAGGAGCCCAGCAGGCTGGGAGCCGAAGAGGAGCGCCCGGGCACCCCCGAGCTGGCCCCGGCCCCCATGCAGTCCCCGGCTGCCGCAGAACCCCTGCCCAGCCCGCGAGCCCCGCCCCCTGGCAGCACTCCTGCAGAGCCGGGGCCAGGGCAAGGCAGCTCAGAGGAGGAGCCAGAGCTGGTTTTTGCTGTGAACCTGCCACCGGCCCAGCTGTCATCCAGTGATGAGGAGACCAGGGAGGAGCTCGCCCGCATTGGGCTGGTGCCACCCCCAGAAGAGTTTGCCAACGGGATCCTGCTGGCCACCCCACTCCCTGGCCCGGGCCCCTCACCCACCACGGTGCCCAGCCCGGCCTCAGGGAAGCCTAGCAGTGAGCCACCCCCTGCCCCTGAGTCTGCAGCCGATTCCGGGGTTGAGGAAGCAGACACTCGAAGCTCTAGTGACCCCCACCTGGAAACCACAAGCACTATCTCCACCGTGTCCAGCATGTCCACCCTGAGCTCGGAGAGCGGGGAGCTCACTGACACCCACACCTCCTTCGCCGACGGACACACTTTTCTACTCGAGAAGCCACCAGTGCCTCCCAAGCCCAAGCTCAAGTCCCCGCTGGGGAAGGGGCCGGTGACCTTCAGGGACCCGCTGCTGAAGCAGTCCTCGGACAGCGAGCTCATGGCCCAGCAGCACCACGCCGCCTCTGCCGGGCTGGCCTCTGCCGCCGGGCCCGCCCGCCCTCGCTACCTCTTCCAGAGAAGGTCCAAGCTGTGGGGGGACCCCGTGGAGAGCCGGGGGCTCCCTGGGCCCGAAGACGACAAGCCAACTGTGATCAGTGAGCTCAGCTCGCGCCTGCAGCAACTGAACAAGGACACACGCTCCCTGGGGGAGGAGCCGGTCGGCGGCCTGGGTGGCCTGCTGGACCCTGCCAAGAAGTCGCCCATCGCAGCAGCTCGGTGAGCAGGGCAGTGTGGGGAGGGTCCCTCTCCATGTGGCCCCCCTCCGTTCCTCTTCCTGTCCCTCCCGCCCCCCCCCCCCCCCCCCCCCGCCCTGGCCATGCACTCCTTCATGGGATCTCACTTCCCTGTCTGAGGAGAGGCTCTGCTGCACCTGAGACCGGGGTCCTGCTCCCCACCCGGGGCTCCCACTCCTGATCCGAGCTGACCACCTTTTAGGGCCCACTGGAGCTGTGCCCCTTTCTCCCCGCTCTTTGGCTTCTTTGTTGCCCAAGTCCACCACTCCACTTCTGACCTCTTCATGGCCTGTGCTGTCCCCCACAGCTAGGGCCATCTGTCTACTGCAGAGGAACCTCCTGCCTTGTCTCCTTCTGAGGCTTGGAGGACGCTGGTTCCTTTTCTTTGGGGAACCTGCCACTCACTTTCCATCTTGTTTTCTGCCCCAGAAGCGTTGTGTCTTTACCACGTCAGAGCCTCAGACACAGCCCCTCTGTGTGGTTTGTGAAGTGGCTTAGCTAGAGGGAAGTCACACGTCTCCCTGAACCTCTGCCTGCCCACTTGCCTTCTCCTCCCCCTTCCTTGCCCCTCTGTTTGTCCTCCCTGGCACCTGTTACCAAGGGTGGGGCTAGGGGGCAGTACTGGCATGAGGGAGGGGCTGCAGGGGGCTGGGTGCTGCCACAGCTGTGGCTGCTGTTTAGGCAGGAGCTGTGGAGCCCCTGGGTCTCACCTGGGGTCCTGTCCCCTAGGCGCCCTCCAGCCTGTGGGCTGCATGTTGCTGGTCGTCCCCTGCCAGCCCTCTTGTTTGCCTTTGTCAAGCTGCTTTTGCCTTCTGTGGCCCAGGTCCTCCCTGCCCCCTTCAGGGTTTGAGGGGAGGTGGGATTCTACCTCCTGACTTGTCCTTGCTGTCCTGAAGGCCACCCTGGCAGCCCCTTTACTGCCAGCACTGGAAGATAGTGCTCCAAAAGTCGTGAGGGTTTCAGAGCTGAAGGACTTGGCGGGTCTTGCAGGGCCGTTCTTCCTTCCAGTCTGGCTCCAGAAGAGCAGTGGGAGCTCGGAAAGCACAGTGCCTCTTTAAAGGGGCCCAGGAGCACTGCCCAGCTGCTGTTATCCCGGGGTTCTGTCTGGGGCCCTCTCCCCATTTAGCCTCTAATTCCCAGCCAAATTGGAAAGTCCCCTTCTCAGCAGCGCGCTGTCGCCAGCACCCTTGGGGGCACTGTGGGTGTGGGCGGTACGTACCGTCAGGATGAGGCCAGGCCCTGGGCCTTTGAATGGGATCAGCCCCTGAAGATGAGATCTCTTGCCCCAGCCTCGACTAGCCTTCTACCTTCCCTTCCGCTGCTCTGTACCAGCCCCTCCGTTCCTCTCTGCCTCTTGGTCTCTATGAAAACCAAAGCCAGCGAACGCACAGAGCACTGCCCAGCCCAGCACAGGCCCTCAATAAATGTTTGTGATGTGGATGAAAGAACAAAGCCAATGGAAATGCTGTCTTTTGTGATTTGAGGTCCAGGGAGGTGGCTTAAGACAAACAGCACAGAAGGATGGACAGAGCAGTTCCTATTTATTGGTGTTGAGCCCTCTAGCTGGGCTCAGGGGAGCCCAGGTCTTGTCATCGGATCTGTTTGTGCCCACAGGGTGTTGGGGCGATCCCAGGGCAGCATCCAGGTGATTCTTCTGCCATCGCCTTCTGCGTTCGTCCTCCCACCGTGGGCTTCAGTATTTCGCCTCTGTCAGGGCCAGGCTTTCCTACCCTATGGCTTCGGGTCCTCAGGTCCTGGGTTAGTTTTTCTTTCTCAGACACGGGGTAGGGCAGGATAAGACAAGCACCCCAACCTCTGTCAGTCTCGCAGGCCCTCAGGAAGGGAGCCTCGGGTTGGCTTCACATGGGGCCCTTCTTGTCCCTGACTGGCCACTGGGGTCAGGGAGTAGGGCTGTTGCTGACCGGGCGTGAGTCCCTTGGCAAGCAGGTGATGAGAGTGAGGGGAGGGTGGCTCTCCTAAAGAAAGCCAGGTGCTGTTTGCAAAGGAACCGACGCTGGACATCCTAGAACAGACGTCCCTTGCGTGGTGGCCCTCACCGACCTCAGCATCTCACTTCTTTGCCTGACATCAGCTTGGGGCTCTGTCCTGGAGGGTCACTCAGCCCTGTAGTCAGAGAAGCCGCCCCACCTCTGTGAACCCCCACCCTCCCGTGTGAATGGGTGGCGTGTGGCACCGCTGGTACTGCGCACCAGCACTGTGGGGCTTGTCTCACCCAGGCACTCAGGCAGGCATCTAAACGGGTTGAGTGATGGCGCCCCCTGTGGGAAATGAGCATGCTGGAATGGCACTAGAGTCGCTGTCACAGTCTTGTCTTCAGGGTCGTTCTGTTAGGCAGGTCATATCATCTCCATTTCCCAGACAATAAAACAGGTTTCAGAGATTGGCCCCAGCTAGTAAGTGGCTGTGTCTGTCTGACCCGCAGCCCTGCTCTGCCTGCTGTAATCTGAGACCGTCTTTACTGCCCCTGGTGTTGGACACTGGGTTTGTGCTCAGCGAGCTCCTCCCGCAGCACAGACACTGTCTCTGTCGGTTGGTGACATCTGACTGAGCACTGAGGGCCACCCGGCTGTCCCAGTGGTATCACACCCCCTCCGCCCTGTTCTCCCTACCACCTGCCTCTGTGCGCCCCTCTGTCCCTGCTCGTGGTACACCCTCTGCTCCTTTCCCTCCCACACGGCAGCAGCTCAGCCATCGGGATAGCCCCCCCACCTGGCCCCTTTACTTCTGGCTGCAGACAGGAGGCCAAACCCTGGTCACTCGTGGCCATGTGTGTGTGGCCGACCACAGCTCTGGCCCCCGTCGGCTATTGGCTGCAGTCAGTGGTGACTGCAGCCAGGACTCACTTCTCCCTTAGGGATAAAACTGTTAGTGACACTGCCGTGCTGAAGAGCAAGTGTGGGAAGTCCCGGCATGGGGGTGTGGTTGCTTCCTTCCTGGCCGGAGTATCTGCTACGGCCACCCTCAGGGTCACCCCCGAGCCATGACCCCAGCCCCCCATATGTTCCCTTAGCATCACCACCAGGTCCGTCCCTCTGCTCACCCGCCTTCTCCGCAGATGGCTCAGTCCACGCGAGGGCTTCCTGAGCCACAGGGAGCTCTGTGGCCTGAGGCCTTCCTGGGCAAGTTAGCCGCCCTGTGCATCATGGAACCAAAGCCCGGTCACGGAGGGAAAGTGAGTAACTCACCACCCTGGGACATCTTGGGTTTGAGAGTGGACATGCTGCCCCTGGAAGGCCCAGGGCCCTCGGCTTTCTGGAACATTGATTCCAGATTGTCTGCTTGCACTGGGCAGGTCTAGTCCTGATGGACAGACCATTTGTCTTCTCAGAGGCCTCACACCTGTCTCTAGACCCCACACTGGTATCCAGGCCCTGCTCCTATCTCTGTGTAGGCCCCACACCTGTCCCTGGGCCTCACTCCTGTCTCTAGACCCCACACCGGTATCCAGGCCCTACTCCTATCTCTGTGTAGGCCCCACACCTGTCCCTGGGCCTCACACCTGTCCCTGGGCCTCACACCTGTCTCTAGACCCCACACTGGTATCCAGGCCCTACTCCTATCTCTGTGTAGGCCCCACACCTGTCCCTGGGCCTCACTCCTGTCTCTAGACCCCACACCGGTATCCAGGCCCTGCTCCTATCTCTGTGTAGGCCCCACACCTGTCCCTGGACCTCACTCCTGTCTCTGGGCCCTACTATGTCTCTGTGGGCCCCACTCCCATCTCTGGGCCCCACTCCTGTCCCTGGGCCCCCATTCTGTCTCTGGGCCCCCCTCCTCTCTCTCTCTGGGCCCCACTCATATCTCTCTCTGGGCCCTACTCTTATCTCTCTCTAGGCCCCCCTCCTATCTCTCTGTAGGCCCCCCTCCTGTCTCTGGGCCCTACTCCTATCTCTCTGTGGGCCCCACTCCTGTCTCTGGACCTCACTCTTGTCTCTGTGGGCCTACACCTGTCTCAGCCTCACACCTGTTGCTCTCTTCTGTCTCTCCCCGCTCCTGTCTCTGGGCCTCACACCTGTTGCTCTCTGGGCCACAGTCCTGTCTCTGGGCCTCACATTTGTCTCTAGGCCCCATTCCTGCCTCTCTCTGGGCCCCCCACCTGCCTCTAGGCCTCACACGCGTCTCAGCCCCCCTCCTGTCTCTGGACTCCACACCTATCTCTGTGGCCTATACCTGATGCACTCTGGGCCCCACACCTGTCTGTGAAGCCCATGTGTGTCCGTGACTCTGTCCCCCAGACTCTGTGCTCGGATCTGCAGCCCACATTTGTCCTGAGGTCCAGAGCAGTGCTCACTTCTGCCTGGTGGGCTCTCAGTCTTATACCTGTCTGAGCCTCACCTCTGGTTTCATAGAAAAGCTCACAGGGAAGTAGATTTGGGAACAGAGGGTCTTTACCGCAGCACTTCTCAGTGGCAGTGTGGTGGATGGCATGGAGTACTGTGGCCTCCAGGCCTGTTAGGGTCACCAACCAGATTTCCCAAAAGACCCAGGTTCCTCAAGGTGGTTGTGTCAGGGATCTGGACAAAGCCCCGGTGCTTGGCTGGTCACATCTGCAGGTGTTGCAAGGCCTGATCATCTGAAGCTCAAACCTTAAGTGTCATGTGCCCACCTGTGGGGCCACCACAGCCAGGATGTGCTCTGTCCCTGCAGGCCACCTGCATCTGGGGCCTGTGCAGTGTTCCTAGAAGCCCTGGACTCTGCTGGGGAAGTAGAAGGTGTCACAGAGGACAGGGGGACGTCAGGGTGGGTGGTGTCAGTGAGACACCATCACCAGAGAGGGTGCACCCAGAAGCTTCAAGCCCACAACCAGTTCAGTGCTCCTCTCGAGGGTCATTTTCCTTAATGGGGTTCCCAAATTGCAAAAGGCCACAGGCCTAGGCCTGTCCCGTGTGAGGGCAATGCCAGAAGGCAGGGGCCAGGACTGGAGGTGGGGCTTTTCCTGTCTGTTGGTGCCAGTGGTCCACAGAGGTGGGCAAGCCTAGGAGTGACCTGCACGGTGCTCGTACGACGGTACATGCCAGGATGCAGTGGGGGCACAGCTCTCCTCGGCCCCTTCTCCTTTGCCTCCGGGCGTCTCTAGCAAGCTTCAAGAGTCGGTAGGCGTGGCTGTCTCTCCCCCACCCCAGCCCCATGGCACGTGGCCCCTAGTCTTTTACTCACTGGTCCCTGGCTCCCTGGGTACCGCTGGAGCCAGCCTGCCCTCACCCCGGACCACCAGCTCACACCCTGCCAGGCAGAAGGGTTCCATTGCCACCCAGAAAGACATATGGGCTCTCCTGGGGCCTCTGTCCTCACCACTCAGCTGTGGTCCTGCATCAGTGTGCTTCTGTCACTCCTGATACTCCAGGCACAGCTGACATCCTACCTCCATTGACACCTAAGGCTGGGGGTGGCGGCAGGTGTCCACCCGGGGTACCAGTCACAGAGGTGTGATTGCCCCAGTCTCCCCAGCAGCCACTACCCATGGCACCCACCCCCTTGGCATGTCCCCTGGGCCATTGCCCCCAACCTGATGGCCAGAAACAGGGAGTTTCTTGTGGAGGTTGGTCTCTGCACCAACCTGAGGGACAGCTGAGGAGGGACAGGGGTTGAGGAAGGACAGCCATTTGAAGGGGATGGAAGGTCGAGTGGGAGAGCCAGAACTCAGATTCCCAGAGACAGCTGGCCTGGCACAGTTGGCAGGTGAGGCAGCACTTGCTTTTCGGGGAAGGCGTTCTGTTCTGGAATACTTTGACAAAGGTGCTCAAGGCATCCAGAGGAAGGGGTGCTTCGCCCACCTTGGATGGGGCAAGGATGTGGGATGGCAGCTGGTGAGAGGCTGGTCAGACCACAGGCAGAAGGCAAGGGGCTTGAGCCCCTCCAAGTACAAAGCGCCCGCTGCGCACTTTCCAGGAACCTCAGAGACGTGTGGCCTGCGGGTCACAGGAGGGTCGAGGACACAGGCTGCATGCGGGCAGGTCAGAGCACTCAGAGCTGCCCAAGCCCCCTGCACCTGTAGACACCTTCATAGGTGCTTTCCCTCCCACAGTGGCCAGGCCTCCTGCCCCAGCTACTTCCTCTGCAGGGTCCCTCACTGCCTGCCCTGGTGTGGCTACCTGTGGCCGGAGCTTGGCTTGCTAACTCCTCGTTCCCTGCCCACCCGCATGCGGCTGCTCTGTGTAGCTGTGCCGTGCTCCTGAGCAGTGGCTGTGTAAGTGAGCCTGCCGTCCACGCCTCTCATTGCTCACGTGCCTGGCTGCCCGAGTCTCTGCTCTGAGTGGCTGTGTGGGGCTTTGGTGACACTGACAGCCGCCACCTCCCCCTCTCCCACCCCCACCCCCGGCTCTCTAGCCACCGCAGGGGAAGGGTTGGGGCTGGGGGTTTGGGGATGGCATTCTCTAGAGCAGTCACCCAGGCAGGCCTCTGGCCATGGCCAGGCTGAGGAGGGACTAGAGGCCTGGGGTCCTGTCAGGTCAGGCCAGGAGCTGAGGGGCTGTTTGTCCCTGCGTGTGTGCGCATGTGTGCTGCGTGTCCCTCCCCTGCGAGCTGCCTGGGTCCTGCCTATGCTGCTTGCTTCTCTGGGCCGACGCCTGCGTCCAGCTGCTGGGTCCTATGTGCCCTGGCTCAGTCTGTCCTTGAGACTGGCCCAGGCCCCTCTGGGTCTCCTCCCGAGACCAGAGGCCGGAGCCAGCAGTGCTAAAGTCCAGTCATCCGTCAGGAGGCTGCCCCCGGCTGGCAGGGAGGGGCAGCCACCCCTCTGCCAGAGACTAGGTGTCTTTCCTCTAGTGGGCTGCTCTTGGAGGGGTGGGGGCCTGTCTTCTCCTAGTTCTAGGGTAGCCCTAGGACCCCACTCTTATTTCTTCCTCGACGGAGGACACCAGCCCAGTCCACCCCTCTGCCTTCCCGGCCCTTGCCCTGCTCCCCACCCGCCTGCCTGTCCCCCGGCTTCGTGCGCCATCACCTGGCCCTGACCCCTCTCCCTCCGCAGGCTCTTCAGCAGCCTCGGCGAGCTGAGCTCCATCTCAGCGCAGCGCAGCCCCGGGGGCCCGGGCGGCGGGGCCTCCTACCCGGTGCGGCCCAGCGGCCGCTACCCTGTGGCGCGACGCGCCCCGAGCCCAGTGAAGCCCGCGTCGCTGGAGCGGGTGGAGGGGCTAGGGGCGGGCGCGGGGGGCGCGGGGCGGCCCTTCGGCCTTACGCCCCCCACCATCCTCAAGTCGTCCAGCCTCTCCATCCCACACGAGCCTAAGGAGGTGCGCTTCGTGGTGCGCAGCGTGAGCGCACGCAGCCGCTCTCCCTCGCCGTCGCCGCTGCCCTCGCCGGCTCAGGGCCCTGGCCCGGGCGCCTCGGGCCCGCGCCGGCCCTTCCAGCAGAAGCCGCTGCAGTTGTGGAGCAAGTTCGACGTGGGCGACTGGCTGGAGAGCATCCACCTGGGCGAGCACCGCGACCGCTTCGAGGACCACGAGATCGAGGGCGCTCACCTCCCCGCGCTCACCAAGGACGACTTCGTGGAGCTGGGCGTCACGCGCGTGGGCCACCGCATGAACATCGAACGCGCGCTCAGGCAGCTGGCGGGCAGCTGACGCCCCACCCCCGCCCCGCCCCGCCCCGCCCCGGCCGCGCCCTGCCGGCAGGGCTCCCCACCCCTACCCCACCCTCGGGCCGCGGGCTCGGCCCGTCCCCTACCACGGCGCCGGGCCAGGAATGTTGCATGAAGCGTCCTGTTTGCTGTTGCTCGGAGACTTGCCCTGTACATTGCTTAGCGCCCCCGCCCCCGACCGCCGAGCCCCCCCAGCACAGTCAGGAAGCGCGCGGACAGGAGGTGGGGCGGGGGGGCTGGGCTGGGCTGGGCTGTCCTGGCCTGGCCGCCCTCTGCACAACTCCTGAGGCCCATTCTCCGCAGAGCGACGTAGTCCAGCATGCGAGGTCAGGACACGCCTTGGTGACTCGGGGGGGAGGGGGGAGACATTGGGGTTCTCGATGGGGCCAAGGAGCCCCCCTGTTTTGCATATTTTAATCCACTCTATATTTGGAACGAGAAAAGGAACAAATATCTCTGTCCGTAACAGTTCCCCCCTTCCCTATAGCCTGCCCCTGTCCGCTGCAGCTGCCCAGTCTTCCGTCTCTGGCCCTCACTGCCACTGCCACCCCACGCGGGGCAGAGGACTCCAGCTGGTCTGGGGTTGGCCAGGTCCTCGTGGCCGCCCTGGGGCCCCCGCTCGGCCCCCTCCCCTCGCTGAGCTACAGTGCGCCCCACAGACCCTTCAGGTGCTGCTAGGGAGGGGGGTGGGCGGCGGGCAGCCGGTCCTGCAGGGGGCCAGCAGGCTTGGGTGGCTGGGAAAACCATCGCCCTGGGGTGGGGGCAGGGCCCTGGCACTTCGCCCCTAGCCATCTTCCTCACAGGGTCTCTCCCCAAGGAGGAGTCCAGCCTCCTCCAATGCTCTGTGGGCAACTACAGCAAAGAAGTCTCCCTGCCTTGGACCCCAAAGTCTCCTGTTCTTGCCCTGTGTGTGTGCACGCACGTGTGCGTGGGTGAACTCTGGGTGCGACTGAGTGCGTGGGAGCCCTGTGTGTGCCTGACGCTGCGTGGCCCCGAGGGTCCCCTCTGCACTAACATGGGGGCTGTGGGAGCGTGCACAGGGTGCGTGCCTGGGTGTGTGCCTGTGAGGGCGCCCTGTCTCCTCTTCCAAAGAAAGTCAGAGGCCATCCTGCACCTGGGTCCTGCTCTTTGCCCAGCCAGTCCTTCCAGAGCCTCACCAGCCTGAGCGGGTTCCCTGAGGAACCCTGTGGACGTGGGGAGGCTCCAAGGGACCCTGCAGGCAGTGTACTCCCCTTGGACTTCTGAGGGAAGCATGGGGACCCCTAGAGTCAGGCCACCACAGGCCCTGGGAGTCAAAGACCCCTGAGGGTGCCCCAGCCCCCCTTACTGTGACTCCTCACACTCAGCAATGACCTGTGGGGCGGGGGGCCCTGGGACGTTTTTAAACCTAGGGTTTGGAGTCTGGACTAAGCTCCATTCACGTCACTCACAAGTTTCTGTTTATATTTCTAGCTTTTTTTAATAAAAATTTAAAAAAAAAAGACAGAAAACAGCAGTTTTCACAGCCCAGGGGTCTGGCACGCCGGTCTGTGCCCACCCACTCCTCCCCGGCCTCCGGCCCCACTCCCTGGGCTGAGTCACGCCCACTAGCCCTTCACAGACACAGTGGCAGTCGCTGTAACAGACTGCACGTACACACTCGTCTCACACTCACCTGTGGGTTTTTGGTTCCGTTCAATTTGGGTTTTTAACTTTACAGGGTCAGTTCCGCTTCACCCTTCCTTTTGTATGGAGTTCCACCGGGGGATTTCACCCCCGCTCCAGCCCTGAGGCCTCCTGACCCTGACGTTGTGATACACCCCACAGAGATCTATGTTTCTTATATTATTATTATTGATAATAATTATTATAATATTATGTAATAAATTTATAAGAAATGACTTATATCTCAGTTGTCTGCTTGAGGTAATGGTGGAAGCAGGGGCCCCTCTGACCCTCTGGGTCACATAGACCTCCAAGAGCCGTTACCGTGTGTGGGTTCTTGACCCTGTCCTTGAGCCAAGGCACTGTGCCCAGGAACCCAGCTTTTATCCCAGTCCGTAGGAACTCAGTCCTGGGAGTCCAATATGGGAGCCCCTCTCTTTTTTCTTTTTCTTTTTTTTTCTTTTTCTTTTTATTATTTATTTATTTATTTTTTGCTATAGGGCACATACACTTGCCAGAAAGACAGAGAGGAGACAGAGAGAAAGCGAGAAATCACCCCCCAGGGGGATGGTCATGCTGCAATCATTTCTCCTCCATTCTCCTCTCAGGATCTTGGGCACGTACGCACATGCGCCCGGCGTGAGTTTAAGTCACTGGGTCCAGGACTCAAATTGCGGTCAACTACATGGGAGTTCAGCGACATAGCCGTTATGCTAACTGCTGGTCCCAACCCCTCTCTTTTTTCTAAGCTCACTGAGCAGCAGCTCCTTCTTGGAAGTCCAGGCCTCCTCCGGGGCCCTGTCGTCTCACCCGAGTGTCACTTTATGACTTCTCCTTTCTGGAGCTCTCTCATTCCTCGCCCCCCTGTCCTGCCCCATGGCTGCTGACCATCCCTCCTGAGCTTATGCAGTGGTTTTTGTCTCCAGACCATCTCTGTAATCAGAGAGGCCCGCTGGGACCCACATGTGCCTGTGGCCTCATGCTGCCTCTGCCTCGTCTGCCCCTCATCTGGGCCGCCTCCGTGCCCTCGTAGCTCCTGAGCCCGGGCAGCACCTCACGGCACCGTCTTCTCCCAGGCCTGCCTCCGTCTGTGAGGTTGTTTCTCCTTCACCTGCATGAAGGCCGTATACCCTCAGAGGCTGACCTGGGGCTTGGTCTCCTCTTACAGAAAGTCTCTCCTGATTGGTCCTCCCAAGCCTGAGTTAGATGTGGGGTCCTGCATCCGCACAGCCCAGGCACCATCTCAAATTAGAGCAAGTGGGTGCTCCCCACCGAGGGGCATCTCCCCAGCTGGACTCCGGGGTGGGAGACGTGTCTTTTGCTGCTGCTCTGGCCAGGCACTGCAGGCACAGACGTACTTCCAGAGTGCGCAGGCAGCCTTGCCAGGAGCAGCTTCCAGAGAGCTGGGGGCTCCTGTACACCTGCTGGGTGGCCAGCCAGAGGAGGAGATGCACCGCAGCAAGTGGGGGAGGTGATGAGCCACCTTGAAGGGCGAACAGAAAGGTGACTGGGTGGATATGTTCCCCTGAGCTGAGAAAGGAGACGGAGAGGGAACGTGCGGGAGTGGAGACCATAGGACTGAGGTCGAGAGGGCCCGGAGGGCAGCCGGTGCAGAGCCATGCTGGTGCCACGGAGCACGGGTCTGCCGAGAAGACACATTATCCCCGAGTCAGGTGGGACCGGGGGAGGAGCTAGCCAGGAAGTAGAGGTGCAGAGGGCTTCAGAGTGCGCCGAAGCCTTGAAGGCAGAAGCAGGCTGTCCTAGACCTGTGGAAGGCCTAGGAGTAGGATGGCCCTGCAGAGACCGAGAGACCAGGGAGAGTCCCCTCGAGGCTTGGGATGGCTATGGCTTGGCAGCAGGGCCTTGAGAGGCTCTCGGTCTCTCTGGGAAGGCCCACAATTTCAATTTTTCAACATTTTCTTTTTCCCTCTCTGTTTCAGTTAGAAACTGGTTGTGGTGCAGGGGCCAAGGAATGGGGCCTGGGAGGGCCAGAGTGTAGGGCAGAGGTGAAGTCCGACACGCCTTGGGGCTGAGTTCCGTAGCGTCCTGGTGGGGATCTTGAGGGCCAGCCTGGCAGAAGCGCAGCATCTCAGCACAGAGGAAGAAGCAGTTCCTGAGAGCAAGGGTGCTTTCCCTGGGCATGCCATGACCAACACAGTGCCCACGGGCCTGGGAAGAAGCCTCAGCAAGGGGCAGGGCTCTGCAGGTCTGCCCGAGAAGCCTGCAGAGAAGAGCCAACTGTCGGGGAGTCCAAGTGCTCAGGATGGGGCCTCCCCCAGATTGCTTTGCTCTCTCACCGTGAGCCACTTGCTAGCTCTCTCTGGAGCTGCAGCCCCAGCTCTCCCTTACCACCTGCACTCCGAGGTCTGTGGGCAGCTCTGGGCAGAGCCTGGACACGGGCTGCGTGGACCAGGATTCTGCTCTGTGGAGGGCTGTCTTGGAGAAAAGGGGCTGCAGATCAGAGTGAGAAAAAGTGGGTGGGAGTTGGCTTGCTCAGGTGAATGGGAGTGGGACTGGGTGTGAGCAGGGGTGGAGAGGGCAGGGGGTGTTGGAGTGAAAAGGAGCCAAAAAGGGCTGGGACCAGTTTGGGGATGTGTGGGGTGAGGAAAGAAGAGCAGAGAATAGGAAGGGGGTCTGAGAGGGGAACGGAAGCCCTCAGTCTGGCCCCTCTGCTGGGTGCCCTGCCTCAGCCACTGGGACCCAGACCCTAAGTGTCCTGTGCCTTCACTCCTTCCTCCCTCGCCCTTGAACACCATGGGAGGCAGACAAGGTCGCTCTTCATGAAGACACTTGCTGTTCCCTTTAAGTGTGATGACAGAGCCGAACTGGTCGGTCTCTGGACCTTGTCCTCATCACTGTGACCAGTAGTTGAGGACTGGCGGCCCTTACAGAATCAGAAGTGGGTGAGCACTGCAGAGTCTAACAGTAACTGTCCTCTAGAATCCAGATTTGAGGTCTGAGACTCTGTTATTCTATAACTCCTATTTAAAAAAAAAAAAAAATCAGGTACTGTCTTTTATTTTAAAATTTATATCTAACATTCTATGGGGCTGGCAGGTGGCATGGTGGTTAAGGGCACTGGAGTCCCACATAGCCGACAGTGATTTGAGTCCTGGACCTGGAGACTTTCTCACTTTCCCTCTCTCTCTCTCACTTGCTCTATCCTTCTATGGTCAAAATAAAATAAATAAATTAAATTAAATTAAAAAAAATAATAATTCTTTAAAAAATTTATATCTAACATTCTAACCAATATTTAAATAGCTCCTAAGGTTATGATTTCCAGAAGAATTGTACATATTAACATTTAAAATGAAATATGACATCATTCCTTTAAACAGTTCCCATGAATCCAAATACCACAGCCATTTTATGCCCATCAAGACCCTTTAAAAACACCTGGGCAGTTTTATTTAAAAGTTGAAACTTTAATATCAGTTCTTGAACTAGATTCCATTGTTCTTTTTAGTTATTTATCAGGCAAAACGCTCAGACAAAATCAGTGAGATCTCCAAACCCTTAATAGCTGGATTGAAACCTGTTAACACAGATTGGTGAATAAGATCTTCCAACCTCCAGATCAAGGAGGTGAGCCCGCCTGACATAAGGTCAAAAAAGGGAGACCTTATACACTTAATTGGGGAAACAGTTCTCTGCACACTCAGAAGACATGTGTCCTGTGACACCAGATGTAGGAGGTAAGAGCTCTCCAGGCCCAGATACCCAGAAGCCCTGAAGTTGACACAGGAGAGACAAAGCCTCCTTATGCTCGGGTAAAGGAGAGGAGACCTCTTGACCTGCAGGTAGCAGAAAGGACAACCTCACGGCACTCAGATAATTGGATTATTAAGATCTGCTTATGTTCATCTAGGAGAAGTAGTCCATGTCAGTACTCAGTGAAGGGAGTTCAATCGTCTTGCCTCTCTGGGGAAGTAAGGCCCTTGTTACTCCCTGGTTAAGAAAGATGAAATGTCCTGGCCCCGTTTCTGGAGACCGTCTGATCTGCAGGAAGAGTGGATATTGGGGCACTCACTGCTGTAGATGAAATGACAGTTGTTGATGAACAGATTCATGAGATGAGACCTTTGAGGGAAATGAGATGTCCTGATGATTAGGCAAAAGAGACGGGAATGCCCGAGCCTCAGGCTGGGAATAGACTCTGTGACATCTAGATAGGAGAGATGAGGTAGAGATGGGATATGTTTCTAACTCTAGTAGAGGAGATGAGACCTCCCAGCCTCTTAGAAGAAGAGATGGCACCTCAGCACACAGCCAGAGATGAGACCTGACCCCAGGTAGAAGACAAGCTCTCCTGATACTCAAGTGGAGGCACTGAAGTGTCATGACCCTCAGGCAGGGCATACAAGCCCTCCTTGCACCCAAATAGGAGATATGAAACTTTATGATCCTCTGGGAGGGGAGATGAGACCTGATGACAACCAGAAAGGGGAAGGAAAGCCTTCATTTAGAAAGCTAAGCACTGGGACACTCAGTGTAGAAGAGACCCGATGATACCTGGTAGAGGAGATGAATGCTCACGACACTCAGGTAGGGAGATGGAACTATAACCAAGTAGAAGATAGGGAACTCCTGACAGGTGAGCATGAGCGATAACTCCGACACTCTGGTATGTCAGTCAGGACTTCAGAACACGCGTGTAGGCAAGGTGCAGTCACTTAGCATCCAGGTGGGGGTTTGGGAAACCCCTAGATTCTCAGGTACAGAAGGTGTGATATTCAAGTAGTAGACAGGCTTCTTAAGCTGTGCACAGATGCAAGGGTGAGGTCTCTGTCCTTGAGATGGAAGATAAGAGGCCTCCTCACATTCAGGGAGAAAAGATGGTAGCTCCCTGGTACTTGGGTAAGATATGGGACACCTGGGCTGGCAGGTGGCATGGTAGTTAAGGGTACTGGACTCCCACATGGCTGACCATAGTTTCAGTCTTGGACCTGGTGACTTGCTTTCTCACTTTCCTTCTCTCTCTCTCTCACTCTGTCCCTCTCTGGTCAAATAAAAATAAATAAATAAATAAATTTAGATAAAATAATTCTTTTAAAAAAATGATATCTGAGACTAAGGACGCTGAGGGAGGCATGACCTCCTGAAAGCTCTGTGTGGTGAGAAAGTAGCGGAGATACGCGGGTAGAGAACTCAAGGTCATCCAATCATCTGAAAACTCAGTATTCGGGAGGAGATGAGGTATCCTGCCGCTCAGAGCGTCCCCCCGTCCTGGGACGCTCATCCAGCTGAGATGGGCCCTCTGACCCTCAGGCTGTTTGAGAGAGGAGGTGAGACTGCTCCTTGTGCAGGCACAGGGGTGTCCGCCTGACACTCCTGCAGAAGTGAAACAATGAGGTATTCAGGGATTGTGATGAGCACCTGTCAGACTCCACAGGTGAGATGCTAGAATGATCCAGTAGAAAAAAATCTGCTTTGTGGAGTAGAGGAGGTAGCACCTTGGTGCGCTGTGGTCCCAGCCAGGAGACCTGGAGACACTCGGGTCGGAAATATCAGACCTCATGATACTCAGCAATGGATAGCAAGGGGGACTTTGTAAACTGAGAAAATTAAAAATACTCTTTGAAAAGTGCTTACAGGGTACATGTGGGGAAGGAGACGGTGGCTTGCCTGGCTGGGCACCAAGGGTCTCTTCACTGGCTGATTCGGCTCACCCATGGACACACTGCCCCATTGCATCACAGAAGGGCTTCTCAGCTGTGGTTACAGCTCACGTGAGGGGCTGACCCTGCATCTGTACAGAGGCAGCACCCCAGGTGTCGTCTGACCTTGAAAGAGTAACTGAGAACCCTGGCGTGAGTCTCCTAGGGCCCTGGACTGCAGGAATTTGGAGGGCACTTCAGCAGGAACCAGTTACTCCCAGGGGCTCCTGCCTGGTGTGGCCTGGGGGGGTGGGGGTGGGAGCTCACTGTGCTGATTGGCCAGGAGGCCCTGGAGCTCTGTGAGGTCACTGGGCTTCCAGGCCAGGCGGGCGGGAGGATGGCGAAGATGCTGCCAACTGCCGTTCTCCTGGCTTTGGCAGTGTCTGCGGTTGCCAGAGAAAACACTACGTGTGAGTAAGTGTCAGGGTGCTCTGGAGGGGAGGGTCTTCTGAAGAACGAGTCCCGCCCAGATAGCATCCATCCCGTGCTAGGGAGAAGGAGGTCAAGGTCGCCTTAGCCACCGCCAGGCCTCACACCTCCTGGACCCACATTCCCCACTTGGGCCTTCCTGGCTCCCAGAATTGTCAGCCCAGAGCTCCCAAGCCCCTGTTGTCTGAGTCTCCTCCTGAGATTGGACCATCAGGTCCCAAGTAGTTGGATCTGTGTTCCCTACTCCTCCAGCACCTGGCCCCCTGCCTTTCAGACATCATGCGCTCACACCACCACCTGTGGCTGTCCCCGAGGGCCGGGATGCCATCAAGTCACCTCGAGCATCTCCCTCCCCCAGGACACCTCACAACGCCAACAGCCCTGACCATCATGGCCTTTAACTGGGACCCAGTACCCAGCACTTCCCCTCAGGCCTAGGCTGCTCTGTGCCCATCCTGTGGCCACTTTGCCTGCCTGTGGCTACCAGCGCTCCCTGTGGTCTCTGACTGGACCCTGCAGCCCCAAGGCCCCCTTGGTCATCTGACTCCTCCCTGAGTCTCCCACCTAAGATTGGCTCTGAAGACCCAGGCCATCACTCTCCCCTCCGGCCCAGACCCCGCCCCGGCCGCCCACTGTGCCCAGGGATGCGCTGCCCCTTGGTGGGGCTGTATCCATTTTCAGCCTGAATGTGCCCTGGTCTCTCCTCAGCGGCCCCTGCGGGCTGCGGTTCAGGCAGCTCCAGGGCGGCATGCGCGTCGTTGGAGGGCGAGAAGCAGAGCATGGAGCCTGGCCCTGGATGGTCAGCCTGCAGATATTCACCCACAAAAGCCGCAGGTACCACGCGTGCGGAGGCAGCTTGCTGAATTCCCACTGGGTGCTGACCGCAGCTCACTGCTTCGACAAGCGGAAGTACGTGGGGACCGCGCTGGGGAGGTCTTCCCGGAAAGGGGCGCCCTCTAGTGGGCTCTGCGCAGAGTCGGCCTGGGGCTCTCCAACCAGGCGCCACCGGACTGGGGCAGGCTAGGAGGGTCGCCATGTGAGGGTTTCTGTCCGGTGAGAATGACCTGGCTCACCTCTGTGCCCACAGAAATGCGTATGACTGGAGACTGGTTTTTGGAGCAAAGGACATTGCATATGGGTCTGATAAGCCAGTGCAGGAGCCTCTGCAAGAGAGATTTATTGAGAAAATCATCATTCATGACCAGTACAACCCTCAGACCGAGGGCAACGACATAGCTCTGCTGAAGGTCACCCCTCCTGTGCCCTGTGGGCCGTTCATTGGGCCATGCTGCCTGCCCCACTTTAAGGAAGGCCCACCCAAACATCCTCAGATCTGCTGGGTGGCTGGATGGGGTTACACCATGGAGAATGGTGAGTATGAGAGGGGTCTCAGGGCCCTGCTGGCCTTTCCTTTGGTGGTCATATGCTGATGCCCAGGCGCAGTGGCCAGTCCTCCTCAGGGTGCTAAGAGTAGAGTCCTCATGGTGGGAGACATGGAGAGTGAGTGGCCGGGTCATGCCACTGGCTCCCCAAGGGAAGGCTGACCAGCAACCTTGTAAGAACAGGGCCAAGACTCTCTGTACTGGGGTCTGGAGCCCAGCTGCTGGGCTCTGGAGTTGGGAGCAATCCTTGGAAGGCTGTTTGGAGAAGAGCCCTAGATGTGGTTTCGGGGTGTGCTCAGTGCCTCCTGTGCTCTGGGCGCAGTCCCTCTTCCGTACGTGTCTCCAGGGCAAACGTTTCCCAGCGTCTGAGAGCCAAGGCCTAGCCTTCCTGTCTCACTGCTACCTTCCTCCACAATCTTGGCCAGTCATAGACCAAACTCCACCCTACCCATCTGAGTGACCTGACATCTTCTCTGTAGACTGGAAGGCCGTTTTCTGCAGGTCATATTCTGGTATTTCAGGCCCTTTGGAGGTATCCGGTGAGTCCTTTGCCATTCGAGAGGGGGCGTGGCTATCTCTCAGGACCTCTGTCCCAGTCAAACTGTCTGCACCTTCCCTGGCTCCCACAACACTGCCTAGCACACTGGATGCCAGAGCGGTACTGAGTGTGTGGGGGCTCTCCTCCAGGAGGCCAGGCTCAGAGGCCCCCGGCGTCCTGGGGCAGCTACTGCCGCTGATGCCATGGCTGTGCTCTGAGTCCCAGACGCCCCTTCCCCACACACTGAAAGCCTGGAGACGCTGCTCACGCCAGAAGCAGCTGGTCACCCACTTGGTGGCAGCAGCAAGCTGCCAGCAGGACAAGGAAAGGTGGGGACTACGTTGCCAGCTTCCCATGAGCTGCTCTGTCATACTAGAGGTGTGAACTGAGCTCTGTCTCCCCTTTTCCCTGATAATGAAAAACTCAGGCTCCCTAATTCTAAGCCCGCCCTATGGCAAAAACCTATGGAAGCTGGAGGATTGCAGCATAAAGTCCATCTCTCTCTGTCTCTCTAAGCAATTCAGCCAGTTGAGGTTTAACACTGAGCCCTTCCCTTAGCTAATGTTCTGACAGGTTTGTCACCTACTCGTTCCACCCCAGCTGCTCCTTCCTGGCCTGGGTTCCCCTGTGCATCCCAGCTGTGGTGCCTGTGGCTCTGCTGCAGCCTCTAGAACAAAGATGTGCATCTTCTTGTGCACCCTGACGACTGGACTCTGTCCACCCTCCTGCCACAGCTCCCTGGGGGGCTGATCTCAGGGTCTCCCCTACCCCACCTTAGCTCCCCTACTGCTTAGGAGGACCGTAGGCTCCAGCTCCAGCTTGGAGGTCATAAAAGGTCTTGGGTGAGGGTCTACAATTAATGGGATATTTCTCTTTTTTATGCCGACACATCTCCTATCCCATGCTCAGGTCTAATGGAAAGCCCCAGACTCCATGCTCCTTGGTTCTTTCAGACCTTCCCTGTTTTCCTCTGGAGGTTTTTTGTTTGTTTGTTTGTTTGTTTTTAGAGGTTTTTCGCTATAGGGCATGTGCGCTTGCCAGCCAGACAGAGAGAGACAGAGAGACAGAAAGTGACAAATCACCCCCCAGGGGGGATGGCCATGCCGCAATTCCTTCTCCTTCATTCTCCTCTCGGGATCTTGGACACACATGCACACAAGCCCAGCCTGAGTTTAAGCCACCGGGTCCGGGACTTGAACCGCAGTCGCTTACATGGGAGTCCAGCGACATAGCCATTATGCCAACCGCTGGTCCCCCCTGTTCTCCTCTTGAAAGCATATGCTTTGGGGCTGGAAGAGCCACCCTAGACTACTGCTCCTTTGAGCCCTGAGTCCCTGAAGGCCTTTAGCATTTGTTACTTAAAGCCAAGGTGTTGGGTTGAGAAAACCCTTTTCAGTCACAGGACACTTGGCTTCAAATGAAGCTGTGGTTTTCCAGACTATGGCCTCTGCCATAGATTGGCCAACTCAGGGTGGTTGTCCTTGTCACCCCACTGTCACCCTGCTACACAGGCAGTCGGCACAAACTCGCCGCGATGTGATGGTAAGAGTGGTGGGGATGGGACCAGCAGTTAGCGTAATGGCTATGTTGCTGGACTCCCATGTAGTCGACCACAGTTCGCGTCCCGGACCCGGTGGCTTAAAACTCACGCTGGGCGTGTGTGCGTGCGTGCCCAAGATCCCAAGAGGAGAACGGAGGAGAAGGGATTGCGGCGTGGCCATCCCCCCGGGGGGTGATTTCTCACTTTCTGTCCCTCCGCCTGTCTCTCTGTCTGTCTGGCGAGTGCACGTGCCCTATAGCAAAAACCTCTAATAAAGAAAAAAAAAAAGAGTGATGAGGATAATGGGTTGGAAAGGGCAAGTGCAGCGCAGCAGCCCCGGAGCCCGCACTGCTCAAGCTCCTGTCTTCCTGTCTTGGCCTGCACGCCGTGCACCCGCTGGCTCCAGTCTACACTGCAGATGTCCAGAGTCACCTGAGAGGCTGTGGCCGGTCTGTGACCGCCTGATGAAGAGTGGGCAGCTTCACTGGGTCTTGGGGTCTAAGCTAGATGCAATGCTGGCTGTGTGAGACCCAGCACAGGCGGGACCTCCCTAACCCTGAGGCGATGGCAGTGTCTGGGGCTTGTCTCACCACAGGCCCCCGCAGGTCTGCCCGGATGGGGCCCTGCTACAGCTCTTCGCTCCCCTGACCTCTCAGATGCACCTGAGGGGACAGCTGAGCCAGGAGTCCTGGCACGGGAGGGCACAGGGAGGTGACTCACTGTTGGCTATAGGACGGAAGGCAGATCTCAGACAGGTCTAGAGGGTGTAGTTCTGGGCCCAGATATGCCCCCTCCACACCCCTCTTACAACCTGGTGGGTTGCAGCCCAGCTTCTGACCCCACGGCTCACCTCCAACCCCCACCACCTCCCATTAACAGGCACCCCCAGCCATCCACCCTCTGCCCACCTCTCCGTGTGCCTCCATCTTCCCCTCCCGGCCTCCCCTCCTGCTCCTCCACCCCGTCTCGTCCCTGCCCTTTCCGTGTGCTCCTCCTTCCCTGCAGGTGTGTGCAAGGAGAGGCCGGAGCGCAGGCTGCGTGAACCTAAGGGCTACTTAGAGCAGCACAGAAGGCGGGTCCAGTGGAGGGAGGGGGCAGGGCTTTCTCCCATGTCTCCATGATCACTGACCACTGAGTCACCTGACTGCAGCCCCCAGGCCGTCACCGACACTGCAGGAGGCCAAGGTCGACATCATCAACCTCGACCTGTGTAACTCCACCCGGTGGTACAATGGACGCATCCACTCAACCAACGTGTGTGCCGGGTACCCGCAGGGCAGGGTCGACACCTGCCAGGTAAACTTCCTTCCAGGGCCCGGGCCCTGGAACCTTCCAGGACTGCCCAGACCCACGAGCTTACCGCTGTGGATCCCTGACCTCCACCCCTCTGCCCAGGGCCCTACTCCAGTGACCTTCCCCAGTCCCACCTCCTAGCATCTGTAGTCACTACGGGCTGGGAGGTGACAGCAGCGGCTACTCCAAGAAGCAGCCAGCACACTGGCGCTTTACCCCAGCCTTGCCGCAGACCTCCCCCTGGAGGGAGTGTCTGTCTCCCCGTCCCGGAACACGTACCCAGAGGCACAGCCACATGCGTGCACACGTGTTTGCTCATCTGCTCACTCGGGCACTCGTGCCAACCACACCTTCCTCACACCCCTGTGAAGCTGTGGGTGCCACCTCACACTCTGCTGCCACCGCCATGCTCACGGCAGCAGGAAGCGGGCTGCGACAGGCGCTGGGCAGGGAGACGGCGGCTCGGGCAGAGTGACTTCTGTGTCCTTCTGGGCAGGGGGACAGCGGTGGGCCTCTCATGTGCAGAGAAAACGAGGAAAGCGCCTATGTGGTCGTGGGAGTCACAAGCTGGGGGGCCGGCTGTGCCCGTGCTAGGCGCCCCGGAGTCTACACAGCTACCTGGCCCTACCTGAAATGGATTGCTTCCAACATTGGTTCTAATGCCCTGCAAATGCTCCAGCCAGCCACCCCTTCCCCTCCTACCTCCCAGCCAGCTCGCCCTCCCTCTGTCCCTGCTCGCCCTCTCTCTGGCCGCCCTCCTTGGTATTTCCAACGCCCTCCCCCACCCCCTGCTTCCCAGCACCTTCCCCCACCTCAGCATCCACCCCCACCGTTGCCCTACTCCCCCACTAAGGTTCCCCAAGAACTTTCTTTTGCCAAGCGTCTACAGCAGCTCATAGAGGCCTTGAAATGGGAGGCCTACTCTGAGTCAAAGAGTGACTACGACATGGAGACAACGGAGCTCCCAGAACTGACCCCCTCCTCCTGAGGTTCTCAGTAAGCCCAGCGCGACTTCACTCCTGAGGGAAAGAGATTAAATAAATAAACACACACACACACGTGGATAGATAGATACATGTAAGTACATGAGATGCGTTTTGATTTCTTCCTATCTGCCCTCCCCAGCTTAACCCCATCACATGCCCCTCCCCTCTTCCCTCTCTGAGATTAACTGTAGGAATATTAGTGCGACCCCATCTTGAAATCTTGATTTGAATGCTAGAATAGTTGACCTGGACTGCAGGCTAGGTATGGTCTTTATTTAGCACTGAGTGAAATAGGTGTTAAAACTAAGAGTGTCTCCCTGTCCCTCACCCGCACAGACCATTGACCGGTAGGGGAGCCTGACCGACCCCTGGGCGTGGCTTCCTCTGGAGCAGGGCAGCTTCCTGCTGCAATCTGCTGAGGGTCAGCACTCCACACCAGGGTGTGTAAAGTGAGTATGACTGAGTATGACTGTTAAAGAACTCTGCAGGAGCGGGGCCTGGAGCAGCTGCCCGAGGTGAGCCAACTGCACAGGAAGCTGACTGGCAGGTCGGAGACAGGCCCTCAGCGAGGCCTCTCTGCCGAAGGCAGGTTCACTGAGACACAAGGGCCAGAGTGACAGATGTCTACCACTGAGCACAAGGTTCGTCTGTGGCTTGTTGGCGGCAGATTAAGAACAATATCCAAGCACACTGCTGGTCCTAATGACATCTCTTTAATTCATGGATCTGAGCAAATTCAGTGTGTCCGATCTGCTAGAGACTTCCAGGACAGACACGGGAGGTGCCTTTGGGTGCTCCTGAATAACTGCGCGCTTCCCAACCACTGGGTGCTTTTTGTTTAAGGATTTTCCACGGGAGAAACAGGGACTGATTTAAGTCATTTAAGTGATGATATGAGCCAGCAGGAAGGGCCAGAGTGAGCAGGAGGCGAGGTGCCCAGGCCAGGCATGGCCCTGATCTGAGTGCGCAGCAGACCGCCCTAACCCACCCAAGGCCCGGCAGTCCTCAACTGAAACTATTCACATTAATTTGCAAATTTTTGGGAAAGAAATCCCGATGGGGTTAGGTCAATTGCCCATGCCCACTCTGTCCAGGGAGTAAAAACCTTGTTGGTGGATTAACCCCTCATGGGATTAAAGATGGTGGGTCAGGGCCAGAGGTGGTGTAGTTGCTGAACTCCCACATGGCCAACAGCAGTTCGAGTCCCAGATCTGGTGGCTTGAAATTCATGCCAGGCACATGTGCATATGTGCCCAAGATCCTGGGAAAAGAATGAAGGAAAAGAAATCGCAGTGTGGCCCGGGGGGTGGGGAGTGATTTCTCACCTTCTGTCTCCAGTGAGTGCATGCACCCTATAGCAAAAATCTCTCTCAGAAAAAAAAAGATGGTGGATTCTAGAGGAAATCTTGGCTTTTGGCTGAACAGTGGCTTCATCGAACTATGTAAGTGTGAGTCAAGCAAAAGATGACCTACACTTGGTCACAGAGGGAACAGCAGAGGGCGCTGTAGCAGGGAGGAGTCCTGGGTGAAAGAGCAGAGGGCGCCGTGTGCCACCACTGGGTCACAGAGGTGAGCAACCACGAGTCCTCGTCTTAAGGATCCATTGGTCAGTCTGGGTTCCCTCTCATCAGCTCTGTGCCCTTGGGTGGGAGGGTTGTGTGACCATGAAAACAAGGCTTGACACAGTGTGAATGCTCGTGGGTGTGGACCATCAGTAAGAGCCAGCTGGCGATGAGCTGCTGGTCAATGATCTCATGCTTACCCGCAGGGGGTGCTTTGGAGCCCACCGTTTTCCCACCCGTGATCCTGATATACAGTGACCACACCCGAGTGCTTGCACTACCCCCAGCCCCATAGCAGAGCAGTTTTTGACTAAAACACAAGGGCCAGATAGTTGTGCAGCAGCAGAACGCAACATTCTGTGAGGCCAGTGCACAGGGCGTCTCTCTGCTGGTGACCTCGCTGAGACCACTGGGCCCTCAGGCTCGGCTGGGTGTAGCTGGGGTGGATCCTAGAACCATGACCCTGTTGCGGGTGCTGTTTCTGTCCCTCTATCACTCTTACTGATGGAATAAACTTTTTTTTGAGAGATTTTTGCTATAAGGTGTGTGTGCTCACCAGAGAGACAGAGACAGTGAGAAATTAACTCCCCGGGGAGAGGGACACAGCACAATCCCTTCTCCATTCTCCTCTTGGGATTTTGGGCACGCATGCACATGCATCTGGCATGAGTTTTTTTTTTTTTTTTTTTTTTTTTTTTTTTTTTTTTTTTTTTTTTTTTCTTTTTTTGGGAGAGGTTTTTGCTATAGGGCGCGTGCGCTCGCCAGACAGACAGAGAGAGACAGGAGATAGAGGGAAACACAGCCACGCCGCAATCCCTTCTCCATTCTCCTCTTGGTGAGTTTTCCGGGGCACGACTACATGACACATGCTAATCTGGCATGAGTTTTAAGCTTTCAAGTCTGGGACTCGAAATGCGATCAGCCACGTGGGCATCCAGTGACATAACTGTTATGCCATCTGCTGGTACTGGGAATAAACTTTTTCTGAAAAAGGAATTATTTCATTTTATTTAAATTGCTATAGGGCATGTGTGCTCATGAGAGAGAGAGAGAGAGAGAGAGAGAGAGAGAGAGCAAGCCACCAGGGCCTGGTCTAGAACTGAGGCTGGCCATGTGGGAGTCCAGTGTCTCAATCACCACACCACCTGCTGGCCACTTATGGAATAAACTTAAAAATTTTTTTTGGAGAGGTTTTTATTTTTTTTCGCTATAGGGCACGTGCGCTCGCCAGACAGACGGAGAGAGACATAGAGACAGAAAGTGAGAAATCACCCCCCAGGGGGGATGGTCACGCCGCAATCCCTTCTCTTCCATTCTCCTCTCGGGATCTTGGGCACGCACGCACACGCGCCCGGCGTGAGTTTTAAGCCACCGGGTCCGGGACGCGAACCGTGGTCGACTACGTGGGAGTCCAGTGACATAGCCATTATGCTAACTGCTGGTTCCCATAAACTTAAAATTTTTAAAAAATTTTCCAGAGGGTCCTTGAGCTTGCAGGGTTGGAGGGGGAGAGGAAAGAGAGAGAAAGAGAGACATAGATTGCAGTCATGCTGCAATCCCTCCATCTCCCTCTCGATAGGGTTCTGGGTACATGCATATGCACCCAGTGTGTGTGTGTGTGTGTGTGTGTGTGTATGTGTGTGTGGAGAGGTTTTTGCTATAGGGAGCGTGCACTTGCCAGAAAGAGACAAAGAGATAGAAAGCAATAAATCACCCCCACCACCCCCCGAGGGGATGGCCGTGCCACAATCCCTTCTTCATTTCCTCTTGGGATCTTGGGCATGCACGCACATGCGCCCAGCGTGAATTTAAACCACTGGGTCCAGGACTCAAACCGCGGCCGGCTACATGGGAGTTCAGCGACATAGTCATTACGCCACTGCTGGTCCCCCAGTGTGTTTCTCAAGCTGTCAAGTGTAGTACTCAAATCACATAGCTGGCCATGTGGGATCCAGCCACTGCAACCACCACGCCACAGCCTGACCCTAAAAAAATTTTTTTTTTCTTTTTTTTTTGGAGAGGTTTTTGCTATAGGGCGCGTGCGCTCGCCAGACAGACAGAGAGAGACAGAGAGATAGAAAGCAGGAAATCACCCCCCAGGGGGGATGGCCACGCCGCAATCCCTTCTCCTCCATTCTCCTCTCGGGATCTTGGGCACGCACGCACACGCGCCCGGCGTGAGTTTAAGCCGCCGGGTCTGGGACTCGAACCGCGGTCGACTACGTGGGAGTCCAGCGACATAGCCATTACGCTAACTGCTGGTCCTGCTAAAAAATGTTTTAAAACGAAATTCAGTATGCCTTGACCAGAAGCTGGCTTCACTAAAATTGGGTTACCAATTCATTTGTTTGGGCTCTCACTACTGGAACTGGTTTTTAATCTCTCTCCTGGGTATATAATCTTTGTACCCTGGTGCCAACACTAGTCACCCTTTAAACACGAAGCAAACAAAATGCAGTTCCTGGGTTACAGAGCGAGCCAGAAGCCAGGCTCCAGGCCCTGCCGAGAGCAGTAGCTCAGAGATCAGCCCCCATGGTGGGGCAGCCCTGGGCCCTGAGCCAGGTGGGAATCACGGGGCAAGGTGTGCTCAGGCTAGGGGGGAGGGGTGGACATGGTCGGGCTCTGGACAAGTGCGGGGGGCTGCGGCATGGATTCTGCTGGGCCCTTCACTCTTACATGCTCAAACCCTTGTCCTGAGTTCATTGATTCTCCCTTCAGTGAGGTGGAAAATCTCCACCTGCCATTTGTCTTCTCAGGGCCTCTTCTCAGGTGATTTCTTGGTTACCTTCTGGAAACTTCCCACGCACAAGAAAATGTTGAAACATCAGAAGATCCCCTCCTTGTTTTTTTCATTATTCATGATACCACTCTAGGACTCTTCTATTTAGCAAATATAGGGATAGTTCTATATTCGCGCATGCAGACGCTCTCACTTCTCTAAGCTCATCTTCCACAGGAGAGTTGTCTGTAAGATATGGTGCCACCTTCCTTAGAGGGAAGGTGCAGCTTTCCATGTATGGGCGTGTCCACTTCCCAACACTGAGCCAACACTTACTCTTGGTGATCTGTAACAACATGATATCCCAATTTTCATTTAAAGCATTCTGAAGTTGTTTATAACTGAGTTGAGACTCTTGGATCCGCTTTCATGTTCCTGTGGATATTCTAACCCTGAAAATGGCTCACAGGCCCTGAGCAGAGGTCTCTTGCACATGGTGACAGCAGTAATGAGAAGAAATGGACTGGCCGCTTGGTAACCCAAAGCTCCGGGGACCCAGACATCCAAGGGATGTGCTCACTATTTTCTTGTGGGATGGTTAAGCAAATATAATTGTTTTGGAAAATCAAATTCATAATCTAATTGCAAACAAAAATAATGGAAAATGATTTGACTAAATCAGCTAGAACTGCACCAGGTAAACCCTGACACCAGAAAAGTGGGTGTGGTAGGGTTCAGAGTTGTGCCTAAGGACAGAGGCCAAAGTTTGATCGTAATTGATCAACACGTGAAATTTTTAATATTTGTGATGGAAAACCAATCCCAATTATAATTTTTTGAGAGGTTTTTGCTATATGGCACATGAGCTCGCCAGAAAGACACAGAGAGACAGAAAGTGAGAAATCACCCCCCTGGGGGGGATGGCCATGTCGCAATCCCTTCTCCTCCACTCTCTTCTTGGGATCCTGGGCACGCACGCCCACATGCCTGGCATGAGTTTAAGCCACCGGATCTTGGACTCGAGCTGTGGTCGACTATATGGGAGTCCACCGATGTAGCCATTATGCCATCTGTTGGTCCCCCCAACTATTATAACTTTGGTAAATTTAAATAGAAATAGAAAAGATGGAGATGGGATATCTTCACTGTGTAGAAAAGTGATCATAAAACAAGCTAGCTTAGGGATTCACTCCAGAAGCCCTATTCTTGGTAAAAACATCACCAGTGACCTGCTTCTGGTCAGTTCAGATGGGTCTGTGTATGAACACGTTTCCACCTCTTTGGATAAATACTGGGTTGAGGTAGGTGCTACATTTGACATGTGAACACACCGCCAGACCATCACGAGTGGGATGATGAACATACCCACCACCCTGTACCTTCTAGACCTCCCCGCTTCTGCCATAGGTGGCTTTCTGACCTGATTTTTCACACTGTGTGTCAGCTTGCATTACCTAGAATTTTAAATAAATAAGTCCCAAAGCAAGTACTGCCCTCCTTAAAAAATCTAGCCTCTTTCACACTGCATAATTATCTCTAGATTTGTATATGTGGAAGTGTGCACCAGTGATTTACTCCTGTTTATACTGAGCTTTTCATTGCATGGCTATTCCACAATTTTTTTATATCGGGTTATTTCCAGTTTGCCCTCTTATGAACAGCTGTGAACATTTGTGTACGAGTCTTTGTATGGGCATATGCTGTCATAGCTTTTGGCTAAGTACCTCTGTGAGGAACAACTGGATCATATAGTCAGAATATGTTAAGCATTGGGGCAAAAACAAAAGGGCTGACCCCGCAGCACTGCAGATGAGCGTTGTGTACATGGCTGCCCACAGTTTGAATCCTGGCCCTGGCCACTTGAAAGATGCCAGGCATGTATACATGCCCCAAATTCTGACGAGATAGAGATGGAGGAAAAAGGATTGTGATGTGACCAGACTCCACTGGGGGTGCTTGCTCTCTTTCTCTCTCTCACAAGTGTGTACACCCTCTTACAATTAAAGAAATTTGTCAAAATGTTTTTTCAAAATGGTTGCAACATCTTACATTCTCATGAGCAGTGTATGAGAATCCTGGATCCTTGGAAACAATATGGCCAGTTTTTAAAATTTTAGTCTTTCTGATGGGTGTGTGGTCATGTTTTATTGTGGTTTTAAGTTTGCAGACACCTAATTGCCAGCAATGTTAAGCGTCTTTTCATGTGATTATTGCTGTCCATATATATACACTTTTTAACATTTTTTGTTTATGATAGCATGGGTGTGTGTGCACATGAGAATGTGTGTGTGAAAGGGAGAGAGAAGGACATCCTCCATAGGGTCTGGTTATGCCACAGTTATCTTCCTCTAGTCCTCCAGCTTGATGAATCTTGGGCACCTGCACTTGTGCCTGGTGTGTTTCAGGCTGACCAGGTTGGGGATTCGAACTGCGGGCACTATGTGGGACCTAGCTGTTCTCAGAACAATATTGCTGCACCATGGAACTGGTCCCAGATACCTTCTTCAGCAAGTGTCTGATAAATCATTTTCCTATTTAGAAATTGCTGTTGTCACCTTTTATAGATTTTTAAAAAAGTTTTATTTATAATTGACAGGGCCAGCCAGTGGCATGGTGGTTAAGGCAGCTGGATCCCACATGGCTGACTGAGTGGTTCAAGTCCCAGACCTGGTGGCTTGAAAAACATAGACACACAGGTATGCCTGCCCCAAGTCCTGAGAGAATGGAGGAGAAAGGATTGCAGCGTGGCCATCCGCCCTTGGAGTGGGTGTTTTCTCAGTTTTCCTCTCTGCCTGCCTGTCTTTGGCAAATACACATGTCCTAAAGCAAAAACTAAAAAGAAATTATACCTATAGTTGATATATGTAATTGTACATATTTGGGTGCGCAGCGTGGTGTTTCCATACATGTATACATTGTGTGATGATCAAATCAGGATAATAAATGTATTCATGGCCTCAAACATTTACCCTATCTGTGGTGATAACATTTAAGATTCTCTCTTCTAGGACCAGCAGGTGGCGTGGTGGCTAAGACAGTGGATTGCAAATAACTGACTCTGCAGTTTGAGTATCAGACCTGGTGGCTTGGAAAACATGTCGGGTGCGTGTGTGTGCATGCCCAAAAATCTCAAGAGGAGAATAGAAGAGAAGGGATTACAGCATGGCCATCCCCCCTGGGAGGTGATTTCTCACTTTCCCTCTCTGTCTCCTGTGAGTGCATGCACCCTAAGGCAAAAAAAAAAAAAAAAAAAAAAAAAAAAAAAAAAAAAAAAAAAAAAAAAAAAAAACCAAAAACCAAAAACCAAACAAACAAAAACCTCTCCTAGTTATCTTGAAATATAAAATACATTATTGGGGCCAGTGGATGGCATGGTTGTTAAGGTTTGATCTCCACATGGCTGACTGTTCAAGTCCTGGATCTGAAGGCTTGAAAGTCACAACAAATAAATAGACAAACTAATTAATTAAAAAAATTTAAAATGTGTATTTTCTAATAAAAGAAATATACATTATTTTTAAAATTATTTTTGTTTAATTTTATTTATCATTTTTATTTTTAAATTTGACCAGAGAGAAAGAGAGAGAGAGAAAGTGAAAAAGCAAGCCGCTAGGTTCAGGACTTGAGCTGCACACACGTGTCCAGCACATTTTCTGAGTTGCTGGTGCCAGAATTTAAACTGCAGCCAGCCATGTGGGATCTGGCTCCTAAAGCACAGTTCTTAACCACTGTGCTACAGAGTCAGCCAAGAAACGGATCCATGTAGATCGCCCATATGAGGGAGATCATATGGGGTTTGTCTTTCTGTACCTGACTTATTTCACTTAACACAAAGCTCTCTAGGTACATCTACATTACCACAGTGACAAAGTTTTGTTTTTCATAGCTGCATAGTTTACTGTGTACAAAAAGTACCACAGTTTTTTTTTTCTTTTTCTTCCTTTCTCTTTTCTTTCTTTCTTTTTCTCTTTCTTTCTTTCTCTCTCTCTCTCTTTCTTTCTTTCTTTCTTTCTTTCTTTCTTTCTTTCTTTCTTTCTTTCTTTCTTTCTTTTCTTCTTTCTTCTTTCCTTCTCTTTCTTTCTTCTTTTCTTTTTTTTATATTTTTGCCATAGGGCCTGTGTGCTCACTGGAGGGAGGCAGAGAGAGATAGAGGGAAAGTGAGAAATCACCCCTCAGGGGGAAGGACCACACCACAACCCTTTCTCCTCCATTCTCCTCTCAGGATTTTGGGCGTGCAGGCACTCATGTACGGTGCAATTTTCAAACCACAGGATCTGGAACTTGAACCATGGTTGGCCACGTGGGATCCAACATGCCACCTGCTGCCCCTCCCACCCCCACATTTCTTTATCCATTTACCCACTGATGGACACAGAAGTTGCTCCCTTGGCTTGGCTCTTGTGAATGTGATGCAGTACAGATATTTCTTCCCCACTCTGACTTCATTTTCTTTGATTATACTCCCACTGGTGGCTTTGCTGATCTGTGGAGTCTGGAGAGATCTTTTTTTTGGAGAGGTTTTCGCTATAGGGCACGTGTGCTCGCCAGACAGAGAGAGACATAGAGACAGAAAGTGAGAAATCACCCCCCAGAGGGGATGGTCACGCCACAATCCCTTCTCCTCCATTCTCCTCTCAGGATCTTGGGCACGCACGCACACGCGCCCGGCATGAGTTTTAAGCCACCGGGTCCGGGACGTGAACTGCATTCGACTACATGGGAGGCCAGCAACATAGCCATTATGCTAACTGCTGGTTCCCTGGAGAGTTCTTTTTATATGCTGAGTACAGTCCTTAATCAGTTGTGTGCTTTGTAAATATTTTTCCCAGTCAGAGGTTTTGCTTTCAATTCTCTTAACAAAGTATTTTGAAGAGTAGAAGTTTAAATTTTTTTTTTTTTTTTGAAGAGGTTTTTTGCTACAGGGCGCATGCACTCACCAGACAGAAAGAGAGAGACAGAGAGACAGAAAGCGAGAAATCACCCCCCAGGGGGGATGGCCATGCCACAATCCCTTCTCCTCCATTCTCCTCTTGGGATCTTGAGCACGCACGCACACACGCCCTGCGTGAGTTTAACCCACCAGGTCCAGGACGCGAACCGAGGTTGACTACATGGAGTCCAGTGACATAGCCATTACGCTAACTGCTGGTCCCGAGAAGTTTGAAATTTTGATGGAGTGCAATTAATTTATTCTTTTATAGCTCATACTTTTGGTGTCAGAGCTAAGGAAATTTTGTTTAACCCAAGGCAACACAAACTCCTTTTTTCCTAGAAATTTTAGAGTTTCAGATTTTATATTTAGATCTATAATCCATTTTTAGGTAATATTTGTATTTAATGTGAACCACAGATTGAAGTTCATCTTTTTGGTGGATATAAGGATATCTAAAGTTTCCAGTATGACATGTTGAAAAGTCACTGCTTTCTCCACTGGATTGTTTTTGCTCCTCTGAAGAAAATCAGTGTTCACCTATGTATGGTTCCACTGATAGACTCCCTGTTTTGTTCCTTTGATCTGTTTATTTTGTCACCAATGCTACACTGTCTTTCTACCTACAGGTTTAAAATAAATTTTGAATCATGTAGGGGACCACAAGATGGCATAATGGTTACGTCACTGGGCTCCCATGTAATCGACCATAGTTTGAGTCTCAGACCTGGCAGTTAAAAACTCATGCGGGGCACATGTGTGTGCATGCCCAAACTCCTGAGAGAAGAATGAAGGAGAAGGGATTGTGGTTTGACCATCCCCCCGGGGGGTGATTTCTCACTTTCTGTCTCTCTCTCTCTGTCTCTCTGGTGAGCACACACACCCTACAGCAAAAATATCTCTCAAAATAAATCCATAAAAGAAATCAAGTAGTATACATTTCCAAGTTTTGTTCTTTTCCAAAGCTGTTTTGGCTAGTCTAGGTTCTTTACATTTCCATATGAATTTCATTATCAGCTTGTTGATTTCTAAAACAAAAATTCTTCTGAAATTCAACAATCTTGCTACAAGGTTTACATCTAAAGGATAGGAAATTCGTTTGTCAAAGAGATAACTGCATCCACGTTCATTTAGCAGTTGTCACCACAGTCACAATGTGGAAGCAACCTAAGAGTCCAGCAATGGATGAGTGGATGAAGATGTGGTGTACACACGATGGAATACTAAATGGCCATAAAAAACAAAGAAAAAATCCTGTTCTTTCTAACAACCTGGGTGAACATTATTTTAAATGAGATAAGCCAGTCACAGAGAGACAAATACCACATGATCTCACTCATATACAGAGTGTAGAAGTCTCATAGAAATGGAGAGTAAAATGGTGGTTACTAGAGGCTGGGAGGCAGAGGGATGGTTAAATATTGGTCAAAGACACAAAATTTCAGCAGACAGGAGAGATAAATCCAAGAGATCTAACATATACCATGGTGAGTACAGTTAGAGAAAATATATGCACAAAAATTGCCAAGAGAGTAGATTTTGAGTGTTCTCACTAAAAAGGGCGTCGATGTGTGTGTGTGCAGGAGTTCAACTTGACTATGCTATGATGCAGACATCAGAACACGGTGGCAGGCCAGCCCCACAGTGCAGCAGTCAAGCACTGTGCGTGGGGACCTGGACTCCACATGGCCCACTGTTGTTTGATTCCCAGCCCTGGCAACTTGCAGGTGCATGTGTGTGTGTGATGTGTGTGTGGGGGCCCAAGATTTGGAAGGAAAAGGGTTGTGGTATGACCATGTTCCATTAGGAGGTGCTTTCTCTCTCTGGAGAGCATGCATAACCTCTGGCAAAGGAAAAAAATCATGTGTTTCATAAATATAAATAATTTTTACTTGTTAATTAAAAATTATATCTTTAGGGACCAGCAGATAGCTTAATGGTTATGTTGCTGGACTCCCATGTGGTCAACCACAGTTTCGGTCCTGGACCTGGTGACTTAAAACTCATGCCAGGCATATGTGCGTGCGTGCCCAAGATCCCAAGAGGAGAATGGAGGAGAAGGGATTGTAGCATGGCCATCCCCCTGGGGGTGACTTCTTGCTTCCTGTCTCTCTGTCTCTCTATGCCTCTCCAGGAAGTACATGTGCCCATAGTAAAAATCTCTTAAAAATTTTATCTTTGAAATCATGCTGTAGTTTTTTTTTTGAGAGGTTTTTTTGCTATAGGGCGCGTGCGCTCACCAGACAGACAGAGAGAGAGACAGAAGGCGAGAAATCACCCCCCAGGGGGGATGGCCACGCTGCAATCTCTTCTCCTCCATTCTCCTCTCGGGATCTTGGGCACGCACGCACACGCGCCTGGCGTGAGTTTAAGCCACTGGGTCCGGGACTCGAACTGCAGTCGACTACGTGGGAGTCCAGCGACATAGCCATTATGCTAACTGCTGGTCCCACCTGCTATAGTTTTGATTATGATTATGTTGAATCTATAGATTAATTTGTGTAGATATCACATCTTAATCCTATTTTTAAACCATGAATTTGGTATCTCTCCATTTATCTAGAACGTCTCTAGTTTTCCTCACAATGTTTTATAGTTTTGAGTACGCAGGCTTTTCACATACTTTTTTTTTGAGAAGTTTTTGCTATAGGGCACATGTGCTCACCAGAAAGACAGAGACAGGAGACAGAAAGTGATAAATCACCCCCCCCCCCCCGGGGGGGATGGCCACGCTGCTGCAATCCCTTCTCCTCCATTCTCCTCTCAGGATCTTGGGCACGCACATGTGTGGCCGGCGTGAGTTTAAGCCACTGGGTCTGGGACTCGAACCGTAGTCGACTCTGCGGGAGTCCAGTGACATAGCCATTACGCCAACTGCTGGTCCCCACATACTTTGTTTAAATTATTCCTAAGTATTTCACATTTTGATACTCAATTGTGCACTGCTAATAGAAATAATTGAGTTCGTGTGTATCTATTATATATCCTGAACCCTTCCTGAACTGGTTTATTAATTCTAGAAGCCTCTTTATAGTTTCCATTAGGTTTCTACAGAGACAATCAAGTCTTCTAGCCATAGTCTTGGGCCAGCCCATGTGTGGTGTGGCTGGATTCCACATGCCAATTGCATAGTTGGAGTCTCACTTGAAACATGCTAGGTACATGGGTGTGCCCTGAATTCCAAAGGAATTCGATAGAGGGGAAGGTCGCAGGATGACCATCTGCGGTGGGAATGCTTTCTCATTCTCTCTCTCTCTCTCCTCAGCAAGTGTATATGCTCTTAGGCAAAAATTTTTAAAAAGTTTAAAATGTCTTATATATTTTTCCAGTCTGAATACCTTTATTCCTTTTTTTTACCTTATTTAACTGGCCTGAATCTCCAGTATAATGTTTAATGAAAGTACTGAGTGTTTATTCTTGCCTGTTCCTGAGGTAAATAATTCTTTTACTATATGTGTACGCTGTGGGTTTTTCCACAGATATCCTTTATTAAGTTGAGATTGTTCCCTTTTACACCTATTTTGCTAAGAAGCTTTTTTTATTTAGTTTTTTTTTTTTTTTTCCTTAGGGTTTATGTACTCATCAGAAAGAGACAGACAGAAAGAGAAGGAAAGTGAGAAAGCATCCCCCAGGGGGGATGGCCATGCCCCCCCAATCTCTTCTCCTCTATTCTCTTCTTGGGATTTTGGGCACACACACATGCACCCAGTGTGGTTTTCTTTTCTTTCTTTCTTTTTCTTTTTAAGAATTATTCATTTAATTTTATTTATTATTCTTATTTTTAAATTTGACCAGAGAGAGAGAGAAAAGGAAAGTGAGAAAGCAAGCCACCAGGTCTGGGGACTCAAACTGCAGTTGGCCATGCGGGAGTCCAGTGCCTTAACCACCACCTGCTGGCCCCTTATATAATACCATCTGCAGTGGCCCTAAGATATAAATATTGCTATGCACTATTAGTCCAAGTGCAGGCTCTGCTCAGATTTCACCAGTTTTTCTTTACTGTCTTTTTCCTGTTCCAAGATCCAATCCATAGACCACAGTAGCACATAACTTTTTTGTTTAGAATGATTTATTTATTTAATTTTATTTGTTATTTTTAAGTTTGACCAGAGAGAGACAGTGATAAAGGTAAAGTGAGAAAGCAAGTTGCCAGATCTGGGACCTGAACCACAGTTGGCTCTGTGGGAGTTCAGCACCACAACCACCACACCACCTGCCACCCCCTCACCACCTAACTTTGTACAAGTTTTTCTTTTCAGGACCAGCAGATGGCATAATGGTAATGTTGTTGTACTCCCATGTAATCAACTGCAGTTTGAATCCCAGACTTGGTGGCTTGAAACTCGTGCCGGGCATATATGTGTGTATGCCCAAGATCCTGAGAGGAGAATGGAGAAGGGATTTTGGCTTGGCCATCCCCCTGGGGGGTGATTTCCCACTTTCATCTCTCTGTCTCTGTGTGTCTCTCCGGTGAGTGCATGTACCCTATAGCAAAAATCTCTCTTAAAAAAAGATTTTCTTCCAAGACCAGCAGACGGCATTGCTGGGCTCCCATATGGCTGACTGTGGTTCGGGTCCCAGTCCCAGAGGCTTGAAACTTAGGCTGGGCACCTGTGTGCAAGTGACCAAGATCCCAAGAGAATGGGGAAGGGATTGCAGAATGGCCATCCACCCTGAGTAGAGGGTAACTCCTCGCTTTCTCTCTCTGTCTCTCTGGTGAGCACATGCACCCTATAGCAAAACAAACAACAAAAACAAAAACAAACAAAAAACAAAAACTTTTACAAAGGAAGTTTTTCTTTTCTTTTCCCCTCTTTGTCCCTTCCTCCCTCCCTTGCTCTCCTTCCCTTTTCCCTCCTTTTTTCTTTCTTCCTTTTCTTTCTCTTTCATTTTTAAAAATTTGTTACTTTTTTATTATTTATTTTTATTTATTCATTCATTTATTTTAATTTGATCAGAGACAGACACAGACAGAGAAAGAAAGAGAGGGAAAGTGAGAAAACAAGCCACCAGGTCCAGGACTTGAACCGTGGTTGGCCATGTGGGAGTGTCTAGCACCTTAACCACCACGCCACCTGCTGGTCCCCAACTTTTTTTTTTTTTTTTTTTTTTTTTTTTGAGTAGAGAGAGAGAGAAAGGGAAAGTGAGAGAGCAAGGCACCAGGTCCAGGACTTGAACCATGGTCAGTCATGTGGGAGTCTAGCACCTTAACCACCATACCACCTGCCAGTCCCTCTCCCTTTTTTTAAAGAGATATTTTTGCTATAGGGTACAAGTGCTAGCCAGAGAGACAGAAAGTGAGAAATCACCCCTGGATGTGTGTGTGTGTGTGGCCATGATGCAACCCCTTCTCTTCCATTCTCCTTTTGAGATTTTGGGCATGCATGTTTATGTGCCCAGTGTGAGTTTAAGCCTCTGGGTCTGGGACTCAAACTGTGGTTGACTATGTGGGAGTCTGCGATGTAACCATTATGCCATCTGTTGGTCCCCCCTTTCTTTCTTTTCTTTTCTTTCTCCTTTTCTTCTCTCTCCTTTTTCTTTCTCTCTCTTTCTCTTGCTTCCCTTCCTCCCCTACACTCCCCTCCTTCTCTTTCCTTCAGGGGACAGAGAAAGAGAAAACCACCCTCAATAGGCTTCCACAACCCACTCCTGCCCCAGCCTTTCCCAGTCAGCCAGGACCAGGGTGCGCACACACCCAGTGTGTACGGCTGACTCAGGGACTGAAGCCCTGTCTCCCATGTGGCTTTTAGTGCTGAGTGTTGTCCCTGCTGTGCCACTGTAGCTGGGCTGGAGAGTAAGCACCACATCACTTTCGTGTGTCTCTTTAGTCTCCTCTGGTTTGTGGCAGTTTCTCGGTCTTTTTTGCTTTTATATGATCTCGACAGTATTGAGGAATACAGGTTACATACCTTTTAGAATGCCCCTCAATTTGAATTTAGTCAATGTTTTCCTTATGATTACATTGGGACTATGGGTTTTGAGGAAAAATGACACAGAGATGAAGTATTCTTATCACATTCTATCGGAAGTCCACAAGACAGTGGTGATGCTGCCTCGGAACTCTTGGGCAGGATGGTAGTCCTTTGCTGCTCACTTCCACATGCTGTTATTTGGCCATGAGTCACACAGTCCAGCCCACTCTCTGTGGTGGGGTGTCAGCCCATTTTCTGCAGATGGTAGTATCTACACATATTATTAGTAGTTATTCTGTACGGAAGACTCCTCTCTTATTCATTCATTAATCCATAGGCTCCCCAGGTATATTTTTCTGCTGAATCATAACCCAACACTGTATTATTTAATTTGTTGTTTTAGTTTTGGACATTGGGAGCTCCTTCAGGTTGACTCTTGTGTTCCTCTGACATAGTTCCATCATTCCATTGTCTTAATAGTTCCTTACATTCTTTTTTTTTTTTTGAGAGAAGTTTTTTGCTATAGGGTGCATGTGCTCTCCAGACAGTGAGACAGATAGACAGAAAGCGAGAAATCACCTCCCAGGGGGATGGCCACGCCGCAATCCCTTCTCCTCCATTCTCCTGTTGGGATCTTGGGCACGCATGCACATGCACCAGCGTGAGTTTAAGCCACTGGGTCCGGAACTTGAACCGTGGTCGACTACATGGAAGTCCAGCGACATAGCCATTATGCTAACTGCTGGTCCCAATACTTCCTTACACTCTGATGGTGCAAGATGTGTGGGGAATTTTGCATGTTTCCAGCTTGAGCCCTGAAATGAGCCATTTCTCTAAGGTAGCCTAGTTCTTCTGTTTTCATTGCAGAGTGGTTTAGCAACCAAAATCTGAACACTAGGTGTGCTTTCTGCAGGCTGGGTATGACAAAGTGAGATAATGTATGTTGGGTACTAACTCATGCCATACATACAAATATCTATTATCATTTCTGTGTCTATGCAGTCATACAGGGAGAGGGCTAAACATGAGTTTATAATGCTTCCAACTCTAATCCAGGACCACAGTGCTCATTCTATTCTTCCTTTCTTGCTAACATCGATTAATTTTGAATGTTTGCAAAATCATACCTATTGATAAAAAGTCATTTATTTGTTTACTGCTTTCTAATATTTCATGCTCAAAATGCAGTCTCATTTTGGTTATATATATATATATATATTTTTTTTTTTTTTGGAGAGGTTTTTGCTATAGGGCGCGTGCGCTCGCTGGGCAGAGACAGACAGAGAGACAGAAAGCGAGAAATCACCCCCCAGGGGGGATGGCCACGCCGCAATCCCTTCTCCCTCATTCTCCTCTCGGGATCTTGGGCACGCACGCACATGCGCCCGGCATGAGTTTAAGTCACCGGGTCCGGGACTTGAACCGCGGTCGACTACATGGGAGTCCAGCGACATAGCCATTACGCTAATTGCTGGTCCCTCATATATTTTAACACTCAAAGATTTTCCTACAGCTGTGAATTAGTTTAAACATAATGTAGTTACCACAGTATGCTTCAACTGTTCAGTTAAAACCACCATGCTACAGTACTAAAATGATTCATTTAAAAAAATCCACACTCTGTCTCTGCCCTCTCCCTGTATGACTGCATAGACACAGAAATGATAATAGATATTTGTATGTATGGCATGGGTTAGTACCCAATGGGTGAGCGCACATGCTGAAACTGAATGACTAGAGGATATAGAAACATAGTAAATGGTTATAAAATCCAGATATAAAATCCAGTGTGGGAAGAGGGTGGGTGAAAGAGTAGAGTCTGAGGAAGGACATTAAGGAGAAAAGTATATTGACAAGGCATTTATGGGACAAATAAATGGGTTATTATTTTTTTTTTATTTTTATTTTTTGAGAGGTTTTGCTACAGGGTGCATGTGCTCGCCAGACAGACAGAGAGAGTAAAAAGACAAGTAACTGGTTTGAGAAGAGAATTTTAATTCTCATGGTGAAATAGAGTGTGTTCTGTTAAACAGAGAAGCCGCAGAGCTGCCAGTGAGACTGTAAGACAGTGGTTCCACTGTGGAACACAGCTTGGCTGTTTCTCAAATGATTAAACATAGAATTACCACATGACCCCATAATTCTACTTTTTTTGTGGAATTATTTTATTTAACTTTATTTGTTTTTTAACTTGACCAGTCGTGGGGGGGGGGGGAGAGGGAGGGAGGAAGGGGAAGAGAGAGAGAGAGAGAGAGCCGCTGGGTCCAGGACTGGAACCACAGTCGGCCATGTAGGAGTCTAGTACCTTGAACACACATCACCTGCTGGCCTCCATAATTCCGCTTTTATGTATCTTGCTATGAACTGAATTGTGTCCCCCCAACACAGACACTCAAATTTGTATGTTTAATCCCTAACTGCTGATGTAACTGCATTTGGAATTAGGATCTTTAGGAGGAAATGAAACAAGTCAGAAGTCTGGGCCCTAATCCAATAGGATGTGACTTATAAGAAGAGGGAGAAGGATGAGAGAGAGAGAGAGAGAGAGAGAGAGAGAGAGAGAGAGAGAGAGAAGACAAAGAGATCCTGTAAGCACATGCAACTGCCTTGAGGCAAAAGAAGTCTTGGAATGACATCTTGCTGGCACCTCAATCTTGGACTTCTCAGTTTCCAAACTGTGAAATATAATTTTTTGTTGTGAGTCACTGAATATTATTTTTAAAAAAGAATTATTTATTATTACTTTTTAATTTGATCAGAGGGAGACAGAGAAAGTGAGAAAGTAAGTTGCTAGGTCCAGGACTCAAACTGCAGTCAGCCATGTGGGAGTCAAGTGCCTTAACCACCACACCAGCTGCTGGCCCCCATCATTTTTTTTATAGCAGTGTGAGCAGATTAATACACTCAAAGGAACTGAACACTAGGACTCATACATGCACATACGTGTTCATAGCAACAGTATTCATAATGGTGAAAGTTGGGAATAGATCAAATGTCCATGAATGGATGAACAGTTGATTATCCATATGATGAATTTTATTTGGTCACATAAAGGAATGAAGTACATGTGAAGTTGGTGAATCTTGGAAACATGTAAAGTGAAAGAAAGCAGACAGAAACAGGTCCCATGCATATTGTCAATTCCACTTATATGATTTACTTGGAACAGATAAATCCAGAGAGACATAATGTAGACTGGTAGCTGCTAGGCTGAGGGAGGGAGGGAGGGACTGGGGAGACACACACTTAATTAGTAAGGGGTGTCACTTTTGGAATGACACATCTGTGAAACTATACAGACTTGTTAGTGTTCAGCATGGAGACTAAAATGTGTGGCGCTGGTTAATGCCATGTGCCTTTCACCTCAGTAAGTCATTTGTAAAGATTTGGAAGTGTGGTAGTCCCCATTATATCCCAATTAACCCAGATAATTTGGCCTTTGAGAAAAACTAGTTAAATTGTAGAGGATGACATTGGTAGCCTCAACTGTACCTTCTGTGGGGGATAGGGTGTCTTTACTGGAGCAGATCAATACAATCTTGGAAACAGTGTCTTAGTCCTTTATTGTATTGCTAACACAACACCTGAGATCGAATGATTTACAGAAAACCAGTGAGGCCACAGCAGAGCAGAGGGCAGCGTATTGAGCAGAGCAGGTGTCCGTGTGTCTCTGCTAGTCCTGGTCCCATTCTCTCTGCTTACAAATCCACCCCAATGGCCTCATCACACTCAAAGGCTCTACCCTGTACACCATGAAGGAACTATATTTTCACTTAACACCTTTCCAATATAACTCAAATGTCAACACATGACTTCTGGGGGTGGGGTGGCATTCCACACTATAGCACATGGTATACAATTACTGATCAGAAAAATGCATTCCTTTTCATACCAATCAGGAAGAAGGACCAGAAGTAGTTTGCTTTCACATGGGAACAAAAGCTGTATAAAGGCATTTCCCCAAGGCTATGTTAATTCTCCCACTCTCCGTCATAAAATAATCTGAAGTGGAGGACCATCTTGACATTCCACAAAATAGTATACAGTCCACCCTGTTGGCAACCTCATGTTATTCAAGCCTGGTGAGAAGAGGTGTTAAACACTGTGGCTACCTCAAGATACATGCACTCGACAGGCAGAAATAAACCCTACACATATTCTAAAGCCTGTCCCATCGGCACCATCGTTAGGGGCTTATTGGTCTGGGTGGACAGGACAAGCAGATCTGCAGATGGCAGCCAGCTCTGTTCTGGCCATCCCAGTGCTTTCTCAGGCGGCCCATGAACAGAATAGCCACAGTGCAGAGGTGAAGGTTGTGGAGGGCTCCCTAGCATGTGCTCCCTCCCACCAAGGCTGACTGACCAGTGCTGCCACGTGTCTGACCTGCAAGCAACAGGGCAACACTAAGCTCCAACATACGTCATCTTTGAAGAAACCACCCAGCCATTTAATACAAACTGATCACATTTGTCCTTCTATGTTGAAGTGTGGTTTCATGCCTGGTGGGGGCATGTGTTCTGGGTGTAGGTTGGGCCCACTCGGTCTGTCGGGTCTCACGTTTGCTTGCTCAACAAGGACTCAGGGCCTAGGAGGTATAGTGCTGGGCACAGGACTACAGGAGCCAGTAGATACCAGACTGTCCAGAAGCTACTGGTCTCATCAGAAGTGGAAGGCCCTCATAAAGACACAGTTGAGGTGCCATATTGGAGATGACCTCTTGTACAAATGTGGTCTACAACTCATTGCATGGATCTGTGTCCCCAGTGTGTTTTGTAACCGAGGGGGTGGATGCAGGAGTGCCTTGCTCACTATCGCTCCCAGTGATGAACTTGCTTCGGGTATGCACTTTAGGTTCTTTGAGTTGGGAGTCTTAGTTTCTGGAAGTGGGGGAGTGGTGCATTTCCACTAGGAGACACAGTATGAGTTTCACTAAATATAAAGCTATGGCTACTTCCTGGACACTCTGTGCACCAATAAACTGGCAAAGAAAGGAGTTACTAATGGCATTCTGGAAAGAGGTAATCAGCCCTATCATCATGAGGAGGAACGGCTATTGCTACACAGCGGGGGCAGGGAGGCATATACCTGGTAGTCTGCTGACCCATTCAGCGCTCACGTGTTCAGTTGTACCTATGCAAATGCAACCACCACAGTCTCAGAGGCATAGGAAACAAAGGCTCACACCACTCAGGCAAGAGGACTAGGCCAGGACCCCAGGCAAACCACCTAGACCTGAGAACGGCAAGGGTGAGCGGTGGTCTCTGCACAGGAGCAGGTGGATCTTGGCGCCCATGGGTGGTAGCTGTGGATGCTGCTGGCATACCACCTGAGCACTCACCCCCGAATGCCGTGAGTGCTGTTGGATAAACTCACAGCTGTCCATTTCCCCAAGAACTGGCCTTGTTGAAGCTCTAGAGGCTGTGAGTCACTCCTTCCCCTCGGCTGATGGGCACAAAAGACCGCTTGTCTTAAGGTAGGGCCAACTCTGTGGAGTTTGTACTCCAGAGTGTCCCTGGGACTAAGAGTGGGGGTGGTGGACTGGCACTGTTCCTGCCCTCCTCACTCATCCTCCTCCAAGAGAATGGCCCCAGTCAGTCATCTGAACAACTGCCTTCTCTAAATATGCTCCGAGGGACCCTGACGCAAAAGTTATGTGAAGCCCATACTGATGGTGAATTGTGTGTCTGAAGTCTGTCTCAACAAAGTCATTTATTTAAGAACAAATACACCATCAGCCACTTACAATAACTAGGAGTTTTTTTTAGCTCCACCTCATCAGGGCAATGTAGTCCTAAAAAATTCCAAGTCAGGTAAAATCTCTGAGGTTCACGTATAAGGCTCAGTCATTTAAAGAGGAGACATATTTGTCCTTGAGTTTCTATTCTTCCTAAGACACTACCTGGCACTGAAATGGCCTCCGTTGCAGTGAATGGGGTTAACGTGGGTTTCCCAACAGGTCAAAACCATGCCCTCTCAATGGCTGGTAATCTGCATGTTCTTTCGTGTCTTTTTGCTCAGTATGCTTCAGATCTACAAAGTGCACAAATACACTCAGTGTTTATGCAATTCAACCTTTACTGTGAAAAAGGAAGCAAAATAAATTAGTGGGAACAATATAAACCACACATGAGATGTTCATACAAACACATGAGCAAACTGCAGTAACTGGGCAGCGGAAAAGGCTGCAGCTATTCAACCCCTGGTCACGCATGGCAGGCACGATGTCTAAATTTGTCCTCAAAAAAAAAAGGAAGGGAAAGTCTCTTATGCTGAGTGTGTGTGTGTGTGTGTGTGTGGGGGGGGGCGTGTAAAGGAAGCTCCTCCTGAAGTTAATGTTGGGTGTACCTTGGGTGCTGTACTGACCTAACAACCACTTCTGTGCATTCCTAACTAGACAGATCTGCCACGTGCTTTACTAAACTCTAGTGGCCAGCCCGTTTCTGTGACCCTGGCCTCACCTACAAGAGCACCTACAGAGCAGATGCTCAGAAACCTGACACAAATAGCTGTCTGCCAAAAACCAATTTTTAGAAAAGTTGGCTGGGAGACAGAGGTGGAAAAAAGCAAGGCCTCACAAACCTGCAGGGTGGGAAGGGGGGTAATCAGGGGTCAGCCATTGTTCTCTGCCTGGCAGAAATGCAGGAAGAGTCCCTGAGGTCAGTTTTGGAAAGAAGAAAACACCCACCCTCCAGAATCAGGAAGGGGACAGGGTCTTGGCATGGCCACTCTCCTCTTGGTCTGCCATATTCTCCTCTTTCTGCTCCAACGTGAAGTTCTGTGGACAAAGCTGCAGTGAGGCCTGGCCCTGCACTGGCCAAGAGCCACGAGGCTGACTTCTAGATCATGCCTCTTGAGAGAAATCCCCGTTTTTCTATCCCACCCAACCAGTGGGCCTGACCTACCTCGAGCTCCTGCAAAATCTCATCCATGAAGTCCTGGGAGTTCTGTTTGTAGGACACAGCCAGTCGGATGGCATCATTGAAGAGCTGGGGGTACAGTGGAGAAGGTAGGAAGTCCACACCTACAGAACCCACCAAGAACTCACGCGATATTCCACTCCTAAAACTGCAAGCTCACCCCTCAACTCACCTGCCCCCACACACGGTCACTGACTTTAGCCTCATCAGTCTGGGTCTATCATCTTCTGCCCTCCCTGCTGCACATATCCCATTTCCTCCCTCTCCTCTGTTGCCAGCCTATCCTCATGGCCTCCCTAGACTGTCTGTGGCCACCATACCTTCACAACATTGGTACCATCGGCAGCTGACACAAAGTACAGGGGTAGGGAAAACTTCCTAGCGAAACTGAAGCTTTTCTGGGTCACCTTTATGTCTGCTGCAGAGAGAAGGTAGGACATTAGCTTGCTCATCCAGGGAAAGGGAGAGAGGTTTGGAGAGTGGGTCACTGGAGGCCCCCATTCCAGAAAGTGGGATGATTAGTGGACATGTCCTCAGAAGATAGTGAATAGGGAACTGGGCAGGTTGGCATCTTTACCAGGAAGAGAGATACAACCAACCAATGAGTATATCTTAGGAAGCAGGCTGGATCCATGAAGGTTGCCTGCCCCAGGAAAGGAGAAAATGTGTGGTGGTGGGTCCCCCATTAACTGCTGACACTCAGATGCAGAAATGGCCCCACCATCAATTTTATTGGCCACGACGATGCATGGGATCTCTGGCCTGAACTCCCGAAGCTCTGTATACCAGGTGCTCAGATTCTTATAGGTGACTTTCCTCTGTACATCAAACACCTGCAAAGGTAGAGGAAAGAAGGCAGTTCAGGCATGTCAATATCTGTGCACACTACCCGTAGGTGACTCACACCTGACAGGTGAGCATGGGCACAGGCACAGGCTGGGGAACTGTCCAACCACAGAGCCTGCGCCTGTCTTCCTTAAGGAAGCCCCTGGAGCCTCCAGACACAAATGTTTTAAAAATGTTTTGTCTCTTATTTACTAATTGGTATAGTTGGTTAGAAATTATACATTTAACTTTTAAAATTCCTTTGTAATAACTAAACATTTCCAGAATTTTCCTCCAGTTACTGATTTAAACTTTTGTTTTATCTGTTCATTCTGTAAACTTTTTATCTTTTATTATTTTGTAACTTGTAGTTTTATTAACTTTATTGTCTTACCTGGTTTAAAACACAGCCACAAGTGTGAGCACTATGGATCAGCCCTAAGGGTAGAACTTTTTTTTTTTTTTGGAGAGGTTTTTGCTTTAGAGCGCGTATGCTTGCCAGAGACAGAGACAGACAGAGAGACAGAAAGTGAGAAATCACCCCCCCAGGGGGTATGGCCATGCCACAATCCCTTTTCCTCCGTTCTCCTCTCGGGATCTTGGGCACACACGCACACACGCCCGGCGTGAGTTTTAAGCCACCGGGTCTGGGACACGAACCGCGGTTGACTACATGGGAGTCCAGCGACATAGTCATTACGCTAACTGCTGGTCCCGCTAACGGTAGAACTTTAAGATAACCTCCAAATTGTTGCCTCAAGAACCCTTCAAGCCCTTGCTAGAGCTCTGGGAAAGTGGACCTTCCACACAGACTTGTGGCCAACACCACTCCTGGACAGCTGTCAGTGGGTCCAGATGACAATGACAATCCGGGAAATTACTTGGGTGTCCTTATGCTCGCCCTTCATGGGAGCAACACACCCTGCCTGGAGGTGAGTGGGTCTGGAGCTGCCATATTTCGAGAGCCACAGAGCCCACCTAAAGTCTCCACTATGGAATAACCCAGGTCCAATTCCAACAAATAGCAATGTTGTCCTGAATTCCCAATAAAGCCTTCTTATAATGCTTATTTGTGATAAACCTTCTAGTCTGTCTCACACCAGGCTCGGGCATCTTCTGTCCAGTCTTGGCTGTTAGGTGTCTTATTTGAGCTGAAGATGAGCTAGCGAGAATGAGGAGCCTTCCCACTGGCATTTCAAGGGAGAGCAGAGCCCTAGTTCTGACTACCGGCTCCCAGCATGGTCAGAGAGAAGCGAGCACTTTGTACCTCCAGACCATGGACAGCAGCTGGGGCTGACGGCACCTCAGAGACAGAGATGCTGGCAGGACAGACACCCTTGACCCTCAGAAGAAGGTCCAAGAGGAGCTGATGCAGATGTCCGAGGCAGGAGGAAGGCACTTCCATTGAGAAGGGAGGCGAACTCAAGATAACAAACGCCAGAGCAGGACTGAAACCAAATGGCTGGAACAACCTTTGCAGTTCTTGAAGGTCAGATCCTGGCACTATGCATTCTGATCTGCCCTGCCTATCACTCCCTTTTGCTCAGTGCCCGTTTAGTTATTAGCATTAAAATTTTGGAAAATTTCAAGGGATTTTGTGCTTAAGGGATTGTGGAGGGAGTCAGGTGGTGAGCTCCTGCCTTTTTCATCTGCAGAGTCTAGAGGGAAGAGCCCTCACTATCTTCCTCACTGTCATGTGTGTCTGTACCCATCAGTTGGTAAGCTCCTGGGGCAACAGCTGGGGCCTTCTGCCCTGGCACTCTAGACCCTGCATGTGCACATCACAGTCTGTGCTAGGAGTGGAGTGCTGTGAGCACACAGAGTGATCCAATGACAAATGTTAGTGGAAGCTGACTGGAAGTAGTGCATTTAAACAAGGCTTGAAAATGAGTAGAATTTCAAGTGCAGGGGTGTGACTAGGGTGGGCTGGGAAGGGCATGAGGAAGTGTGCAGGGCAGCACCTGGCAGGGAGCAGAACCACTAGCTCCTGTGTCCCTCTGCTGTGGCTCCTTCAGGAGGAGCTGACATGCTTGGCTGTGCCCTCAGTGGCCAGGCCAGGCTTCTATGCTGCAGGAAGTCACAGGAGAGGTGAGAGCACCTGCTTTGGCAAGTCCCCTACTCCATTGATGGCGGCTCACCCGCTGCACGTGCTCTCATCATGTGACTGCCCACCCAGCAGCATGGTTCCTCCCTTCATGACGACGGCCAGGGTGTAACTCCCACCTGTTCTCTGAGAATGCTCCACCTACGGACCTGAATGCCACTGCAAACACCCAGACCCACTCAGAGCACAGAGATGCACAGGAGCAGCCACCTGTGCACATGTGGGGATGGTTCAGATGGCTCCAGCCTGGGATCCAGTCTTGGAGTCTTCTCAGCTGAGACTCCAGACGGTATGGGTTCCTGACTGATCCGAAAATGGTGTTTTGGGTTTTGTGGGAAAGCAATACCTTAAACACTGTTCTAAGATGTTGGAGTGCCTGAGATTTTCACCTGGTGATCACTGCAAGTTTATAATACAGAAAAGCAGGTGACCAGAGAGGGCTAACACTTTTGGTGATGTGTTGCAAGTGGACCCCAAGAAACGCACACTCCCTTCCAACACCTTGAAGAGGTGGCCTGAGAACCGAGCCAGGGCAGTCAGGGGCAGGAGCCCTGCAGGACACAGGGTCACACGGCCCCTCTTCCCCTTCTCCTCAGCTGCTTTTGAGGTCTTGCTGGTCACTGGATGGAGCCCTGAGGCCTGTCCTGGACAGCAAAGTGACAGGCTGAGGCTGCCTGGGAAACACAGGTTCCACACAGCCCAGTCTGCTTTGAGGCAAGAGCAGCAGGCAAGGCTGAGGGAGCCCTGGGCTGCTCGTCAGAGAGTGGGGCTCCAGCAGGGCTGCACCGTCCCATCCAATTTGCCTCTGTGACATCCGCCTGATGTTGAAGTCCTGAGCTTGCTGCTTCTCCCAAGATGGTAGTTCACCTTTTCTTCCCTATTGTCACCTGAAGAAAGCTCACCTAGCACACCTGTACTCAGAAGCTCTGGGGACAGTGTGGCTAAAGCATCTCTGGGCAGCTATGCCCTGCCCCAGCAGCACCCAGGCTGGCGTAGGAGAGCTCAGGGCTGATGGACCCCTGGTCCCTCACTCCCCAGACCAGAGGTGTCCAGTGGGATGGAACAGGTCCTCTCACTCCTTCTCTTTCCCAGCACCTTCACCCACCTCCCAGCTGGTTTCGTACCATGATGCAGGCATGGGCCTTGTGGTAGTAGGAGGCATGCATGCTCTGGAACCGCTCCTGGCCTGCTGTGTCCCAGAAGTCTGCAATGTGAACACAACTTGGACCTCTTAACGGGTAGGAGGGCAGAGAGTCCCACACGTCTCAAGCATTTCTGTGCAAATCTCTGTCTGTAGAAACACGACATACGTGGTACAAACCACAGCACACGTGAGTGCACGTGCAGAGCACCGGGAGGAACGGAGACCACACAGCTCCATGTGTCCGCAGTGCACCTGGGTGTGCTTGAGTTTGTACATACCTGTGTGCATGGAAGGGTCGGGAGCCAGGGGCAGGACATATGACAGGAAGCCCCACAAGGAGAAGGCAGGTGTCCCCTTGTGCCCACACACAAGATGCAGGGCCCTAGAAGGCCTAAACCAGACTGAGTTCCCACATGCCAAGACCACAGACGGTGGACAGTCAGGCAGGGCATGGGCCTGGCCAAGAAGACTGACTTCACTGAAGGCCAAAACCTGGCATGGGATATAACGTTCACACACCTGTCATCTCTTTACTTACGTTGGCTGAGTGAGAGCCTTGAGACAGGAAAGACCCCGTCATGTCAAAGGCCTCTGTGCTCCTCTGCCCTCTGGCAAGCACAGACTCCCACCTTCTACTTCTCTGAACCCTGCTTTGCACACCAACTGGGCCTGGACGCTGGGTCAGGAGGCCCAGCCCCACTCCCTGGCCCCTGGCTCTTGGAGTCCCCCATCATGGCTACTCCTGCCTGGGGTCTCACCTGCTCCCTCGTCTCTCCTGGACCTTTTCTCACCTCCGCCCTGCTCCCATTTCCTCCCTCTGAGGGTCAGCGTGGCTCAGCCCCATGCTGCTCACCCACAAGGATGGTCTTGCCGTCCACCATGGCTGTGTGCTTGTACAGGGTCAGGGCATATGTGGATAGCTGCTGTGGCTGACTGTATTCAGGTTAAGGAGCAAAGGGGACTACAAGGGGGTAAGTAAGGCATGTCTAGTGGGCTAGAACAGTCCCTCCCTCCTTTTCTTTCTGAACTTACTTATACTTTAAATCAAAGGAATGCTGCAGACAGAGGAGCAGTTTCAAATGTCACGGGCACATGCTCCTTGGAAGGGTGAGGAGTGGGAGGGGCTGGAGGTGTGTCCTGGCCATCTGAGTCCAAGGTTATGAATGGGATTGAATTTTACAGAGAAGCTGCTATGAACAGTAGCATGTAGCTGAAGATGCAACCATGGTGCCACAACTCCTTCATGGGTGGTACTCATGGGGGCCGGAAAGGAAATTCTGACCTCCTTCCAGGGAAAAGCAGCTCCCGCAGGTTAGAGAGCTGACAAACTTAATAAATTATAGTCTGCTTCACACACACATGCCTGGCGTAATTTTCATCCCACCAGATTTATTTAAGAAAAAACAAATAACTGTAGTCTGCCTGTGTGTGAAACTCAAATAATAAAAACCCTGGGGAAATAATGCCTCCTAAGTCTGCAAGACACTGGGCAGCGTAGCTAGGAAAGCTGAGCTCACACAGATGGGCTGAGTGCAGTGTGGCGCTTGGGACAAAGCAGAGCAAACAATGGCCCGGTCCCTGGGTGATGGTGTCAGCCATGGGGTGCTTGGTCCAGGGAAGGAGCAATCCATGAATAGACCTCCTCTCTCCTGAGGTTCTCAGCAGAACCACCTGGGAAGCTTTTTAAAAACTATCTGGTAGGGCCAGCAGGTGGCATAGTGGTTAAGGCACTGGAGTCCCACATGGCTGACCATGGTTTGAGTCCCAGAACTGTAGGCTTGAAAAGTATGTGGGGCACAAGTGCATGCATGCCCAAAATCCCAGGAGGAGAATGGAGAAGGGATTGTGGTGTGGCCAGCCTCCCTAGGGTGTGATTTCGCTCACTGTTTCTGTCTTTCTCTAGTGAGCGCACATGCCCTATGGCAAAACCCTTAAAACAAACAACAAACAACAACCTTCTGGTGGCAGGATGCTGCAATTCATGGGAGGGAGGGGATGGCAGCTCATATTTCTACATAGTTCATTTGTATCAGATTTTTTTAATACTAGGGGGATCCATCTTTGAGGCCAGAGAGTCACTGAACTTGCCCCAGATCAGAGTGGCTGAGGTGCAGGAGGTGGCATCTGGACCTCAGTATGTGGTCTGGACCAGGGACTATTAGCCACTCTACTGCATCTAACATGTAACATAGCCAACGTGAGCTCCAAAACACGCAGCACTGATTGTCCGATGTTGTGAGCACCAACTGGCAGGAACCCAGAGTGAATGAGACCTGTGCACACGCTGCCACCCCCACCCCTGGACCAGTGGCACCGAGGGGAGGGCAGTGGGTAGAGATGCATGAGCATGGGAAAGGCCACAGGAACATGCTGAAAGGATACAATCCATCCATGAGAAACCTCTCCATGAGCCTGTAAGGAGAATGAGCGCAGTGGTCAAGTGGGACTCCTATCTCCTCCTTGTCCCTTCCTCATCACTGCCGGGGTGACAACCTGGACACTCCTTGTGGTTCCCCTCTCCCATTTGCCATACACCATACAGGTTCTGGGATGAGCCTAGAACCTGGGAATCACCGTCCCCTCATACCCTCGTATCCCTACGAGGACACAGACCAGCCCATGTGAGCTCTTGGGTCTATTATTCCCACCTCAGCACTACGGTACGCATGCAAATACCTGGTTCTATACATGAAGAACCAGGCCAGGAAGGCTATGCTCTCTGACTGAAAACCACTTCCCCAAGATTGTGTGGGTCTTTGCTTAGATGTCACTGGAGCAGTAGAGTCGTACCTGACAGCTCTATCTATAACAGGAAAATACTACCCATGTCATAGCCCTTCATCCCTAGCTGCCCCACACATAGCTCCGACTGAAATGCTGGGAACTGTACATATTTACTGTCTCTCTCAATTGGAACGGAACATGTATGACAGCAGTTTCCGGATTCCTGGTTCATCACTGCATCAGAGTGCTTAGGGTGGTAACCTTGAAGGCACAGTGGTGCCTATAAGTATTTTGGTATATGAATGGGAATTAGGTTAGTAAGCTTAATTTAGTACATACCTCTGAATTTAATGAGAGAATATACGTCCTTTTCCAGCTTTCATAACCACTGACTACCAACTAGCCTATTGTAAATCTTGGGGAAAAAACCACCCTTTCTTCAAAAGGTATCATCAAGATCATATTCTCTGAACATAAAGCATAAAGTAATTAAGTCATAAATGAAAACAAACTAATTTTTTTTTTCTGTAAAGCGTGTATACTCTCCAGAGACAGGAGGAGAGAGAAGGTGGAGGCGGAATGAGAATCACTCGCCATGGGGTGACCATACTGCAGTCCCTTCTCCTCAGTCTCCACTTGGGGTTTTGGGCATGTATGAAGAGATGCTCAGTGTGATTTTCAAGCTTTTGGGTCTGGGACTCAAACATAGCAAGCTATGTGGGATCTTGTGCCTTAACTCGTAAGTTAGAAAAGTACGTGTAATGGATACTTAAAAATGGAAAATATGTAAGTCCAGTACAGGAGGCTGGCACTGCGCCTGCTCAGTGTGGAAACTGTGGTTCAAGTTCTAGGCCAATTCGTCAGCCTAAAACACACCAGGGACAAATGAACATGCTCAGGGTGGGACTGGATGGGCTGGAGGAAGGTGACTGTGCTGTGGTCTGACCCTGTGGAGAGTGCTCAACTCTCTTCCTTGCACTCATGTGAGCATGCACGTGCCCTATCAGGAATAAAGAGGAAAAAAAAAGTCTTGGGACCAGCAGTTAGCGTAATGGCTATGTTGCTGGACTCCCATGTAGCCAACCGCGGTTCGCGTCCCAGATCCAGTGGCTTAAACTCATGCTGGGCACATGTGCGTGCATGCCCAAGATCCCGAGAGGAGAATGGAGGAGAAGGGATTGTGACATGGCCATTCCCCCGTGGGGTGATTTCTTGCTTTCTGTCTCTGTCTCTCTCTGTCTTTCTGGTGAGCGCACGCGTCCTATAGCAAAACCCTCTCCAAAAAAAGAAAAAAAAAGAAAGTCTTAAAGTTTCCACTTGAAGTAGATATGTATTTTCCACTTTCCTGTTAAGGACAAGAAACCCTGGACATTACAGAAATCAATAGAAGACCGACTGGTTAGAGACCAAAGGACCCGAGGAATGACAATGAGGCGTTCCCCAGGTTTTCTTTGTATCTCAGACACCCAGATTTGGAGATGAAGAAGTGGGGAACACCCACGGACACAGACAAAACCCATCAAAACACCCACAATCCACTTTCTCCAACCAAAAGAATAGCAAGGGTGAGCTGGAAAGACAGAAAACATTTGACCTGTAACTACCACCTGGACACCATGGAAAAAGCGTGGCCTACCTCTACTTCTCAGTAGAGACTGAGGCTTGAACAAGATACCCAACAGCATTCCAAACTGGGTGAGTGTGATGGAAAGCAAGCAGGGCCGGAACCTGCTTCCCCATCAGAAGGCAGTGGGTCCCCACCCCCATGATGGCCATGTGAAGACCATGGGAGTCTAGGCTTCACTCCCACAGGAAAGAATAGTGGTGATGGGTGTGTGTGGGGTCTCCCCATTTGCACTGAAGCGGAGCCACAAGCAGCTACAACGGAGTTAGATAAGGGCTTGAGGCTCCTAACATTACACACGAAATGTCCAAGTTTCAACAGAAAATCATTCCTCAAAACAAGCACCAGGAAGGTCTCAAATTGAATGAGAAAGACAACTAACATATACACACAATGAGATGATATAACTATTACAATTATCTGACAATGTTTTTTAAAGTAGCCATCATAAAAATGCTTTAATGGGGCTAGCCAGTGGCAAGGCATGGTGGGTGAGGTGGCTGGATTCCATATGGCTGACTGAACAGTTCGAGTCCCAGACCTGGAAGTTTAAAAAAAACACTCTGGGCACTTGTATGTGTGCCCAAAATCCTGCAAGGAGAAATGGAAGAGAAGGGATTGTGGTATGGCCATCTCCCATCAGGGATGCTTTCTTATCACCTCCCCTCCACCTCCAGCCTGTTTCCATGAGGGAATGCATCCTCTAGCAAATTAAAAAAAGCTTTAATGAGCAATTAGGTATGTACTTAAACCAAATGAAAATTCAAAGTTTTGGCAAAGAAGTACGAAGTTTCAGCAAAGAGAGTATCTTGTAGCAAAGATATAAAAGCTATAAAGAAAAATCCAATGGTAAGTTTAGAACAGTCAGAAAATAAAAACCAAAATGAAAAATTTACCGGATGGGCTCATGACAAGATGGAGAACATGAAGCGAAAACAAACAAACAAACAAACAAAAAAACCCTATTGAACTTTAGAATGGAAAAAAAGAAATTGCTTAATATGAACAGGAACAAGAACATGATGAGCAAAGCTGTAGGTGTCCACGGGCTCTAAAACGACACTTGTGTCAACGGGCTCCAAGGCGACGAAAAGAGGAGGAGGCAACAGTGATGGGTGAGACAGTTCAAAACCTTCTTATTTGGCAGAAGACTGAAGCCTACACAATCAAGAAGCTGAGCAAAAAAACCCCCCAAAAAACAAAAAAAAAACCAAGGAAACTCATGCCAAGATGCAGCATCATCAACTTCTGAAATCCAAAGTCAAAGAACACTCTGAAAGCCGTGAGAGAAATGTCATACCTATGGGGGACCCTCTGAATGACAGGGAGGTCCTCATCAGAACTGTCGAGGCCATCAGGAAGTGGCACATGTTTCTCAAGAACTGAAAGGAAAGGACTGTTAACCCAGAATCTAAAATCCAGTGAAAATACCTTTTGAGACTGAAGGGGAAATCAAGACTTTCTCACATGAAGGAAAAGAATGAAAACTTGTTTACTGCAGACCTACCATAAAAGAATGGCTAAAAGAAGTTCCTGAAACAGAAAGAAGACAGTAAAAGAAGGAACCTTGGGACATCAGGAAGAAAGAAAGAATACATTAAAAAAAAAAACAAAACTGATAAACCCAAGAGACTGTTTTCTCCCCTTTAAAAACTTAAAATTATTTTTGATTATTAAAGCAAAAATTTTAATTCTGTATGATGGGGTTGTCATTGTATGCAGAGGAAATGCTTCAGATAACTGAACAGGAGAAGGTTAAGGAACATAAAAGGAAGTAAGATGTCTACACTTCAACTGATAGGTGTCAACAGCAAGGACTGAAAGTCAGGCATATGTGAGCTAACACAATACTTAGACTAGCCACCATGAAAGTGGTACAATGAAAGAAGCATTCAATTCTATAGATGCAGTAAACCAGAATAGAATATAAATTTAAGTAACACATAGGAAGGCAGGGAAAAACTTCGGAAATGACAAACAGAAGATAAAAACAAAAATGGCAGACTTGAGCCTAAACAAACCAATAATTACAGCTGAATCTTATCATTTGTAGTTCTGCCCTATAAGGTCTTTGCAGCACCGAGTTATTGACTTTTTTTTTTTTTTTTTTTTTTTTTTGCCATAGGGCACGTGCGCTCGCCAGACAGACAGAGACAGAGAGACAGAAAGTGACAAATCACCCCCCAGGGGGGATGGCCACACTTCAATCCCTTCTCCTCCATTCTCCTCTTGGGATCATGGGCGCACACGCACACATGCCCGGCGTGAGTTTTAAGCCACTGGGTCCGGGACATGAACCGCGGTGGACTACATGGGAGTCTAGCGACATAGCCATTACGCTAACTGCTGGTCCCAAGTTACTGACTATTAAACAGGTGTTCCTTGGGCCAGTGGGTGGTGTGGTGGTTAAGAGGCTGGACTCCCACAAGGCTGATTGCAGTCTGAGTCCCAGAACTGGTGGCTTTCTTTCTCATTTTCTTGAAGAACATGCTGGACATGCGTGTAAGTGTGTCCAAAATCCCAAGAGGAGAAGAGATGGACTGTGGCGTGGCCATCCACCCTGAAGGAATACCCCATTTCTCACCTGCTCACCCCAGACTACTTCAGTAGTTTCTAGGCTGAGCCATTCCATGTCTTCCATCAGGAGCCAAAGAAAATGCTCGAGTTCCTCAGTCCTTGTGATTTTTTGCCCTCTCACCAACACACACAACTGCTGACTCCCCCTCACTCCCTCCTGCATGTCTAGGCTCCGGCAAAGATCACTCTCCCACAGCCCACGGAAGTTAGGCTCCTCTCGGCCTTTGGAGGATTTTTCTAACACCCCAGATCCACTCAGGATCTCACTCCCAACATACTTCGACTTGCCCACTGCACTGTCCCCCAGACAGATGATCTTCACACTGTCATCAGCATCGTACTTCTCCTGGTCCAGGTCGCAGGGTTCGCTTCTGTCCCCTGCCATTGACTTCAAGCTGAAGGGGGGCCCAGCCCAGGGGAGGGGTCTTGTCAAAGTCTGAGAAGATCAAGGAGAGGCTGCTGTTAGAGAAAGGAGAAATCTCTTCAATCAAATCTTTTTCCTCTTCCTAGACAGGAGATACAGTGAGCCACTGACAGAGGAGCTCAAAGACAACTTAGACAACTTACACCCTTCTCTGTTCACCTCCAACTCAGCTGTCACATGCTGAGCCCTGGGGTTACAACCTTGTCCCCACAAGATCCTCGTAGGGTATTTCTTTGTGTCATGTCCTTGTCAGGTATGCTCAAGGCCACACCTCCATACCTGGACAGACAGCATTCAACTCATACTGCCATTTTGCAAGTCCAACATACAAAAGGTTTCTCACTTGTAACACAGGGACAGAAAGCCCTGCGCTGCCACGTGGCTGGCGGGAGACACTGTCTCCTACAAAGCCTGAGCTCCCATCACTGAGTGCCAAGGACTGAGCCCACCATTCCTCACCCTCTTCCCCTGTGCCTTTCACCTCTCCTTTACTTCCAGGCTATGGCAATCTGCAGCTGCCTCTCCCTCCCTCCACAGCAGTGCGCCCCAGCCTTCTTCTCCCGGGCAATTCCCTTCCACTAGTTTCAAGTATCTGCTTAATGCTCAGGAGGCAAACTGTGCTTTCCCTGAGACCTCTCTGGGTGCCAGACTCAGGTATGCAACCGCTCACGTACTTTGACAGCAGACTAGCGGCAGACCAAGAACACCTAAACACCAACACCCAAGTCCTGCTCCTTCCAAATGCTCCTGCCATTCCCCACCTGTACCTCCGGACACATACTGTAATCAGCTCTGCTCCTCTCCGCTCACACAGAATTAGACTTGCAAACATTCCCAAGAATGGCCACTGCCCAACTCCCAGCAGGCTGGGCTCAGGAACGAGGGATGAAGGGCAGCAGCAATAACTCGCACGCACTGACCAGTCGCCCCGAGCAGGCCTTGCACCGGGATCACAGGAAGTGATGACCGCGGCCAGAACCGAAGAGCGGAGGGTGTCGGGCGTGGAAAGCGCCAACGCCACGAGCCCCCCACAGAATCTCCGCACAGCCGCGGCCTCCAGCACAGTCCCGGGAAGTGCCAGGGCCCAAAGCGCAGTCGGCCTCGACCCGCGGCCGCCCCTCAAGGCCCCCCCGGCCCCCCCCTCGGCCCCCCCCCCCCCCAGCCCCTCGGACCTGCGGGCGCCGCCAGCCGCTCGCCTCCGCGCCGCGTCCCCGCAGCTGCTACGCGACGGCGCCAGGACCCGCTGCCCGACGCTCGAAGGCCCGGGGCTGCCCAGCGCGGTGCCTGGGCCGGTGCTGGGGCTCGGCCGGAGGCCTCCCCGCGTTTGTGCGTTAGTTTTAGTTCTCTTTTTTTAAAAAAAGATTTTGGTCATGGGGGCATGTGCTCTCCGGAGAGAGGGAGAGGCAGTCAGAAAAACACGTGCACACCCACCTTTATCGTGGCATTATTCTGATCGCTAAGACGTGGAACCAACCCGAATTCCGCAAAGCGGTGAACGGATTGAAAAACTGTGGGCGGGTACTCTTGGAATTCTACTCAGCCATAAAAAACGACGCAACCCTGGCATTTGATAGAAAGTGGATGAATACGGAAGATTTGCTGCTAACCAAAGCTAGCCAGACTGTGAAAGCGCGTCCCCACTCCACGCGTACCGGCGTCTGCGCGGAAACGGAAAGACGGGGAGATGGAAAGGCAGGGGGCGCCGCGGGAACTGGAGACTGCGCGAGGGGACAGGGCGGGAGACGAGGGGACAGAGCAGCAGACATTTAAGGGACACAAAATGGAAAATTATCTGCTGACGATAACAGGTAAGGTAAATCTTTGACTGAACCAATGTACCCTGTATTCATGATGGATAATTTTATTTGGCATGCCGTAATGATACACAGCGACTGAATGTAAAAATAAATAAATAAGTAAATAAATGAGCTCACTTGGTGAATTTTCCAGTGATCTTTCTGTTACCAATTTATTTTATTTTTTTTGGACAGGTTTTTTTGCTATAGGGCGCGTGCACTCTCAGAAAGACAGAGACTGACAGAGAAACAGAAAGTGAGAAATCACTCCCCGGGGAAATGCCACGCCGCAGTCCCTTCTCCTCCTTTCTCCTCTCGGGATCTTGGGCACGCATGCACACGCTCCGGCGTGAGTTTTAAGCCACCGGGTCCGGGACTCCAACCGCGGTCAACTACATGGGAGTCCAGCGACATAGCCGTTACACTAACTGCTGGTCCCTCTGTTACCAATTTCTAGTTTAATTCTGATGTGTTTTGAGAGCATACACTGAATGATTTCTATTATTTTAAGTGTGTACCTGTACATGTGCCTGGTGATTTTTCAAGCCACCAGGATGGAGATTTGAACCTTGAGCTTGGTCTTGTAGGAGCGACTTCCTTAGTACTAGGCTACATGGCAAGCCCTGTAATAACATTCTTGCCTTGAAGTCTAACTACTTCTACTCTGTGTGAAATAAATATAGTTACTCCTGCTCTCTTTTGATTAATATTAGCATTGTATATTTTTATCCACCCATTTATGTTTGAGTAAGTGTCTTATATTTAAACTGGGTTTCTTTCTTTTTTTTTTTTTTTTGGAGAGGTTTTTGCTATAGGACGCATGCGCTTGCCAGACCGACAGAGAAAGACAGAGAGACAGAAAGTGGGAAATCACCCCCCATGGGGGATGGCCACGTTGCAGTCCCCTCTCCTCCGTTCTCCTCTTGGGATCTTGGGCACGCACGCACGCGCACCCGGCGTGAGTTTTAAGCCACCGGGTCCGGGACGCAAACCGCGGTCGACTACATGGGAGTCCAGCGACATAGCCATTACACTAACTGCTGGTCCCTTTAAAGTGTTTTTTTTTTTTGTAGGCAGCATCTAGTTGTCTTGTGCTTTGATTCACTCTGATATTCTCTATCTTTCAATTTGTGCTTCAAACCATTGACATTCAAAGTGATAAGTGATATACACTCAATAGCTTAAGGATGAGTGTATTCTGAGAGGTGCATTATTAGGCAATTTTGACATTGTGGAAACATTATGGAGTGTACTTACACAGAATTAGATGGTATACCCTACTTACACTTAGGCTATATGGTATAGCCTATTGGTTTGGGGCCATGAGAAATAAAACAGCACATGACTAAATCAATCACAAGAGAAAATGAGACAATCAAGAGATGGAATAAGCAAACACAATATATGAGGTTGTTACTGGCATAATATGGTGTACTGTTTCACAATGAACTTTAAAAAATAAAACTAAGAGTATTATTTCGAAATAATAAGTATACTATAAGTGCACAAACCAGGAACATTTATTATCACTGTCAAATGTTATGTACTATTGTACTTCAGTATGACTGGCAGTGCAGTAAGTTTGTTTACACTAGCATCACTTTAAGCACGTTAGAATGCATTGTGGTACAAGGTTGCAATGGTTATGACAATAGAAAATGTTCAATGCCATTATAATTTATTTGGACTACTGTTATATATGCAGTCTGTTGTTGACTAAACCTTATTATGCAGTACAGGACTTTTGGGTCAGCATTTATCAGGTTGGTGCAGAAGTAATTGCAGCTTTGTACTGTTGAAATGTGCCATTTGATATAGAACACATTCTTAAATGTGGTTATATTATACATCACTTTAATGTGCATTTCTCACTTTATTTTTTGTTAATGACTTATTACTTGCTGTTGATTTTTTTAAAATAATAATTTATTTAATTCCATTTGTTGTTACTATTTTTTAATTTGACAAGAGAGAGAGAGAGAGAGAGAGAGAGAGAGAGAGAGAGAGAGAGAGAGAGAGAGACAGGACAAGCAAAGAAGCAAGTTGCCAGGTCCGAGACTTGAACCGCAGTCAGTCATGTGGGAATCCAGCACCTTTAACCACCACACCACCTGCCGGCCCCACTTGCTGTTGATTTTATATGTACTTTAGACTGGAAATATTATTAGGCAAAAAGCAAATTCAAGCAACTTTTTTATTTGAGTTCAAAATGGGTTGTAAAGCAGCAGAGAGAATTCACAACATCAAGAATGCATTTGTTACAGAAACTGTTAATCAATGTACAGTACAGTGGTGGTTCAAGAAGTTTTGCATGTGCCAGCAGATGGCATAAGGATTACATCACTGGACTTCCATATAGTCGACTGTGGTTCAAGTCCCAGGCCCGGTGGCTTAAAATACTCATGCTGGGCACGTATGCATATGTGCCCAAGATACCAAGAGGAGAATGGAGGAGAAGGGATTGCAGTGTGGTTATCTCTCCTGGGGGGTGATTTCTCACTTTCTGTCTCTCTATCTTTGTCTCTCCAATGAGCTCACATGCCCTATAGTAAAAAATCTCTCTTAAATTAATAAATAAATAAAGAAAGAAGTTTTGCAAAGGAGATGAGAACCTTGAATATGAGGATCATAGTGGCTGGCCATTGGAAGTTGACAGCAACCAATGGAGAGCAATCATCAAAGCTGATCCTTTTACAACTACACGAGAAATTGCTGAGGAACTGAACATCAGCATTCTATAGTCCTTTAGCATTTGAAGCAAATTGGAAAGGTGAAAAAGTATGGTAAGTGGGATCCTCAGGAACTGACCTAAAATTTAAAAAATTGTCATTTTGAAATATTATCTTTTCTTATTCTATGCAATAACAAGAAACCCTTTCTTAATTGGATTGTCATGTGTGATGAAAAGTAGATTTTATACAACTGTGATGACCAGATCCGTGGGTTGGACTGTAAAGAGGCTCCAAAACAATTTACAAAGCCAAGTTGGCACCAAAAAAATTCATGGTGGGGTCAGATCACTTACAGCTTTCTGAATCCCAGCAAAGCCTTTACGTCTGTGAAGTATTCTCACCAAATCATTGAAATGTACTGAAAACTGCAACACTTGAAACCCCATTGGTCAACAGAAATTGCCCAATTTTCTGTAACAACACTCCATTGCATGTCACACAGCCAATGCTTCAAAAGTTGAACAAATTTGGTTTTGCCTCATCTGCCATATTCGCCTTACCTCTTGCCAACCAAGTACTGCTTCTTCAAGCATCTCAACTTTTTTTTTTAAATCAAAAATAATTTTATTCAACTCAAATTCATACAAAGAGTTTAAATGGCCCTTTTTATGAATCTAATAGCTCTGAGGGTTCTGTGGCTGATCATTGGAAAACAAATGAAACAAAGTTTATTATAAGACAGAATAACAGAAAGAAAACAAGATAAAATTCTGCACAATAACATTAAAATTTAGCATATTGGATGCATATTGTTAATTGACCACATATTCTATGATAAAGAAGATAACTTTTAAAAAATATTAAAGTAAATTCATGTGGAAATGGAAACCATGTTAATTTATGTGAGTTCTTTTTCTTTTTTTTCTTTAAATTTATTTTTTACCTTAATTCACTATACATCATTACAGCATACAAATGAATTTTCCATCCAAAATACACTGTGTATTGGCTCAATCAAGCACATCAACATACATGTTATCAGCAAATAATTTTCCATTTCTTATGTCTTGTATACTTTTTTTTTCCATCCTTAATTCCCTATCCCTCACCCTCTGCCATGTCCCACCCTCCTCCCACATTGTCTCTGGTATCCATGGTTGCTTTCTATGCCTCCCCCCCCCATTTAATTGATTTGCTAATGAACTTAATTAGTCTAAATATTTCCAATAGCAAGCGCAGCTGATATATACCTATACATGAACCCAAGTCTGACTTTAGGCATAAACCTCAGTGAGTAGAATGGACATACTATAAAGTAGTACCAAGCTGGGGCTATATAGCTTACTGCAGTCATCAAATATGCACTTTTAAAAAATTTTTGATAACAGTTTTACGGTTTTTTTTTCTCCTGAAACTTTTTTTTTTTTTAAATTACTTAACATTCATTCTCTGAGCATCATCACAACATACTAAATGTGGTTTCCCATCTAGAATAAACTGCATACTGGCTTAATCATTCATGTTATAATCAATAATATTCCATTTCTACTTTCATATATATGTGTATATATATATGTTTTTTACCCCATGTTTGACCCTCTGCCCTTTCTTACTCTCTTATTATACTATCTCTGCTATATACAGTTGTCTTCAATTCCTTTCTCTCCAACATTTTGTTGATCACACAATATCATAAGTAATCTAACTACTTTCAATAGCAAGTTCAGCTGGTAATTTCAAGAAAAGCAGTTTTGACCTGGTAATGATATTTCCTTGAAACTTAAAGCCTAGAAACAGGTTAGTATTCTGTTCAAATAGTAGGTACATGAACCTATTGACAGCTCAAGACAGGACAAAAATCCTTTAAAACCAGACAACAAAGCTTAGAAGAAAAGCAGCAATATTTTAGTCAAGTCACAGAATGTTGTTTCATCAGTTCAGTCTCATGTACTTAATCTTTCTTCTGTTGTGGTTTAATCTTCCAGATTGAATTCTGGGATATAATATTCATCTCCCTCGTCCCTACAATTAAGTTGCCCATTTTCTTAGTTTTTGAACTCTTATTTCTTTGAGTGCCTCTCTAGGTTTGGAAAGTTTTCTTGCAGGATCTCATCAATGCCCTTATGAGTCTCTTTGCCTTCTGGGATGCCTATTATCCAGATGTTTGGACGTTTGATGGTATCTAGTATTTCTTGTATATTAGTCTCAAATTTTTGGGTCATTTTCTCAGTCTTCGTGGTGGATTTTTCTAGGCTAGCAATTTTCTCTTCTACATCTGAGATTCTATTTTCTGTATGATCTAGTCTGCTTTTAATACCTTCAAGGGAGATTTTGACTTCTTGTATTATAGCCTTCATCTCTAACAGTTCCATCTGATTCTTTTGTAAAGTGTGAAATTCCTCTTTTAGATCTTGCATGAATTTCCTCACCTCTTGGAACTAGACAACTTCTTTCTCCTTCCTCTTCAGCAGTTCCTTGTCTCTCTTCTCTTCCATCTTTGTTAGTTTTGCCATTATGAATGTTCTGAATTCTTTATCAGACATTTCCATGATTTCCATTGAACTGTGTGTGGATGAAGAGGAGTTATCCTTTTTCCTTGGAGGAGAGGTATTTTCCTGCTTTCCCATATTTCTCGTGGTCTTGCAGTGATTTCTAGTCATCTGGTTGATGGTCGGTTTCTTCCCAAACTTGGAAGTTCAACCGAGTGTCGAGGATCATGCAGAAAAGGAAACAGAAAGAGAGAAACAACAGCAACAACAGCAAAAAACAAACAAGAAACAGAAAAAAGAGAAGAAAAAATGAAGAGAAAAACTTTTCAATAAAACGAAAAAAATTAATATTTAAAAAAATTTCAGTAAAACCCCAAAATTAGAAAACCGCACATCATGCTTGCATGCCACACAAAATTCTAAAAAGCAAAAATTAAAAAATAAGAGAGAAGACAGAGACAGAGACACAGGTAGAGAGAGACAAAGACAGGTACAGAGGCAGGAGGCCTGAAAGGGGTCTTCCTACCACATGAGTTTTGTGTGCTGGAGGCTGAATTATCAGTGGGAAATCTTCATTTCTGTTTCCCCAAAATGGCTAGTTTGCAGGAGCCATGAAACTGTGTCTTCAAGAAGGCCTGTTCCCTTTGCCTCTCCACGTGAGTTTTGTGTGCTGGAGGCCGAATTATCAGTGGGAAATCTTCATTTCTGTTTCCCCAAAATGGCTAGTCTGCAGGAGCCATGAAGCTGTGTCTTCAAGAAGACACATGAAGCTGTGTCTTCAAGAAAGCCTGTTCCCTTTGCCCCAAAATCATACTGGGCCCATATGTGCGTGCACAAGATCCCAGGAGGAGAAGGGATTTCAGGGTGGCCATCACCCCTGGGGGGGGTGGTGTGATTTCTCACTTTTCCTCTCATATGCCTCTCTCTCTCCCCCTCGCCCCCTCTATGCCCAGCAAGCACACACACACACCCTAAGGCAAAAACCTCTACACTATATAATTCATTTGTTGATACCTTTGCAGGGAACTCTATTGGGTTGCTGCCGAGTCTGTAGATCAGGTTAGAATGATTGTCTTTTAACAATAATGAGCATCCTCATCTTGAACAAGGAATTCCTCTGCATGTTTTTATACCTCTTCTGATCTCTTTCAACTGGTTCAGGGCTTGGTGAATGTATATTTGCATGAGTTCTGTTAGACTTCTTGATTATGGGAATGCATGCACACGTGCTTGGTGTTTCTCTCCAGCAGTCAGGATCAGGACTCAACTGTGTGGTTGACCATATGGGATCCACCAGTTTCGCTTTTGGGTTTGTTTTAGAGAGGCTGTGTTTGTTTCAGAGAGACTTTTTAAAAATTTTATTTATACTATGGGGTACACGTGCTAACTGCAGAGGCAGAGAGAGACAGGGAGACAGAAAGCAGGGAAACACCCCCCAACCCCCAGTGATGCATAGCCACACCACCATCCCTTTCCTATCTTCTCCTCTCGGGATTCTGGGCACTCATGAATATGTGCCCAGCGTGAGTCGTAAGTCACCCAGTCTGGGACTCGAACTGTGCTTGACTACGTGGGAGTCTGGCAATGTATCCATTACACTATCTGCCGGTCCTCTTGGTCACAGATCCTGTGCCTCTTCTTTCTTTCTTTGAATGTGATATTTGTAGTACCAAAAGCTCAATGACATTCTTTTACTACCATAAGGTATGCACAGAAACAAAGGAAAGGCATTTTGTGGTGCCGGCCGGGTGGCTTGGTGGTTAAGGGTGCCAGACTCCTACGTGGCAGACCACAGTTCAAATACTTCAGACCCGGAGGCTTGTTTCCTCACTTTCTCTCCGTCTCTCTTCCTCTTTGGGAAAATTACAATGGATAAAGAAACTAATAAATAAATAAATCAGTAAACAAAATTAAAGAATTATTTGAAAAATTTTTAAAAAAGAAAAGGTACTTTTGGAATAATCAATCTAGTCACAAAGAATGCATTTGTCATTGGAATGTTAATGGATTATGCTTGTTTCTACAGTGTCTTCATCTTGATGATGTTCAACAAAGCATCGGTATCATCTAGACAATGTGAATTCGCTGCCATATCATGAACTCCGGCCTTGCTTGACCTTGGCTGCTGGTGTCCTGCCTCGATTAGCCAGTGAGCCAGAGTCACAGAGACCCTTCCTCAGTTCAGCGGTGTCACTGTGCGGTTCTTGCGGCAGTGACCTCAGGCAGTTGTACCCAGAGCACCCTGGTCCTCCTTTCAATCTCAGGAGTCTTCCTGGTGTAGGCCAATAGCCAAATAGGCAGCCTGAATTTATTTTATCCCATGGCATGGCTGAGAGGGGGCCTCTGGCAAGCGCTAGTGAACAAGGCTCAGCCTGCAGAAACACCCACCGAGGGTGAGGGGAGTTTGGCCTCACCACCTCAGTGAGGCTCGCCCTTCAGTGCACCCCCCTTGAAGGCCATCAGGGGGCGCTTGGCACCAGCTGGCCATAGGGCTGCCTCCCGCATCACCCTGTTGGCCAAGAGGGTGCGCTGGGCCTCAGCAGATGAGTGAGCCTCTTCCCACAGGGTCTGAGACCGCCAGCAGGGGTTCCAGAGCCACCTTTTGCCCCAGGAAGCCCCAGCTCCTTCTTCCTCCCGGTTGACGCCTCGGCAAGCACGGGGGCTTCCCAGCACCCACCAGAGGGAACCACCTGGTTTTGGGTGACTGGCTGCCGGTGAGTAGCCGGTACCTTCCCGCCCTGGTCTGGTACCTGGTGGCGCCCCATAGGCAGAGGGAGAGGGGAGGCTCAGGCAGCAGGGCCAGAACCGCGTGTCTGGGTGCGTGGGGCTCAGGGCTGGGGTGACGGGATGATGTGGCCTCACCCTTCCCATCATAGCTGGGTGTGGGGTGGTCTTTGTCTCCCGCAGGTGGGAGACATTCAGGGCTTGGGCTAGGGTATTGCGAAAGATTGAGAAGAGAGACGGGGGAACAGTGAGAGCAGGGGGCCGAAGCTCTCTTGGAGCAGAAGCCAAATTGCCCCAGAGCAGAACCCGTTGGGGCCAGCAGTTAGCGTAATGGCTATGTCGCTGGACTCCCATGTAGTTGACCGTGGTCTGCGTACCAGACCCGGTGGCTTAAAACTCACACCAGGCGCGTGTGCGTGCGTGCCCAAGATCCCAAGAGGAGAACCGAGGAGTAGGGATTGCGGCATGGCTATTCCCCCAGGGGGTGATTTCTCGCTTTCTATCTCTCTGTCTCTCTCTGTCTGGCGAGCGCATGTGCCCAATAGCAAAAACCTCTCCCCTCCAAAAAAAAAAGAATAAAAAAGCAGAGCCCGTTTATTCCAAATGAAATCAGACAAGTGGCTGGTGAGTTTAGCTATAAAGGATAAGGGGCAAGCTACACGATGTTCTTTGTAGGTTCTATTCCTGGTACTAGGCCAATAGCTAGCATGCACTCGGTAGTCAGAGGACACATGGGATTGCAGAATGTCATCCAACATCCTGGGACACAGCCTGTGCCCGGAGCCCCGTCCAGCTGACCGTGTGGTCCCTGCGCCCTTCTTTCTGGGAATGGGGTTGCTTTCAACTCCCTCCTGAATGCTTCCCTTCTGGCCGTCGCTCAGGCCTGGGCTGGCTTCTGTCTTCAACATGCAGATGCTCTGGGCCACAAGGTTGGACCATCACACACCGTGTGGACTTTGGTCTCCTCCCTCCCTCACGTCTGTCATCTTTGTGGCTCACGAACCACGCTGTGCCCATTCCCTGGCTCATGTGATGTCTGTCATCACACAGGCAGGAGGGGATTCTTACTATTTAGATCTTTTGTTTGTTCGGGGGAGGGGGACACGGGAGCAGCTTCGGAGGTGCAGCGCTTTTCCCTGGGGGTGGGGGGGATTTCTCAGCATTTCTGCCTCTCTAGTGACCGGGTGCCACCTGTGACAAAGTGGGAAAAAGTTCTATAGACCCATCGTGTTGGCCGCCGCCCTTGGCTGCCGAGCCAAGATAACGCCGCTGGCTGCATAGGGAGGCATGTCTCCAGTACTTGCCTCGTACAGGCAAAGGAACTTGCGGGCGGGGCCGTCGGGAGGATCCTATATATATGGGGGTAAAGGGAGGGAGAGGAGAAAAAAGAAGAAAGAAAAAGGAAACCTGTGAATAAAGACTGCGTGAGGAAGAACCAGGTGTCGTGTCGTCTCTGCAGAAGTGACGCCGACAAGTGGTGGCCCGTATGGGGAAAGAGGCGAAAGACCTCGGTAAAGAGGCGGAAAGAGGAGAAGGTTCAGAACCTCCGAGTCTACAGGGCAGCTAGCTGGTACTAGGCGGGGGTCCCGGAAAGAAGACCTCGGCAAAGAGGCAGATAAAGGAAACCTGTGAATAAAGACTGTGTGAGGAAGGACCAGAGAAGGTTCTGAACCTCCGAGTCTACAGGGCAGCTAGCTGGTAAGTACCGGGCGGGGGTCCCGGAAGGAAGACCTCGGTAAAGAGGCGGATACAAGACCTCGGTAAAGAGGCGGATAAAAACCTCGGTAAAGAGGCAGACTGAAGCCATTGGCTGAAAGTAAGGAATAAAAGAGAACAACGACGATGGGGGCTGGGCCATCCCAGCCGATCGTCAAGGCGCTCAGAGAGCTCCTAAAGTTGAAAGGGCTTAAATTGAGGGATAAGACACTTCAGCACTTCATAGATCAGGTGGATGATGCGGCCCCCTGGTTCCTCCATTCGGGGTGGCTCACGCCCACATGCTGGGATAAACTAGGCAGGGACCTAGACCTGGCTGCGGAGGACGATAGGCTTTCTGGAGGGGTTAGGCCGCTCTGGAGGCTTGTCCGAGCGTGCCTTGAGGATCAAAGATGTGTACCGGCGGTGAGGGAGGGCCAGGAGGCGTTGGAGTCCCTCTGGGAGCAGCGCTCTCAGGAAGAGAATGGGGCTGCCAAGATAGTGGAAGCCTGCGGGGAAGATGACGATCACGAAGTAAGACAATTAGTTGAGGAAGTTAAAGGTTGGGAGGTTGCCGAGGAGGAGGAGGAGGAAGACCGGCCTCTACCCACGGCTCCTCCCCCTTATAATCCCTCCACCCCACAAAAGGAGAACCCAGAGGGTGGAGCTTCTTTCTGCCCCAGGGCTTGGCGGGAGGCCAGACAGCTTGGGCCTATTCAGGCATTTCCTGTTTTTGCAGATAATGCTGGGAATAGATATCATGAGCCCCTAGATTATCAGACCATCAAGGCTTTAGCAGAGGCCGTAAAGACATACGGGAATGGTGCAGCTTTTACTGTCGGCCTCGTTGAGACTTTACAGCGGTACTGTATAACACCCAGTGATTGGGGAACGCTCGCGAGGACTTGCCTGTCCCCGGGTCAGTATCTTGACTGGAAAGCCATTTACCTTGAGGGGGCGCAAGCCCAAGCCGCCTGGAACAGGGCCGCAGGGCAGGCGGCGTGGGATGTGGATATGTATATGGGACAGGGCAGGTTCGCCAATCAACAAACAGGCTACCCTCAGGCAGTTTACGATCACATCAATACAATAGCCATCAAGGCCTGGAAAATGCTTCCCAACAAAGGGGAACCGCAGGCCAACCTTACAAAAATCACTCAGGGCCCCACAGAACCCTTCTCTGATTTCGTGGCCAGAATAATGGACACGGCGGGCAGGATGTTTGGTGGTGCGGATGCAGCCATGCCTTTGGTCAAACAGCTTATATTTGAACAGTGTACAAAAGAATGTCCCCAATGCGTTATTCATTTCCATCCACCGACGTGGGGGATAAATCCCAAGGGCCTCAAACCACTCCACCTCTGGCAAATGGATGTCACACATGTCCCAGAATTTGGGACACTTAAGTATGTCCATGTTTCGGTGGATACCTGTTCAGGCATCATTCATGCTACTGCCCATACAGGGGAAAAGGTAAAAGATGTCATAAGTCACTGTCTCAACGCCTGGGCAGCCTGAGGGCAGCCTCAACAGCTTAAAACGGATAATGGCCCCAGTTATACAGCCCAGTCATTTTCACAATTCTGCAACCACATGGGAATCACGCTCACACATGGCCTACCATATAACCCTCAAGGTCAAGGTGTAGTAGAGAGGGCTCATTGCACCCTCAAGGAGCTCCTACAAAAACAAAAAGGGGGAGTCAGCAAAGGTCACTCCCCGAAAGACTGCATCGCAATAGCACTCTTTTTTTGGAGAGGTTTTTGCTATAGGGCGCGTACGCTCGCCAGACAGACAGAGACAGAGAGATAGAAAGCAGGAAATCACCCCCCGGGGGGGATGGCCATGCCGCAATCCCTTCTCCTCCATTCTCCTCTTGGGATCTTGGGCACGCACGCACACGCGCCTGGCGTGAGTTTAAGCCGCCGGGTCCGGGACTCGAACCACGGTCGACTACGTGGGAGTCCAGCGACATAGCCATTACGCTAACTGCTGGTCCCGCAATAGCACTCTTAACACTCAATTTTTTTCAGCTCAATTCCCAAGGGCACTTGGCTGCCGACAGGCACCATGCACCGGGGCCGAGCAAGCAGGGAAAAGTAAAATGGAAGGACGTCCTCATGGGGCGCTGGAGGGGACCAGACCCTGTGTTGGTTTGGTCGAGAGGATCTGTTTGTGTTTTCCCACAGGACGAACCAGACCCGGTGTGGGTCCCAGAGAGGTTGGTATGACACCTTCCATCCCAGGAGAACCTGCCTGCTGATACACCGAACCCTGATGATGGCCTGGGGATGCCTTCTCCTCCTGGGAACACTGACGCTCCCCCAGGGGGCTCAGTCTGAACAACGACGGGCTTTCCCAGTAGCTTACAAGTCCCTGGAATCAGAGCTTTGATACCCTCTCTGAGGAGCTCCGGTGGAGCATCATCCACATTAACTCAACGCGAGTTGATGCCGCCTTCGCCAGTGGGATAGCTGCGTGGATCTCTCAAGCTGCGCTCCATCTTAAGGAGTGGGCAGGGATGGGGTCCCTTGGCCCCCTCCTTGCCTTTCTATGTGGGGGTTGCCTTCTCTGTCTGTGCAGATTGAGGGCCCAATGCAATTGCGACTGCGCCTTCCTCGTACAAGCATTTGCCGCTATCGAAGGATACTCCCCCGCAGCTTGGCTGGCCCAGATGCAGTAAACCCCTATCAGCTCAGGGTGCGAGGCAAAGCACTGCACTCCAGGGGCCCTTGATGGGACCTGGAGGAAGGCAAGTCCGGGTGCATATGGGTTGATGCCGACAACACACCCATCCCCATAAAAAGGCATCGGACAGGCTGACCTGGGGATGCCCCTGGGCCCTTCCACAGGTCAGTAAGCAAGTCCACCACATCTGGGGCCCGTGACCTCTACCTTCTCCTGACAAAAACAAAAAGGGCCAGCAGTTAGCGTAATGGCTATGTCGTTGGACTCCCATGTAGTCGGCCATAGTTCGAGTCCCAGACCTGGTGGCTTAAACTCACGCCGTGTGTGTGTGTATGTGTGTGTGTGTGTGTGTGTATTCCCAATATCCCAAGAGGAGAATGGAGGAGAAGGGATTGCGGCGTGGCCATCCCCCCTGGGGGATGATTTCTCGCTTTCTGTCTCTATTTCTGTCGAGTGAGCATGCTCTATAGCAATAAAAGAAAGAAAAAGAAATCCTTTTGACTCACCCAACCAAAAACTACAATGTGTTATGTTTACTATTTGTGTTTGTTTAGTTTTTCTATAAATTTGATTTTTTCATTTCATTCTAAAAATATTTTAGATTATTTTAAAATAAAAACTTGGAAAACAATTATTAAGTGCTTGGCAAAGTACCTTTTTTAAAAATGAGAAATGAATTGAGTGCCTTTCAATAGGGCTAAATTTGAGCTCATATTGTAAATCAACTTTTTTACTTTATCAATTAGCAGCAAGCACTTTTATTTACCACTCTGCAAGCCAGAGTGTGAGCGTCCCTTGTTAAACAGAAAGTTCGCATTTTACTCTGTCTCATCTACTTTGTGCTGTTAGTGTTCATGGCAGAGGACTCCAGGCAGATATAGCAGAAAATCTCAATGTGAGGAGAAAGAGACAAGAGAAACTGGATTAAAGTATGAGTTTATCTTGATAAAAAATTTTTTCAAAATGCATATGGGGACCAGCAGTTAGCGTAATGGCTATGTTGCTGGACTCCCACGTAGTCGACCGCGGTTCGAGTCCCGGACCCGGCGGCTTAAACTCACGCCGGACGCGTGTGCGTGCGTGCCCAAGATCCCGAGAGGAGAATGGAGGAGAAGGGATTGCGGCGTGGCCATCCCCCCTGGGGGGTGATTTCCTGCTTTCTATCTCTCTGTCTCTCTCTGTCTGTCTGGTGAGCGCACGCGCCCTATAGCAAAAACCTCTCCAAAAAAAAAGGAAAAAAAATGCATATGCTTTTAAGTTTTTCACAATACACATTTTCCATGAAGAACTTTGTGAAGACTTTTATAGCTCATAACTCCAAGGCACTCCTGGTGGTAATCTCCCACCCCTACAGCCACCATGGTCTCTCTAGGCAAGGAATGCCAGGAGATGGCCCTGGGGTAGAAAAGGGACATATTAGATTTGGGACAGCAGCTGAGACCAGCACGGCCTCATGGTCAGAAGCCTCTAACTCAGTGCTGGCTTCACAATTAATTGCCTTAGGTATGGCATTGCTGTGTTATGCTTCAACCCTGTAAAATCGGCAGCTACTGTATAAGCTGAGAGGCTTCAATTTGAAAGATGCATTTGAAAAGATTACTTATTAAAACCTTTTGCCTTTTTTCCCTTTAAATTCCATTTCCATTTAAATGGAAGCAGAAGCAGACTCATTGCTTTCACGATGCTCTTCCTGTTTGTGTTTCTATGGAAATGGACTCTTGATTAGGGAGGAGAAAGCTACAATCAAAGTCTTATAAGCAGACAAGAAAAAACCAAGAGTGTTTTACTGAACAATGGTCAGATTTTATTCAATTTAAGATAACATAATATTGAAGAAGCCCAAACTTACATAAGTGAACATCTATCCCCCACTTCACCTCTCCTAGAGCCATGTGGCCTAGCCTGCGTTTGTGAGCATCCCTACCTGTGGTGGTCAGGCACACAATGGGAACCCTCCGTGAGCATCCCTATCTGTGGTCGTCAGGCACACAGTGGGGACCCTGCAGCTTATGGGCCCTCACTACTACTCAGCACAGCAGCCTCACCGGGCATTGCATTTGAATATTTCCCCCTTAATCAGTGTGAAATAGAATGCCTGACCTAATGTCTGTGTTGAAGAGCAATGAAACTTTGGGGATATCCTTGAGAGAATCAGCTGAGAGAGTCTGGGTTTCAGAGGAGACAGTCTGGTGTTGCTTTCTCCCTGATAACCCAGCCACTCTCTAATAGCCCACATGTGAGTCAGGCTGGTACTGTCCCCACTTCATGAAGTGGTGACACCTGAACCTACTGCTGAGATGTCTATACAGACCATGTCTGCTCACTGCTAGCAATTTCCACCCTCTTTTTCACTTCCAAATGCTCAATATTTTTGCCAACAGTGCTGATACGGTCTCTGTTATGACAGGAAGTTTGCATTGGAGGTAGCACAGAAATGAATCACACTCACATTTCTGTGGATGTTCAGGGCCAGGGAAATTTATCTGGTATGTATTTATGAAACAAAACCACGATAATTTTGGTATAAGCATACATAGTTACGTACAAAGTTTAATAATAGGACCAGGAGATAGCGTAATGGTCACGTCACTGGACTCCTACATAATCTACCACTGTTCAAGTCCCAGACCCAGTGACTTAAAACTCACACCCCACACATGTGTGCATGCCCAGAATCCCAAGAGGAGAATGGAGAAGAAGGGATGGCCACATGGCCATCCCCCCGGGGGTGATTTCTCATTTTCTGTTTCTCCAGCAAGCACATGCATCCTACGGCAAAAACCTCTCTTAAACAAAAAGTTAAATAATAATTTAGCCACAACAGAATATATCAAGATCCAGTATAAAACCTTAGGTGGCCATGTTGGGGGTCACCCTGGTGACTAACGTGCAGGACACGGTCTGCCTGTGCACTCAGAACTTCTGATCTGCACTCACCCTGCATGTGATCCATCTCAAAGGACAGGCTGAGTGAGTCCTTGCCACAGTCAGCCAGTGAGCCTCGTCCTGCATCAGCCCTGATGGCCTGCATGTTTTGTTTGTTTAATAGGTAAATTCACATGACATAACTGTCACCACGCTAACCTTCTGTAAGGACACAAGTCCACGGAGTTGACCACATCAGCAGCGTGGGGCAACCGTCTGTGGACTTTGGAGCATTCTGATGACCTGAAAGGAAACTTGGCAACCTCGAGAGTCATTTCCCCACCCCAGCCCTGCCCACTGTGCACCTGCTTTCTGTCTCTGGACCCACCTGTCTTGGATGGTCCACATATATGGGCTCACATGCTGTTTGGCCTTTGGTGCCCTGCCTCATTCACTTCTGTCATTTCTGTGGTTTGTCTGTGTCATGACCTGCACGAGTCCTTCACTCTTTTTATGTCTGATGAAATAGACATGAGAGTGTTTACCAATGAAATCTGTGTTTGTCTGTGGTGGTGTGTCTGTAGTGTGTTCAACAGGATGTCAGTGTGTTGTGATCCCTCCACTTCAACTTCCCGAGTAGCTGAGACCACAGTTGTGCACCATCACACTGACCTTTCAGGGGGGACAGGAACCTGTACTTGGGAACTCAGGCCTCCCACGTGGCCAAGCAGCACTGTCCAGTGTGTGCTACTGTGATTGGTGCTAAACCTTTTTTAATGAGAGAAAAGAGAGAGAGAGAGAGACAGAGAAAGGGAGAGTGGCAAGGAGATGTATCTTTGACATGGTCTTGCTGTGTTGTGATCCCCTTGGCCTAGGCTCCCAATAAGCTATGACTCCAGGTGTACACAGCTGGACCTAGTGTGTATGGGCCAGTTCAGGACCAGAATCCAGGTCTCCCACATGTCCTCCACTCTTCCCAGTGGTGGCAATCCCTGTGGGCTACTGCAGCTTTGCAGGCACCATTTCTATGTGCATAGTACTCTGGGACCAACTGTGTGTACAAGATTGTGTAACCACCCATCTTCAGGTGGATTTTCTGATGGAAGCCATGCAGCCAACATAGGCAGAGTCTAAAAGAGCTGTCTCTCATGTCTAAGCAAGGCTTGGGTGAGAAAAGCTGCAGGCAAGGACCACAGCTGGGAGCTCAAACTCTCAAACTGTGTTTGCTGTATTTCTCTGCCATGGGCTTTACTGTCGTTATGGTACCCCGGTACCCCGTAAGAGTAAAATGACACTCCCAGCCTTACTGTAACTTTTACAATAATCCTGGAGGAATGCAGACTCCTAAAGTGGTGGTGAGTGGGAATTGAGACTCACCCCACCTGCCTGGAAAATAACAATGCTGAAGCTCCTCTCAGAGCCACATGTATACAGTAACCTTTAGGACAGTCATTAAGCTGCTCTCAAGACCACATTCCTTTCCCATGTAGACATTAGGCTCACCCTCTTAGCTGTAGATTACCCCAAAAATAATATAGATGTTCCACTTTAGTATATATTAACCATGTTTTTACTTAACCAAATAAGATTTCTATTTAGGCCTCTGGCTTGAGGCTAAAGTTATCAAGTGGGCCTGGGACTGAAGTTATCAAGCTTGCTGAAAACCCCCTCACCCAAAAGACTCTGCCCAGTAATCAAGATCTAAGAAGACAAATGGACTTTATCGCCTGAAGGACTGTGGTGGTTTATACCTGATCAAACAGAACAGACATCATGTTTTATGATTATGTTTTGAATATCCTATTTTTTGCCCCGAGGACTGTAACTGTTTATACCTGATTGAACAGAACAGACATCATGTTTTTGTTATTATCATGTTTTGAACATCCTGTTTTTTAAAGTAAAATCTTTTACTTCCCCCTTCACCCCTCCTGCTTCTGTAAAACATCCCTCAATAACATATGTTTGATAGCCACTGATGCTGCAGTCTTGAGCTTGCTCTGACTGTAGTTGGCTGAGAACATGCTGAAAGGCATTGAGGTTTCAGTCTGATTTCTGCTCGCCCGCGTTGCCTTCCTGTGTATGAGCCTCAACCCACCCCGGCTGGAGCAGGTCTCCGGCAGTTTTCATCTTCCCCAAGTTGAACTCAGTACCTGTAGAATGCCAACTTCGATGTCCAACGGGTGGCATGGTGGTTAGGGCACTGGACTCCTGCATGGCCAACTGTGGTTCAAGTCTTAGTTCTGGCGACTTGTTTGCTCTCTCTCTCTCTCTCTTTCTCTTCCTTCTGGTGACTATGCAGGCCCTATGGAAAAGTTAATAATAGTAATAAATAAAAGAAAATAATTATTTTTTTAAAAAGAGAAACAAAAGAGGAACACCAACTTTCTATTCCTCTCTTTCCTCAGTCTCTGAAAGTCACTACAGGTTGAGTATTCCTCTCCCAAAAATCTGAAATGTCCCAATGCCCAAAGGCTTTTGAGCGCTGACATGAAGCCAAAAGTGGAAAAGTCCATGCCTGACCTCATGGGCCAGGTGGCAGTCAGAAGGCTGCAACACAAAAGCATTGCACACAATTACCTTCGGCTCTGTGTGCGGAGTGTGGGTCAGATAGAGGCAATTTTGTGTTTAAACTTGGAGCTCATCTCCAAAATACCTCATTATGCAAATATTCCAAAACCAAAAAGCAAACTCATACTTTGAAGCACCTCTGGTGCAGGACACTTCAGATTGGGATATCCGGCCTGTGTTGTACTTCCTCTCCTATGAGTTGGCGTTTCCAGGACAACACGACATTTGTACTTTTGTGACTGGTTTATTTCAGTAATGCAAAAATGACTCCAGGTTTATCCATTTGGTAGCATCTTTCAGAATTTCCATCCTGTTTCATTGTTTAGGGTTGGGATTAGAAGTTTGGGGTCAGTGGTTAGAAGTCAGGAGTTGGGGGTTGCGGGTTGGGGTTTAGGGTTAGGGCTAGAGGTTTAGGGTTAGAGTTAGGGGCTGGGGATAAGATTAGGGGGTAGGCAGTAGGTTTAGGGGTCAGAGGTGAGACCTCCCACTCAAGGTGGGTGTCAGAGGGAAACTCCCTGTCTGAAGCCACATTGGCAGAGTCCCAGGGAAGCTGAGCCTGGCGTGGCTGGAGGGCAGACAACCTCTCAAGCTAGAGCACTCAGCTCCTCTTCACAATATAGGGACCTCCTCCCCCCAACTGCCACCAACCTATCCATGCTGCTGCTTCCAGGTGAAAGGTGGTGACCCATACCTGCTGTTTACGGGGGGGGCGGGGCATCAAGTTTGGTTGGAGTTCACTCTGCCACAGGTTCTAATCCCCCAGTCAACTCCTTGCCAATCAGCAGACACCACTGGACTGGGGGTGTGGTGAGACTGGCTCATACTTCATTTTCCCTAACTGTGAAGATGGGACCAGGTCCATGGGCTGCTCATGAGGACGGGCCAAACCCTCATGGGCTGGTCTTTGGGGCTCATGCAGGTGCTGGGGTTCCATTTCTCAGAGTGGCTGTAAGGAGGCTGGGTGATGGCAGCCACCAGTGACCAGATGGTCTTGTTGAGACACTCCGGCTTCTTCCCAGCACCAGGGGCACTGGCTTGTGGATGGGCCCATGTTATTTCACACTGTCTCCCTGGCTTAGCCATGTGTGTGTTGTCCATTGCTCCATGCTCTGTGTGCAGAACCGGGGTGGGGCAAGCTGGGTCATGAGGGTGCCACATGGCACCCCACATTCATTGTGGTGCACCCACCTGCTATATGCACTATGCTCCTTCTGGGTGTATGGTGAAAAGGCAGGTGTCTGCCCATTCTCTCAGATGCTTGAGGAACACAGTGTGTCCTTGAGCTTTGTTGTGACAGGAAGTCTACAAATTTTACCTAAATGGAATAAAAACCCTAGAGCTCAACACCCACCTGGAAAACACAGGTTCCTCAGTTGTTTAAGGATACTGCAGGCAGGGTTGCCATCAGAAAAACATGAAGTAGAGAATTCTACAGACAAGAATGCCAACAGGTGATGTGGTGGTTGAGGTGGCTGGGTTCCATATGCTGACTGAGTGAATCAAGTCCCAGACCAGGGGGCTTGAAAAGCACACCAGGAGCACGTGCATGCATGCATGTGTGTGTGTGTGTGCCCAAAGTCCCAAGGGGAATGGAGGAGCAGGTATTGTGATGTGGGTGGCTTCTCACTTTGTCTCTTGGCAAGTTTATGCAGCCTGTAGCAAAACAGAACAAAACAGGGACCAGCAGTTAGTATAATGGTTATGTTGTTGGACTCCGATGTAGTTGACCGCGGTTCGAGTCCTGGACCCGGTGGCTTAAACTCATGCCGGGTGCGTGTGTGTGCGTGCCTAAGATCCCGAGAGGAGAATGGAGGAGAAGGGATTGTAGCATGGCCCCTGGGGGGTGATTTCTCGCTTTCTGTCTCTCTCTTTCTGTCCAGCGAGTGCACGCGCCCTATAGCAAAAACCTCTCAAAAAAAAAAAAAAAAAAAAAAAAAGGAAAGAAAAAAAAAACAGAACAAAACAAAACAATTCTACAGACAGCTAAAATCTTGTTTAGTTTACAAATATGTGGGAAACAAAACAAAACAAAACTAAACGATAGCAGGACCTGAGACTTGTTGACCAGATGTACTGGTCTCCTAGTTTGCCTGTGATTTGTTTAGATCTATGAAATTGATTGGATGTCACTGGTGAAAGTGTTCTATATATTGGCTACTGGTTATGAAGGAACTGCTGTCTATTTTCAGTGTGACCAAGTGTTGTGGTCATGGGAGTCTTCCTTCCGGTCAGGTGCCTAGTATCTTTAACCTACCAAACCAGGGTTTGCTTGAAACTCCTCCCAAAGAATGTTCCAGGCCACAGTGGGCTGTCAAGGGAAGCTTCTCCCTGGAGCGCAGCGACCACACCGCCCGGAGGCCTCTGATGGGAAGATCTCAGCGCACAGCACCAGAACACGCTGCACTGAGGCCTGGAGAGAAAGGCCTGCAGGCCTAGAGCCAGACGCGGCTCCTAGAGGTCCCCGCTTTTCCCCGGAGGTGGCGAGAGGGTGTGGTTGGACTACAAGACCCAGAACTCTCTGGGAGGGCGTGCTCTGGGCCTACTTCCGGACTCCATTACCCACAGGCCTCTGGGAGGAAGCCTACCAGGCCTAGTGCCAAACTACACTTTCCACAGGCCTCTCAGATGTAGGCCTCCAGTCATCGCGTGAGACTGCTGTACCTGGAGCCCTCCGAGAGAAGGAATTATGGGCGTAGAGCCAGACTACATTCCCCTGGCCCTCTGGCAGGAAGCCCTCCTTGCACAGTATTGGACAACATTACCCACAGGCCTCCAGGAGAAAGACTTCTGGCAGCGTACTGGACTACAATTCCCACAGGCCCCTGGAAAGACGTCAGGCTACAATGCCACGCTTTTCCAACACCTTGGGGTGCCCCACTCGCGTGCAGGTAGCACCAGGGACATGGAGTTCCGCTTCTGAGCAGTGAGCTTTCCTCCCTTGGCAGTAGGTGAGGCGCCAAGGTTTCTCCTGTCTTTTTGAAAATCCACGTTGCTGTGCCAGCAGGCTGCATGAGGTTAAGGCGCTGCATTCCCTGTGGCTGACTCCACGGTGGCTTCAGAATCGCTTGGTGTGTGCCCAAAGTCGTCTAGGGAGCAGAAGAGAGAAGAGGGGATTCCGGCAGGGCTGTCCCCACCCTGGGGATTTTTTTCACTGCCCCCCCACCCCCACCCCCATCTCTCTAGTGAGTGGCACATCCCATGGCAAGAACTACAAGGAAAAAAAGTTAAAGTTTATATCGGACATAAATCCTTAGATTTCTGAGCGATGTCAGTGACTGCTTTTTGCAAATCAAATGTGTTTCCTGAAAATACATTTTCTCCTGTTAAACAGACAAAACTGTAAGGCATGTTAGTCTTCATTTCATTGGTGAAATTTTCATGACTTGTCATCTTAATTTTTATATGGTTTTACCACAGTTATGGAAACTTTAATTTGGGATTCGTACCTTCCTAGTTTTTTTTCATTGTTTTCTTTGGCAAATTTTGAAAGCATACTTATATGTGTCATTTATCTTACACTCATCCAAAATGTACATTCTCACTTTCACTTGAAGCAAGAGGATGGCACTTGTTATAAGTGTGCGTTTTATATAGTGCAGGAATTTCTTTTGAAGATCTTAAAGTCTACTTTCATTCTGTTCAAATTATCATGTCAAAAGTATCAAATGCTTTTGATTTCAACCTGTGCAATTCTAATTTAGAGACTATATTTCTCTGTATTACATTCGATAAGTTACTTTGTGTGGGAAGTACCTTGGTTACACTTTATCGTGATGCCCAGTGGGTGCCCCTACATGTTCATAAGGTGATTTTTAGAACAGAAATGAGAATGTCTCATACCTGTTGAAGTCACAAAAAGAAGAATGTAACTTCTTGTCATATTTAAAATGGTTATCACACTTGAATTAATATGTAGAAATTTGGCACAGTAAATTAAGATAGTGAGTTGAACAGATTCAGTTTAATTTTTTTTTTCCCAGATGGCACATGGGGGTGGGTGGAGAGAGAGAAAGAGAAGAGAGGGAGAGGGAGAGGGAGAGGGAGAGGGAGAGGGAGAGGGAGGGAGAGTGAGAGCCATCCTTTCATAATTTGGGGTATGCCCATTCACTCACCTGACGTTTCTCAAGCTGCTGGGTCTTGGACTTGATGGGATCCAGCTGCCTTAACCATCAGGCCATGGGCTTCCCCCAACATAACTTTTTTTCCTTTTATTGGGAAGGCTATCTGGCCTTTTCCCTTTCTAACCTGCTCTACGTGTCCATTATCAGATATCTCACCAGGAATATTTTTATTTCAGAGCCTTTGTTTCCTATTTGTTGAGAATATCCCATGCTAGACTGAATCTATTTTTCTTTCCTTTCAAGAGAGTTATGGAGCTCCCTCCTGTGGCCGTGACGTGGTATTGCATTTGAACACACTTTCTGAAGGGAGCTAATTCTGTCACACAGTCAACCCTATTTAGACTCTGATAGTCTCAGTTCTGTTCCTCGGAACATCACTGATCCATCATGTATTTTAGTACACAAATAAAGCACAGATATTCTTTTTAATCATTCACTTCATAACTAGCTCTATTGGCATCAAATTTACTGTATTTCTTTAGGTATTTTTGTTTGTTTGTTTTAGGGTGTTCGCAGTGGCTGGAGAGAGACAGTGGTAAAGTGAGAAATCCCCCACTGGAAAAGTGAGATGGAAAGTGAGAAATAGCCCCCGGGGGGGGGTGGACATGCCACAATCTCTTCTCCATTCTCTTCCTGGGATTTTGGCATGCATGTCTACACAGCTGATGTGATTTTCAAGTTGCAGTGTCCAGGACTCAAACTGTGGCCAACCATGTGGGAATCCAGTGCTTTAAGCTCCATGTCACTTGTTGGTCCCATAGTTAATGTACTTAAAAGTTCAACCAAGTTTGGAAAAATTCCAGAAATTTGGTTTCCAAGAATTCTTTGTGAGCCTCTGAAACCTAAATCATTTTTGCCCAATAACTTCTAACAGTTCTCATAGAAGACCCCGATGTTTTATGTTTCTTTGTTTTGATTACTTTGCCCAAAGCATCACTGAGGTAGACTGAACAACTTTTAAAACTCTTCTGACATAAAGAGCATTGGGGGAATCCTTATGATCACAGACTGTTCATGTCTTGCCTTTTTGAATATTATCTTCATAGTGCCAAATGCTTAACTTTATTATATTTATGCTCTAAAGAATGCATGGGAAGAAAAAAAAAGGACATCTTTGTGAGAGCCAGTCCAGTCGCGGTGTCTCAACTTGTCCATGGAACATCCGTCTGTATTTATTTTTTCAGAAAGTCAGTGTTTGGAAAATGTCCAATGAGTAACTGAGATAGTCTCTAAAATGTGAATTCACTCCTGTGTACAAACGTGGAGTTGTATTTTCTGGACAGATGTACCGTTCTACTGTGCATGTTTTGTCTGTTATTCATTCATGTGTGCATATGTGAATGTGTATTTGCATGTGTGTTTTCAAGCTGCAAGAGTGTGATAAATTTGGAGTACAAAAGGATTTCAGAGCTATCAGAAAGATTTATAAACCACACCATTGGATAGTGTTTTTTTGAAAACTGTAGTACTATTATATTGTGTGTGTGTGTGCGTGTATTATTTATACACGTGAATGTGTGTTTGTGTATGTTTGTCTAAGCTTTGAGGGTGCAATTTAATTACAGAAGGAAAGGGTTTCAGACCTTACAGAAGAATTTGCCAAAGGCTCTACTGGAGGTGTAGTCTTTAGGGAAATGTGTTACTTTTCTACTACTGTGCTTGTGTTCATTATTCATACATGTATGCATGTGAACATTGATTTCTCTTTGTGTGTGTTCAAGTTTTAGGCTTCAGATTCATTTGTAGCAGAAGAGGATTCTAGAGCTTACAGAAAGATTTGAGACAGGCTACATTGCAGTTGTGTTTTCTGGAAAGATGGAGTACATTTATACTGCGTGTGTGTGTTATTCATACATGCACGCATATTTAGATGTGTGTCTGTGTTTGTGTGTGCCTGTCTAAGCTCTGGGAGTGCAATGTATTTACAGCAGAAAAAGATTTCACAGCTTACAGAAGGACTTGCCAAAGGCTCCATTGAAGTTCTATTTTTTAATGCAGATGTGATTTCTTTATACTGTGCCTGTGTGTATTATTCATACGTGTGTGCTTTTGTGACTGTTGGTGTGTATTTATCTCTGTGTGTCCAACCTTAAGGAGTGCAATTTATTTAAAGTGCAAAATAATTTTAGAGCTTACAGAAGTATTTGCCATAGGCTCCACTGGAGTTGTATTTTTAGGGAGATTTATTACCTTCCGACTGTGCATGTATTCATTATTCATACATCTTTGCATATGTGAACATGGGTGTGTAGTAGTGTGTGTGTGTCCTGGTTGTAGGCTTGTGATTCGTTTACAGTAGAAAAGGATTGTAAAGCTTAGGGGAGGATTTGCAAATGGCTCCATTGCAATTGTGTTTTCTAGAAAGATGTAGTGCCTTTATATTGTACATCTGTGTATTATTCATACATGTGCACATATGTGAACATGTCTGTGTATTTGTATGTGTGTGTCCAATCTTCAAGCTTGAGATTTTAGAGCTCACAAAAGGATTTGCAAAAAGCTCTACTGGAGTTGTGTCTTCTAGATAGATGTGATGCCTTTATTGTTTGCATGTGTGTATTATTCACACCTGTGTGTATGTGAATATGTGTCTGTGTTTATATGTGCTTATCTAAGCTTTGGGAGTGCAAATTATTTACAGTAGAAAAAGGGTTTCAGAGCTTACATGAAGATTTGCCAAAGGCAACATTGAAGTTCTTGTAATAAAGATGTAGTATCTTTGTCCTGTGTCTGTGTGGATTTTTAAATATCTGTGTGCTTTTGTGAACATTGGTCATATTTGCTTGTGTGTGTCCAAGCTTCAGGATTGCAATTTATTTAAAGTATGAAATGATTTCAGGACTTACAAACTGATTTGCTAAAGCCACTACTGGAGTGGTATTCTTTAGGGAAATGTGTTACCTTTCTCCTGTGGACATGTCCATTATTCCTATATATGTGCATATGTGAGTGTGGATTTGTATTACTGTGTGTGTGTCCAAGTTGTAGGCTTGTGATACATTTAAAATATAAAAGAATTCTGGAGCTTACAGAATGATATGTGAAGAGCTCCCTTACAGTTGTGTTTTTGAGAAAGATGGAGTACATTAATACTGTGGATGTATTATTCATACATGTGTGCATATTTGAATGTGTGTCTGTATTTGTGTGTGTCTGTCCAAACTCTGTGAGTTCAATGTATTTACAGCAGAGAAAGGTTTCACAGAAGGTTTTGGCAACTGCTTGCAGAAGGATTTGCCAGAGGTTCCATTGAAGTTTGTTGATTTTTTTTTTTTTTTAACGCAGATGTGGTTTCTTTGTACTGTGCCTGTGTGTATTGTTCATACCTGTGTGCTTTTGTGAATGTCGGTGTGTATTTATGTGTGTGTGTCCAATCTTCAGGAGTACAATTTATTTACTTTGCAAAATAATTTAGAGCTTACAAAAGGATTTGCCATAGGCTCCACTGGAGTTGTAGTTTTAGGAAGATGAATTAATTTTCTACTGAACACATGTCCATTTTTCATGTATGTATGCATTTGTGAATGTGACTGTATTTTTGTGAGTTTGTCTAAACTACAGGCTTGTGATTAATTTGCAATAGAAAAGAATTTAAGAACTTACAGAAGGATTTCTAAAAGGCTCCATTGCTGTTGTGTTATCTAGATAGATTTAGTGCCTTTATACTGTTTGTGTATTATTCATGCATGTGTGCATATGTGACCCTGTGTCTGTGTTTGTATGTGCTTCTCTAAGCTCAGTAGTGCAATTTATTTATGGTACAAAGGATTTCAAAGTTACAGAAGAATTAGTGGTCAGCTCCACTGGAGTGGTTTTCTTTAGGGAAATTGTTACCTATCTACTGTGCTTGTGTCTATTATTCATACATGTGTGCATATGTGCACATGGGTTTGTATTACTGTGTGTGTGTCCAAGTTGTAGGCTTGTGATTTGTTTATAGTATAAAAGAATTCTATAGCTTATAGATAAATTTCCAAAGGCTCCATTGCAGTTGTGTTTTCTAGAAAGATGCAGTACCTTTATACTATGCTTTTGTGTGTTATTCATGTATGTGTGCATATTTGAACATGTGTCTGTGTTTGTGTGTGATTGCCTGAGCTCCAGGAGTACAATTTATTTACAGCATAAAAAGATTTCCGAACTTCAGAAGGTTGACCAAAGGCTCCATTGAAGTTTTTTAAAAATGGAAATGCAGTACTTTGTACTGTACCTGTGTGTATCATATCTGTGTACTTTTGTGAAAGTTGGTGTGTATTTACATGTGTGTCCAAGGTTCAAGAGTGCAATTTATTTTCAGCACAAAATAATTTTAGAGCTTATAAATGGTTAGCCAAAGACTGCTGCAGTTGTATTCTTTAGAAAGATGTATTATTTTTTTACTCTATATGTGTCCATTTTTTACTCCTATGTGCCTATGTTAATGTGGGTGTGTGTTTTTGTGTGCATGTCCATTGTTCATAAGTACAATTTCTTTTCAGTAAAAAAGGAGTTTTGATCTTTTAGAAAGATTTGGCAAATATTCCTGTGGAGTTGTGTTTTCTAGAGAGATGTAGTAACTTTTTACAGTGTGTGTATTATTTCTTCACTTGTACCTATGTAAACCTGGATGTGTATTTGTGTATGTGTGTCCATGCTGAGTTGTGTGATTCTTTTATAGTAGAAAGAAATGTATATCTTACAGAAGTATTTGCAAAGGGCTCCATTGGAGTTGTGTTTTCTAGAAAGATGTAGTATTTTTATACTGTACATGTGTGTACTATTCTTTCATGTGCACATATGTGTGCATGAGTGTGTATTTATGTGGGATCTTCCATCACTCCTGTGCAGTCACTTACAGGATGGGGACCTGTGGGGATGAGAGCTAACCCTACTGGATCCCCAGCACAGTGTAAGGTCCACTCATTAGCTCTTACCTTAATGGGCAGGGCAGCAATCCCTTTACCACAGGCAGGAAGTCCATCCCATCTCACATCCTTTGTGCATGTAGGACAAGCATGCTGAGTAGGAAGCCAGTCCTTGGGGGCAGTCTGAGGGCAGGCTTGGAATAAACCAAACCCTAGAAGCTGAATTTTAGCTAAACTGTCTGTCCAGGTGCTCTTGCAGGGTGCCAGCCTGCCCATGGGGAAGCAGTAGAGCCTCCTGTGTTGGGGTGGAGAAGTCATGTCCAGACCTACCAGTTTCTTGAGTAACCCAGCCATGGGCTACCCTTGTGGACCCACCCACAAGGGTATGTTGGGGATGTTCACGGCCAACTGCAGGGAGAGCAGAGAAAGTCACAGGCATAAAGGTGCCAGGGGAGGGCTACCCAGCAGTGGCCTGTCTGTGTCAGAGGGTTTCTTGAAACCAGAGGCAAGGCTCCAGAGAACTTCATGCCAGGATTTCAGCCTTCCTTATGGCTAGGAGAAAGCTCAGCCCTGATACGTCAGAACAGGCAACTTAGTCATGGGTGCAGCCACTGTGCTGGACAACTCAGCAGTTCTTCGAAAAGCCCACTGAAGGGGCTAGCTGCAGTGCATAGTATAGCACAACACTCTCATGCTGAAGCCACATGGGAAGGTCCCAGGTGTGTGTCCTGAGGTCTCCCTGTGTACACTAGGCATGAACACGTGACCATAACCCGGATGGGCTGACTACGCAGGGATGATGTGGCATGGAGACCCTGCTGGGTGTGCCTGTCTCTGTATCTCTCTCATAGAAGAAATAAACAAAAACCTTAAGAGTTACCATATGATCCAGCAATCCTGCTTTTAGGTATGTACCAAAAGAATTACACATTTTCTAGAGCCAGCAGGTGATATGGTGGTTAAGGTGACTGGATCCCATATGGCCAACTGCACAGTTTTCCTGACACCTGGCAGCTTGAAAAACACGCATGTGTATGTGCATGCATGCCTGAAGTCCCAGAGAGAGTGGAAAAGGGGTTGCAGTGTGGCCATCTGTGGAGGTTTCTCACTTTCCCTCTCCTGGTCTCTCTGTTAAGCACACACACCCTATGGCAAAAGCCTAAATATAAGATACAATTTTATATATATATTTTTTTCCCTCACGAAAACCTGAATGGTAGTGACCATATCAGCATTACTGATAATAGCCAGAAATTGCAAACAACCCAATTGCCCATCATCAGATGAATGGGCAAATAAACTGCGGTGGGTCCACATGATGGAGCATTATTCAGCCTTTACAGTAATCAATATTTGGGACCAGCAAGTGGCATGGTGGTTAAGGCACTGGACTTCCACCTGGCCCATTGCAGTTCAGGTCTCAGACCTGGTGGTTTGAAAACCATGCTGGGTGTGTGTGCATGCATGCCCAAAATCCCAGGAGGAGAATGGAGAAGTGGTTGCAGCATGGCCATCCTCCCTAGGGGGTGATTTTTCACTTTCCCTCTCCCTGTCTCTATAGCAAGTGAATGCACCCTATTACAAAAACCTAAAATAAAAAGTAATAGAGTTTCTATATGTGCCATAATATGTGTGTGTATATATATATATATATATATATATATATATATATATATAAATTTTTTTGGAGAGGTTTTTTGCTATAGGGTGTGTGCGCTCACCAGAGAGACAGAGAGAGACAGAGAGACAGAAAGCGAGAAATTGCCCCCCAGGGGGGATGGTCATGCTGCAATCCCTTCTCCTCCATTCTCCTCTCGGGATCTTGGGCATGCACGCACACACGCCTGGCGTGAGTTTAAGCCACCAGGTCTGGGACTCAAACAGCGGTCGACTACATGGGAGTCCAGCGACATAGCCATTACGCTAACTGCTGCTCCCTATATATGGGTTTTGAAAACATTAGTCTGAGGAAAGATATTAAGGAGAAAAATAGATAGGCAGACATTTATGGGACACAGAAATGGATTATTATCTGTTGATGATAATGTGTACAGTATCCTCAACTGGACGGGTGTGAAGAGTATTCATGTTGGAAAATCCAATTTACAAGCTAAGTGATGTATAGTGATTAAATGTATAATTTTAAAAAATGCTTTGTTAAGAAGCCAGGTACAAAAGACCTCCTATTATACAGGACTCCATTTATATGAGTATCCAGAAAACACAAATCTGTAGAGACACAAAGTGAAATTGAGGTGGCCAGGGGTTGGAATAATGGGGACTGAAAACTATGACATTTCTTCGGGGAATGATAGAAACATTCTGAAGTTAGACAGAGGTGATGGTACAACACAGTGAATATACTGAAAATCTCTAAAGTGTCCATTTGAAATGATGAATTTTGGGATAAGTAGGTACTGTAGTATTAAGGCACTGGACTCCCACATGGCCAACTATGGTTTGAGTCCCAAACCTGGCGGCTTGAAACTAACACCAGGCATGTGTGTGTACATGCCCAAAATCGTGAAAGAGAGAATGGATTATGGTGTGGCCATCCCCTCTTGAGGGTTATTTCTCACTTTCTCTCTCTCTCTCTCTCTGTCTGTCTCTCTCTCTCTGTCTCTCTAGCAAGTGCATGCACCCTATAGCAAAAATCTCTGAAAAAGAAACAAACAAAAAGACAAAGAAAGGGAACTATTGAACCAATAATCCCATCCACCCTGAGGCCTTAGGAAATGCTGTTCCACCTGCTTGCTTCTCTGTGTCTGATTCTGTGTGACAGGCTCTTTCTCATACTTCAGACTTCTGTTAAGTGTCACCTTAAGAGCTGGGACTTAGCCTTAATGTAAAATTGCTATTCACCCTCCACCTCCATTTCTTTATGTTCCCATGCACTGTTCAGTTTATCTGTAGCACATAAGTATCAGTTCTTATTTGTAGTTTGTCTCCCTAACTAAAGTGTGATACCACAAGGCAGGGGCTTGTCCTCCTGCCCTGTCTGCCAGGTGGGGGGTGAGTGAATTGTGTGTTTGTGGGTCAGGTGCACAACAGCTCGCACTTGTCACACAAGGTTCTACATTTCGTGTGTTTCAGCTTGTGAAGTCCATTTTGGAAACACCAGGGTGCCCATTGATAATGTCCTTGGGGAAGTAGGAGGTGGGTTTAAGGTGAGTTGCCAACCACACCCCTTGTGGTCAGTGCAGGTCACCTGTGGCTTGTGGTCTGCCAGCTTCCTGTTGCACCCCTGCTCGCAGTAGACCAGCTTGGGCTTGGCAGGTAACTGTGTGGTTCTCTACTGAGAAATCAGCAAAATGGAGATGGGGAGACCAGCTGGCTCCTTGAAGAATGGAGTGTGCAATCAAGATGTGGCTTCTTCCTCTCCCAGGTGTCAGGATGGGACCCTCCCTGCAGGTGTGAGAGAGTGCAGGCCTGTGGCCTGCATAAGCCCAGGTTCTGTGAGCACACAGTACTGGGTCTGGAGTTCCTGCCCTCATTGTTCTTCTTGGAGTCAGATTTATTTATTTTTTATTGAGATAGAATCCAACTAACTTAAATTCACCTTTTTTTTTAGAAAGAGATTTTTGCTACAGGGCAGTTGTGCTCACTGGAGACACAGAGACAGAAAGAGAGAAAGTGAAAGATTACCCCCCAAGGCGATGGCCATACCACAATCCCTTCTCCTCTCTGAATTTTAGGCATGTGTGCACAAAACACCTGGCATTACTTTCAATCTTCTGGGTCAGGAATTTGAACCATGGTTGGTCATGTGGGAGTACACAGTAACTGCAGTGGGCTTTCTGCACCCTACTGCTGATGTGCAGGCTGGCATGGGACTGCTGCAACCAATGTAGTGCCATACTCCCAACAGGAGTGAGTGCCTGCAACGTGCCAATGAAGAATATACCCCTGATGGCAAATAGAACACATGGGCAGACCTGAACCCAGTACACAGCCTGAAGCAGGCTGCCTGGACACCCAGACTGTGAGAAAACTGAAGTCGAGTCCTGAGGTGGGTGTCTGATAAGACCCTACAGGAATGAACAATTGGCAAACCTTCCAGGGAGGTTCCGAGCATGCTGAGGGCCACAAGCAAAGCCAATGTGTGTGAGCTGCAGCCGTGGAGGGTAAGCGTGGCTGGGGAAGGCAGTACTCACTGGGCTGGGGACAACCCTCTTTCAGGACGCAGCCCCCAGAGAACTGAATGCTGAGCAGGGACTACAGGTGGCACAGGTGAACAGGAGTGGAGAGGAAGGAGGAGTTTAGGCAGGAAAGACAGAATGTTTACCTAGGATGCTAGACTACCTATAGACCCTTCTTGGTATCCACTCCCACCCTGCCACGAGGCTGATGGCTCCTATGGTCTCTTTCACCCTAACTGACCTCTGAACAACATGTGGAGAGGTGAGATATGTCTGCTGAGTTAATGAGTTGGCTTCAGGGAACCCATCTGCATTGCATGAAAGGCTTGTCTGTGGCTGTCTACACTGGGTTTTGCAAAAATGCTTAAGTGGATCCACAACTACCTAAATCTCATTTTATCTTTCTATTCAGATGAAGTATACAGTCAGTAGCATGCTTGCTTTACACACATGTGTGCATGCATTCACACAACTCCTTACTGTCAGAGCCCCAAATGCCCAGCTTATTTTCAAATTCCCCATTGGTGACTCCCCCAAGGCCTCTTTCCACTATGAATGCTGCAATTTTGTCTTTTGCTGTGCTGTCATAGTCAACAACCTCAGTCTTTGCAAACACAGTGAAAACATTGGCCAGTCCTCCGTTGGTGGTCCAGACCTGAGGGAGGAAAGAAAAAGGGGTCAGGAGACAATGCAGCTCCTACAGACACCTCTCAGCACCTTTTCTCTTCGCCACTCCCAGCTACCATGGAGGTTCAGGTCACACACACAGCCGGGCTCTGAAGATGCTGAGCCTGCACTGTGAGAGGCAGGGCTACACCCAGCACAAGGATTGCCCTAGAGAGGCCAGTGGCCAGGGCAGAGAGCAGCCAACACTACTAGACAGCCCAGGCTTTGCCTCCAGATGACTGATTTTTTTCCAAGAAAAAATTCTTTAATAACTTATAGGTTAGGACCAGCAGATGGCATAATGGCTACATTGCTGGACTCCCACATAGTTGACCACAATTTGAGTTCTGGACTCGGTGACCTAAAACTCACGCTGGGCATGTGTGCATGTGTGCCCCAAATCCCGAGAGAATAATGGAAGAGAAGGGATTGTGGTGTGGCCATCCCCCCTGGGGGGTGATTTCTCACTTTCTATCTCTCTGTCTCTCTAGCAAGCACCTGTGCCCTATAGCAAAAATCTCTCTAAAAAATAGATGAATCATTTATAATAATTTCACAAGATATACATGTAACAAAACATTAGGCTGTATACCATAAGTCAAATCTCTGACCCTTGAGCAATTTAAGACTCAGGATGATCGACTCACTAGCACGGTGGAAAACCATCTTGAACATTTTGTTTAAGACTGATCCTATTTACCTTGGCCTCCCAGGCAGGACCACAGGTGGGTCTTTCAAGCAGGGCCTTGCGATGTTGCCCGTGCTCTGAGCTTCAGGGATTACAGAAATAGGTACCGTGTCTGACTTTTAGGTCAGACTTGGAACTGAAACTGGGCCTCCTATGTGTGACTAGTTTGTGGAACAGTCTTTCCACACAATGGCCTACATTAATTTTCTTTTCATTTTGCTAGAGGAATGTGTTCTCACCAGAGAGAAGCAGCAAGAGAGAGACAGAGAAAGCAAGAAAGCACCCCCCATGGGGCATGGTCATGCCGCAATTTCTTCTTTTCCCTCTCTTTCTCCTTTGGGGATTTTGGGCATGCATGCACATATGCCCAGCATGTTTCTCAAGCCCCATGGGATCCAGCTGCCTTACTGCCAAGCCCAGGCTGGCCCATGTATAATTTTCTGCTCCCCCAAGTTTAACTATGAAATGCCTACTGTCGGCTGGAAGGCTAGCTGGCAACGTGAACAGTTGGTTAAACACATTCTGTGTGCGTGTTACATACTGTATTCCCACAATAAAGAAACCTAGAGAAAAAAGTTAAAGAAAATCACAAAAAGGAAATGCACTTACAGGTCTATATTGTATTTTTGTCATGCTTACTGAGACCCATGCAGTTTAAATTGTGTTGTTTAGAGTCAGGCTATATACACACTTGTCAATTTAGAAAAAGCAGAAGGGGTGAGGAGCAGAGGAAGAGGGAAAGATAGAGACACTGCTCAACAAACCACAATGTGTTTGGAACTTTTTTGGATCTGGATTCAAGCAAACAAACTTAAGAAAAGGTGATTCAATTAGTAAAATTTGAACACTGATTGAAATGTTTTTTTTTTTTTTTAAATAGTTGTATGTCTTAGAATTAAGTGCCAAGGGGCTGGCAGGTGTCGTGGGGGTTAAGGCGCTGGACTCAAGGTGCTGGCCAACCATGGTTCAAGTCTTGGACCTGGTCGCTTGCTTTCTCACTTTCCCTTTCTCTCTCTCTGTGTCTCTCTCTGATAAAATTAAAAAAAAATAATAACAAATAAAATTGAATAAATAAATAAATCTTTAAAGATAAGTAAGTGTTGAGACCACCACAGATGCAGCTGGGGGGTGGGGGTGGTGCGGACAGATGAGCTGTCCATGAGCGATCAGTTGCTGACACTTGTGGCAAGTGGCAGGAGTTCATCATCTGACATCTGTGTGTGTTTGAGTTTTGGCTGAAAAACAGAAACAAGCACATGGGCTGGATAGTGACGCAGCACCAGACTGTGACACTCTGTGAGGCTAACCCACATGGCAGGTTTCCGCAGTCTCCCTAGGTGATCCAGGCCTGTGTGAGCCCATGATCAGGGCTGGCTCGGGCTGGGGTGGACTGTGGCATCAAGATTCTGCAGGGGGTGCCTATTTCTCTCTCCATCTTTCACATGGAAGAAAGAAATAAAACAGGCAAAGGAAGGCTAGCAGGTAGCGTGATGGTTAAGGCACTGGAATCCAAATGGCTGACTTCACGGTTCAAGACCCAGACCTGGCCACTTGAAAACTACACCAGGCATGCTCAAAATCCTGAGAAGAATGGAGAAGAGAAATTACCCCTGGGGGTATTTCCCACTCCCCCTCCCTCTGTTTCTGGCAAGTGCACTTACCCTATAGCATAAAAAGCTAAACAAGAAAAACCCACTGGCTGTGTGTGCATGTGCCCAGGTCCCTGGAGGAGGGAGAGGTAGAGAAGAGACTGCAGCTTGACCACCCTATTGGGGGTGTTTTCTCACTTTCTTTTCTCTCTCCAGTGAGTGAACATGTCTTTTGGCAGAAAGAGAAAAGGGAGAAAGAAAAAGGAGATGAGAAGAGAGGATACAGGCAAGCAAACAAAAGCACATAAGTGCAGCCAAGGAGGGCGCTGGAGGCACAGACACATGAGACCCTTGAGCCTTGATCTAATCCCAGCTCTGCCACTGAAGACACCGGCCTGAGCAAGTCGTGCAAGCTCCCCGAGCCTCAGATTCTTTGTCTAAGTAGCAACAGTTGGTTGGAAAACTAAGTGCACACCCTTTACCATTCCCGGTGTGTGTGTGGGGCGGTCACAGGGAAGCAGTGAGGGGCTGTGAGAGCCCGGCCAAGGCCCAGGGGTGGTGACCACCTGGGAGCCACTGAGAATGTAGTGCTTCTTATCCTCACTCAGTGTGGCTCTGGTCTGGATGGAAGCCACGTCATTCCCACTGCAGAGATGGAGAGGTGCAGTCACAGGGAAGCAGTGAGGGCTGTGAGAGCCCGGCCAAGGCCCAGGGGTGGTGAACACCTGGGAGCCACTGAGAATGTAGTGCTTCTTATCCTCACTCAGTGTGGCTCTGGTCTGGATGGAAGCCACGTCATTCCCACTGCAGAGATGGAGAGGTGTGGTCACGGGAAACTGCAAAGTGCACGGACAGGTCGGAAGGCTGCGAGTGCCTGAAAGGGAAGTTTTGTAGTGTCCAAATAGGCATTGGTAGACTTTTAAAATAAAAGATCACATAACAGGACCAGTAGGTGACATAGTGGTTAAGGCGCTGGACTCTCACATAGCTGACCACAGTTCAAATCCTGGACTTGGTGGCTTGAAAGTCATGCCAGGCAGGTGTGTGTGCATGCTGAAAATCCCAGGAGAATGGAGGAAAAGAAATTGTGGTAGGGTTATCCTCCTGGGGGCGATTTCTCACTTTAACTGTTTCTGTCTCTCTGTGGTGAGTGCAAGCATCCTGTGGCAAAAACAAACAAACAAACAAAAAGGTCACATATTAAATATATTCAGTTTTCCAAGCCATAGGGCATCTGTCTTGCCTCCTCAAGTCTGTCACCAGAACACAGAAGTGGCTGGAGATAACTTGCAAACAGGAAAAATTCCAATAACACGTTATTTATGAAAGCAGGCAGGCTGGATCGGGCCACCCTGCTCATTTATCTGGTGGAAGAGTGGCAGTGGCCCCCCTGGGCTCCAGGTTAGATGTGGAGATGTGGCTCCTAGAGCACTCATGGGGCTGCTGTGAGGACGAGCCCAGGCCCCCCAGGAGGGGTCACCATTTCTGTGTCTCCAAGCGAAGGGAAGCAGGGTGGAGCATGGCCTCCCACCACACTTGCCCCAAGTCCCGGGGCCCCACCGTGATGCTGCAGGGGAGAGTGCACTGCTGTCTGAGGCTGAGGCCTTGTGAGAGGCCTGGGTTCTGTTCCAGCCCAGCCTGAGCAGGCCGTGTACAGTGTATGCCAGTAGTCCCAGCTAGCCAAAAGGCTGGTACAGGGTTGAGACATGGTAAAGCCCTGTCAAGAAGACCCCATCTCTCCCTCCCATGCACTTCCATTAAAAATAATTACATAGGAGTCAGAAGGTGACAGAGTGGTTAAGGCACTGGACTCCCACATGGCTGACTGCAGTTTGAGTCCTGGAGCTGGCAGCTTGCTTGTTCACTTTTTCTCTCTCTCTCTCTTCTCTCTCTGTCTCTCTCTCTCATGCATGCATCCTATATCAAATTTAATAATAAACAAATAAATAAAATGAAATAATTCTTTTTAAATAAAGAAAATCAAGGACTAGCAGTTAGCGTAATGGCTATGTTGCTGGACTCCCACGTAGTCAACCACGGTTCGTGTCCTGGACCTGGTGGCTTAAAACTCATGCTGGGCGCATGTGCGTGCATGCCCAAGATCCCAAGAGGAAAATGGAGGAGAAGGGATTGCAGCGTGGCCATCCCCTCTGGGGGGTGATTTCTCGCTTTCTGTCTCTCTGTCTCTCTCTGTCTGGTGAGCACATGCACCCTATAGCAAAAACCTCTAAAAAAAAGAAAAAAAGAAAGAAAATCACAACAGGCGCATGTGCATGCATGCCCCAAATCCCTAGAGAGTACTGGAGGAGAAGGGATTGTGGTGTGGTCATCCCCCGGGTGGGTTTCTCACTTTCCCTCTGTCTCTTTCCAGCAAGCACATATGCCCTCTGGTGAAAATAAAATAAAAACCACATACTTTAAAACCCACATTTCTGAGGACAGCAGGTGGCATCATGGTTAAGGCACTGGACTCTCTCATGGCTGACCATGATTCAAGTCCTGAACCTGGTAGCTTGAAAATCATGCTAGGTGTGTGTGCATGAATGCCCAAAATCCCAGGAGGAGAATGGAAAGGAGATTGCAGTATGGGCATTCTCCCTGAAGGGTGATTTGTCACTTTCCTTCTCTTTGTCTCTCTCTGGTGAGAGCATGTGCCCTATGGCAAAATCTTAAAAAAAAAAATCTCCCCATGTTCCTAAAAGTAGAGGTGGGAAGGCATCCCTAGCAAAATCTCTCAGTCTCAAAGACTACAGATCCCAGAGGCTTTCACAGTGGCTTTCCTTTCAGCAGGCACACCTGTGGGTGTGTCCATATGTACCCCTTACCATTTTTAGTATTTTTTTCTTTGAGAGAGAGAGAGAGAGAGAGAGAGAGAGAGAGAGAGAGAGAGAGAGAGAGAGAGAGAAATATTTTTGCTATAGGACATGTGTGCTTGCCAGGGACACAGAGAGACAAAAAGTGATAAATCACATCCCTTCCCCACAGGAGAAATGGCTGCACAGCAATTCCTTCTTCTCCATTCTCCTCTCAGGATTTTGGACACACACGCACACATGCCCAGTGTGTTTCAGGCCTCCAGGTCCAGGACTTGAATCTCAGTTGGCCATGTGAGAGTCCAGCAACATAACCATTATGCAATCTGCTGGTTCCAAGTCTTAAGACCTGAGTCTCGCCTACATCAGGACTGGGTGGTAGGTGCTGGTGGATTTGAGACTTGTTTTCCTTGACTCCTTCTTGTCTTGATTTTCACTTCTGAACAAAGATAAATACAGCTGGACAGGAGTTAAAGCAGTGGCCACAGCTCCCTCCTATGTGAAAGGCCTGGCTGACATGTACAACAATCCATGGGTCTGGATCCCAGAAGACTTAGCCTGCTAGTGGTTGGACCATTCACAACGCTTACCAGAACATTCCAGAATGGGAACCCTACCGAATCGTCAGTGCTATTCTCCAGCCCAACATCCAGAAATCACTGGCTGTCTTCTTCAGAAACTGAATTTCCTACTATTAATCTTTGTTTTTCTTTATTTTTGTAGAAATTCCCTCCCCTTAAATGCCTGGCTTACACCATCCAGCAAATGTTAACTACCAAGTCCCAATAGATGGTTCAGCTGGTCCTAAATGAACAAAAGACAACCCATAGGATAATGGGCTTATATTGTCTAAAAGATTAAAGAATAATGCCTCTTCTTTCTTTGAACAAGAGAGGGAAATAAGAGAGGTTCTGTGCTTGTCAGACTTTAGTCAGGCTCCCGAACCTTTCCCTGGACTCATCCGTTACTTTCTTATAAAATGCAAGTCAGCAAAGAACCCCATTGAGTCAGTTTAATAACAACACACACGTCATATCTGATTATCCTTAAAACTCACGTTCCTGGGACCAGCAGGTGATGAGGGTCCTCTGTCTCCATCATGCCTCTGGTGATGTCTGATTACCTTCACTGTCTTCAGAAGAATCTTGTTAAGTCATTTTAGTCTGAATCTCCCTTGATGTTTCCTCTTAATAGTTTTCCATTTGCTGACACCCTCCCCCCCCACACCTTTAAATTCCCATGCAATATTCAGAGTTCAGCCCAATTGTTTTCCCTGCTGTCCAATTCCATTGCAGTGGTTCCTATATCCACTGTGGTAGTCCCAGATACAAGAGCCTCCGCACTGCCCTAACCACCTGCCCTATCATTTAGAAATGTGCGTGGACCAGGAAACATTTATGCAATGGGTCCTCAGGGATTTTGTTTAATTGGAAAATTGAACAATTTGTTTCTACATCACCCAGATACACGGAAATCAGGCTGCATCAAGAACATGTAACAATGCAAGAGAGAGGCGGGCACCCTGCAGGAAAGGTCTCAAAGCCTAGCTGGATCCTGGCTCCTGGCTGCTCAGCTGGCAGAACCATGGACAGCGCCCAAGCCTGGTGCACATGAGAGACCTCAGGACACAAACGTGGACCTCCCCTGTGGCTCCAGCATCACAGAGTGCTGCATTACTGCTGTGACACTGTGGCTTGCACCTCATCCCCTTAAAGGGCTGGCCTGGAACCTGTTGACACAGGTGAGATACCAGGTGGTGCCTCCTCTTTCTGTGCCTTCCTGGGCACCTTTCCTACTGAGGTGAAAAGTGAGACAGTTCTGCTCTAAGCTGCTGATGGCTGGGAGGAGGGCAGGTCTGGAGTAAGAGTGGGGCTTGACCAGCCTGGGCTGCTGGGCTCCTGGAGCAGCAGTGAGGCTCAGCGACAGCTCCAGGGAGGCTGACTCCCCAACCCCCGTCCTCATCCTCCCACTGGCCCAGGAGGCTGAGAGCTGCGGCCAGAGCTCCAGTCAGTGACCATTGCCTGTAAAGAGCCCTGCTTCCCCCTCACCCTCTGGCAGGGTGGGCTTGGAGAAGCAGCTGTGGTCTAGAAGGGCAGTGGGTAGACCAGAACATGGCTGTGTTCCTTCCCTGGGCTGCCCCGACAGCACCACAGACTGAATGGATCAGGACAGTGGAGACTTGTCTTCACTCTGAAGTCGAGAGGTCTGGGATCAAGTGGCAGTAGAGTCACACTCCATCTGATGTGCTAGGAAGAGTTCATTCTGGGCCTCACTCCAGCCTCTGGTGGCTTCTTGTCCATGACAGCAGAGCTCCGATCTTTACAGGGCACTTTTCTGTGCCCAGCTCTCCACTCTGTGAAGGCCCACTCACAGTGGAGTAAGACTGGCCCTAATGAGCTCACCTTAACTTGATCATGCACAAAGACCCTGTTTCCATGTATGGTCATTGTTGCAGGTACTGGGGGTCCTGGGGATTCTGGCATACAGATTTTGAAGACACAGTTCAACCCATGAAGTGCCCCTCCCATCTCCCCCTCCCCACTGGCCTCGCCTTTGCCTGTGATGTCGGATCCCCCAGCCCACCCCTGCTGGTGACCTCCCCCTCCCCACCTGCCCCACCTTTGACTGATCCCAACTCCTGTTGGCCTAGGCCCATGGCCCCTCCCAGGATCCTCCATTCCCCTCCTGGGTGTGCTCCAGTCATACTGACTGCTGGGCTTTGTGCTGGACTGGATCCCCTACCCAGTGAGTGCTGAGACAAGGCTGTTCAGAGATTGGGTCACTGAAGTTTAGAAGGTAAGATAAAATGGACCGAGGGGCCTGGGGGCTGATCTACGTGGAAGGGTACCAGGTTCATATCTAGAGACCAGCCAGAGTATGGTAGGCATGTGTGCCCATGATCCAGGGCTGACTAGCTGAGGCTGGAGGTGAGTGTGACACAGAGATCTCCATTTGGGGTGCCTGTCTCTCTGTGTGTCTCTGTCAGTCATGGGAAAATCAAATAAACTTAAAAGAAATGGGCCCTGAGTCACAGGGGCATCTCTCCTGGGGCTCCCTGTTCCCTGTGTCCTGAGCAGGAAGAAGTACCGGCAGTCACAGACTCCCAAAGACAAAACCCTTTCCAGCTCAGATAGGCGTCCCTCCTAGCCCTGGAGCCTGTGAAGCCCCTGGTGTTTTCACGAGGAGCCTCAGGGACACCAGTTCCTGGAGCAGGGGTGAGGCAGAGCACGGAGTGAATCTTTAGCATCTAGAGGGAGGGGTGTGGACTGGAGGGTGGCATCCCCAAGTGCAGTGGTGCGGATGCTCTTCTGTGCTTTATTGCATAACTTTTATAATTTCACATTTGAAAATTTAAGTCTATGAACTGTTAACATGCTCGGTGTTATTGGTGAGCTCCAGAGTTTTCATCGATGTCCCTTCCTCTATTCAGCTTTCCTAGTTCTGCTGCCATTTGTGGAACAGGCTTTCCTTTCTCTAGTAAATTCCCTTTGTCCCATTGACAAAACCAATTGACTATATGTACACGGGCCTCTTTATGCTAAGTGTTCAGATCCAGATGTGCAAGTTGTTTAACTTTGCCTTTCAGTCTAATGTAATCTATTTTAGGTTTAAAAATAATGTGCTGATAGCTTTGCAGGAACTTGATTGGGATTCTGCTGAGTCTGTGGTTCAAGTGAGGAAGATTGTCTTCTAATAAGGAGTGTACTAGTATTGAACGAGGGATTTACTTGCATTTATTCATGTTTCTCTCAACTGGTTCAAGGTTTTGTGACTGTAAACTTGCATAAGTTTTGTTAGACTTGTACATAAGGCCTTCAGTTTTGGGGGTGGTATCATATGGATTTTTGTTTCATTTTAAATAACAAATATTTCTTTAATACTGATGTATAGGAACTCAACTGCTTTTTGTCTCTTGGCCATCTGTAATACTTTGCTTCTTGTTATCATCATCCAGTGCATCAAAGCAGAAGATGATGGACTTTATTTTTATTTGACTCTCCAAGTTTATGGCTTTAAGCAACCAAAACTGGGACTAGCCAGTGGCATGGTGGTTAAAGTGTCTGGATCTCGCGTGACAGACTGTGCTGTTGAAGTTTCAGAAACAGCAGCTTGAAAACCATGCCAGGCCTGCGTGCCTCTATGCCCAAAATCCTGAGAGGGGAGGTGGAGGAGAGAGGCTTGCCCTGTGGTCATTCTCCCCAGCATTTGATTTGTCCTTGTCCGTTTTTTTCTCTGTCTCTGGCCATTCCTCCAGGAAGTGAGTTCTCACTTTCCCTCTTTGTCTCTTTCTCATGTGCCCTAGAGAAAAGAAGAACCAGATCAGAACTTTTAGAAATTCACCCAGGACTCTGTGTTGGGTGGGAGGGTGGCCTGGTGCAGTCAGGGCTGCAGCTGCCCAGTGGGTGGTAGTGGGCGGGTTTCCCCACCAGGGCCCACCCACCCGGGTCTGGGCTGTGCGGAGCACCTGAGACCCTCCTCCAGCTGCAGCCTAGACTTGGGGAGGCCTGGGGGCTTCTCTGGAGGGCGGAGGGCAGAGGGCAGGAAGCAGCAGGGAAGGAGCCCCGCTTGGCGCCAGCTCTGCCCAAGTGAGTGCGGCGCGCCAGCAGATGGCACAGGTGAGTGCGGCGGGCCCATTGGGGATTGCGGGGGAGCCGGGAGGAGCGCGGCATTTCCACAGATGCGTTTCCACAGTCCCTGAAAGAAGGGGGATGTCCCGTGTTTCCACAGACCCGGGGTGTCCTGGAGACGGTCGTGCTGGGGCAGAAAGGGGGACACCTCTGGGCCGCTCGCCGCGGGCGGAGGGAAGCGCCTCGCGGCTTGTGTTTTCCCCATTTTTCTGTGTTAAAGGGTTGACGCTGTAGAAAAAGGAAAACTAGGTGGAGCAAAATCCGGACATCGACCTGTATTATTCTGTCCAGACCAGACGGCATTCCACATGTACCTGTGACCCTAAGGGAAGTTCCTGTCCTTTGCTCTGTTGAGAATGGAGCGGCTGCAGAGTGTCGCCAAGGTCTGGACCCAGGTCTGTGTGCTCTGACACCGCCTCAGGTGGGACGCCATAGACCGGGACCATTTTAAATAAAATCAGGATTTGTTAAAGGTCACCTAACAGCAGGGAACCTGCGAGGCCGGGTCTTTCCTGGGGCGAGCTCAAGCTTTCCCACTGTTTGCTGATCGGTCTGCTAGCCTTTTACTTTACAGTCCGTTCTTTATTGTGCGTTTTTCCAGAGAGTGTTTCCCCATTGTTTTTAGTTGGTTGCAATAGCTTTATCTTATTTAACTTAACTCTTCCTCTGTAATTTTCCACAGAATCTTTAATTCTATTTACTTCTATTTTCAATCATCACTATTTTAATAATGTATTTTAGTTTATCTTATTTTTGATTGAGAAAATTGTCACAATTCTCGTGATCCAGTAACAATCTTAAATATTTTAAAATTAATTTCTGCTTAATAAGACCTCTTTAGGAGGACTCTTGTGTCAATGGTATTACTATTGACTATCAGTTACTTTAATTGTCATATTTAAAACAATAGATTTCAAGTCACAGTGGTAAGTAAAACTCGAGAACACATAGTACTAGAATAGTTCCAAAGAACTTAAACTGTATTCACTTGCAGTTTGTTGTTCCAAAGATGCATCAAGACAAAAGAAAACACTGCTACAATAGAATTCTTTTACATCATGGTCAGACTTTTTTTTTTTTTTGAGAGGTTTTTGCTATAGGGCATGTGCCCTTGCCAGACAGACAGAGAGAGACAGAGAGACAGAAAGCAAGAAATCACCCCCCAGGGGGGATGGCCATGCCGCAATCCCTTCTCCTCTGTACTCCTCTTGGGATCTTGGGCACGCACGCACACGCGTCCGGCAGTCAAACACTTCTCAAGCTGCTTTCTGTAAGGCTGAGTCCTCTACCCACTTGGCTTTACTCCCCAGAACGAGGTTCGGGAACACACCGAGTAATGAATTTGTATCTCCATTTGTAGGTTCTGTTGTATGGTCTTTATCTTGCCTGAATTGTCCATCCTGTCCAAATCATCTTTCTGTTCGTTGTTTTCAGCCGGTATTTCTAAAAGCTTACTTTTTGAAGCTGTTTTAATTGTAATCTCTCTCTCTCTCTCTCTCTCTCTCTCTCTCTCTCTCTTTTTGAGAGAGATTTTTTGCTAGAGTGCACCTGCTCTTGAAAGGTTTCAGCTGGCAGCCGACTGAACCTCCCTGTCCAGGGAGTACTACGGCGACCCCAATCAACCACAAAAGTCGGTTCTTGATGTAAAGTACAAGAGGCTTTATTTCTAGTGCACTAGGACTTCACTCTCGGTCGTACAAGACACAATAGAGAGAGTGAAGTCCCGAACAAAGGGGCATTTAGGTTATATAGACACAAGTCCATGGGGGAAGGGGAGGAAAGAATGAGGAAGTAAGATAAGAGGCTTTTTACAGGGAGCTAGTAAATTGTTTCGGGCTTCCACAACTTCAGCAGTTTATCATGAGGGTTGTATCAGTTTTAGTACAGAAGCAAAAAAGGCAAAGGTTAAACTTTATCTTTACAAAACAGGATAGATACAGTTTAATTTTATTTTACACTCTCACTGGAGAGACAGAGAACCAGAAATCACCCCCTGGGTGGATGCCATGCCACAATCCCTGCTCCATTCTCCTCTTGGGATTTTGGGTGCACATACACAAGCACCCTATGAGTTTAAGCTGCTGTGTTGAACAGTTGACTATATGAGTCTAGTGATGTAACCATTATGCCTTCTGCTGGTCCCACAATCTCTTCATTCTAATAGTAAGCAGTTTTTCCTCTTTTTTAAAAAAATTATTTTATTTAACTTTATTGATTTATTTTAATTTGACCAAAGAGGGAGAGAGAAAGTGAGAAAGCAAGCCGCCAGGTTTGAGACTAGAACTGTGGTCAGTCATGTGGGTGTCCAGCACCCTTAAGCACCATGTCACTTGCCAGCCCCTAGCAGTTTTTCCTCTTAATCCCAAGATTACTGCTGGATTTCATTATTAATTTATTCAACCTTAACACTTGTTCCATCCAATATTTTTTATGTCAATTTTCTCCAGGCTTCTTTTTTTGTATTTTTAAAATGTATTTATTTACTGTACATCAATACAGTATATAAAATGAGATTTCCCATCCAGAGTACATTGCATATTGACTTAATCAAGGATATTACCATACATGTTATATAAACAAATAATTGTTGTTTCTATTTCTTGTTTCTTATAAATTTTGCTTTTTCCCCCCTTGATTCCCTATCTCTCATCCTCTACCAATTCCACCCTCTCCTTCCACACTGTTTCTGGTATCTCTGGTTGTTTTCCATGCCTTTTTTTTGGTCATTTTATTGATTCACTAAAGATTTTAAATAATTTAAAAACATCCAATAGTAAGCACAGCTGATATGTACATATATATAAACACAAGTCTGACTTCAGGCATAAACCTCAGTGAGTAAAGTGAATATACTATAAAGTAGTACCTAGCCGGGGTTATATAGCTTACTGCAGTCATTAAACAGGTATTAATAGGTATTTTTAATGCATTTTAAAATTTTAGTTTTAAAAGATCAAAATAAAAAATTGCTACAAGAAATCTGCTTAAAACTTAAAGCCAGGAAAATGGTTAGGATTCAGTTCAAATAGTAGGTGGATAAACCTATCAACAGCTTAAGACAAAAATCCTTAAATATGGAAGTCAAAGCATCGAAGAAAATCAGTAATGTTTTATTCTAAAGTCAAACAATTCTATTTCACTAGTTCAGTCTCATGTATTTAATCATTCTTCTATTGAATTTGCACTGTTATTATGGTCTGAACTTTCCATTTAAACTCTGGAAGTTAACATTCAGCTCCGGACTTGTCCCTACCGTCAGGCTGGCCATTCTCTTGGTTGTTTCTTGTACTCTTATTTCTGTGTGGCCGATTTTAGTTTTCCTAGTACAGCACTCTCTTCAGCACTTTTTGGAGAGTTGGTATGGTGTTGGTAAAGTCTTTAAGGCTTTGTTTTTCTGAGAATATTTTTGTCTTTTTTTCCCATATGAAACATAATCTTGCTGGGTATAGTATTCTTGGTTGAAATTGGTTTTCACTCAAAACATTGAATATATTTTCCCATTTTTTCCTTGCTTGCATTGTGTCCGATGAGAAGTCTAACGTTAGCCTGATGGGATATCCTTTGAAAGTAACTTGACATTTCTCTCTTGCCAATTTGAGTATCTTGTCTCTGTGGTTTTGGTCAATCTGGCTATGATGTGCCTCAGGGAAGATCTTCTTGGGTTGATTCAACGTGTATTTCCTGGGTCTGGATATTTGAATGTCTCTCTAGGTTTGGAAAGTTTTCTTCCAGGATATTCATGGAGTAGATTGTCAAGATTGTCAATGCCCTTATTAGTTTCTTCATCTTCTGGGGTACTGATGATCTGAATGTTTGGGCATTTAAGGGTATCTAGTATTATTGTATGTTATTCTTATTCTGGGGGGTTATTTTCTCAGTCTTTTTAGTGAATTTTTCTAGGTCAGAGATTCTATCTCCTACAACTGAGATTCGATCTTCTGCATGATCTAATCTGCCTTTGATATTTTCAAGGGAGATTTTTATTTCCTGAATTACAGCCTCCATCTCTAATAATTCCATTTGATTCTTTTTTATGATGTGCATCTCCTCTTTTAGATGATGCAAGAACTTCCTCACCTCCTGGAACTCATTGTCTCTTTTCTCCTGCATTTCCTGGAGTTCATTCTCTCTCTTCTCTTGCATCTCCATTAGCTTTGTCACTATGAATATTTTAAATTCTGGCTCCTGGCTAGATCTGGGGGCAGGAGGGTGAAGTCTGGGCAGAGGTCTTCAGTGAAGAATGGGGCCGCTCAGAACTCTGAAATAGATGGCTGCTGGTTGGCTTGTCCTGGCTCCTGGCTAGATCTGTTTGGTAAGTCAGAACAAGGAACTCTTATAGAAAATGTCCTTAGCCTGGCTCCAGGTACCATCAATGATGATTACTGTGGAAGAATCTAACAGAAATTCTTCCAAATTAGCAGCTTCAGCCACTGGATATAATATTAATGTACCAGACTTATGGCAAATAGTTGCAAGTTCAGGATCTCTTTCTTCACTGAAGCGAGGGCCAGTCTTTACTTTACATTTACCCTGGGGGAGGCATGCTGCTAGCAGGGGTACAGTCTGCAACACTTTGTTTTCCTCTGCTGGGTGCTGGATTATGTACGAATGGGTTGAGATACAGAGGGCGCATGGGGAGAAATGGACACAAACACATTCTCTGAGGCCGATTGCAGTGGCCTCACTCGGGCCTCTGCTTTGCCAGCTCCACCAGCAGCTCCCACAGCTTGCCTGCACTGGCACCATCCGCCTCTGTGTCACCCTCCTGCCACTCCTCGATGTTCGGAGCCTGAGAGCTCAAGGTCCCAGGCAGACACACGACGGGGTCCCGGGTGTTCTTGCCTCTTTCTGTGGCTCCATGGCTGGCACTTGTCAGGCGGTCGCATTGAGGTCCTGCTGCCGCGGGGCGGAGGGGGGAAACGCCACTTGCTGGAGAAGCCAGCCTGGCTGCGCAGCCCTACGCACACATGCATGCACGCACGCACGTATGCCTCTCCAGGCTTTTTAAAAGTGCACTTGAAAGTTGCATACTGTCTAATGTAATACTCTTTTTTAAAAATTGTAATATTCTTTAGTTCAAGAGTGACTTTCACCTCCTCAATTTCATTTTCCATTTTTAGCTTCTATTTGCTTTTCTTGCATAATTTATTCTGGAGTTTTTTTCTTCATTTGCATCAATCATAGATTTATACTCTCAGAGTTGTTGTTCTGTCTGTGTTTTTAGCTAAACAGCAGGGTCATGCAGTCCTCGCTGTCCACCACCTGCGTGCACTGTCCAGTCCCTGCCAGAGTCTACAGGCTCCGCAGCCCCTGGCTCCTCTGGCTGCTGTGCACCCAAAGACCCTCCACTCAAGCCAGGAGAGAAGCCTCAGAACTGGTTGTTATTCCCACCCATCAATGGTATTATTTTTAAAAGTTTATATTCATACATATATGCACACACACATACAGCTGAAACCTCTTTCAAATTTGGATGAGCGTTCTAAGCAAAATTCAAGAACTGGTAGATAGAAACAGAATGGTAATATTTTTTTAATGCCAACTATTGTTATTGCATGATGCCTAAAGACACTTAAGGTGAAATTTCTACAGGACACAGTCAGAATATTTAATAATGAAGTCAGTGGCTGTTTTTTGTAAATCAGATATACTTACAAAAATACATCTTCTCTCACTAAAGACAAAATTAGAAGGTATATTGGTCTTCATTTCTTTTTTAAAGAATTATTTTAACTTGATTTATTATTATCCTTAATATTTTCCAATTTTTCCAGAGAGAGAGAGAGAGAGAGAGAGAGAGAGAGAGAGAGAGAGAAAGTGAGAAAGGAAACCACCAGGTCCAAGACTTAAACCATGGTTGAGCATGTGGGAGTGCAGCATGTTTAACCACCACGCCTCCTGCAGGCATTTTATCGGTGAAATTTGCATGTTGTAATATTAATTTTTATGTGGCTAATGACCATAGTAATGGCAACTTTTATCTGGCGATTCATACCTTCAAAGTTTCTTTTAATTTTTTTTTCAAATTTGGAAAGTATATTCATATGTATCATTAATGCCTTCCATTCATCAAAAGTTACTATCAGTCCTTCATTGGGAATGAGGGGATGGGCCTTCTAGTAAGTGTGCTGATTTATATATTGCCGAGATTTTTTTAGAGACTTTTAAGTTCTATTTCTGATCTATTCAAGTAACATTTAAAAAGTATCAACGTTTTGACTTCAGCATTGTGTAATTCTTATTTTGAGATTATGTGTGTCTGAGTATTTGGCAAGCCTTATTTTGTGTGGGTAGTGCCCTGGTTACATTTTATCCTAAAGTCCATTGGGTGCCCAGTGTGTTCATAAGGTAATTTTTAGAGCAGAGATGAGAACATCCCATGCTTGTTGAATTCACAAAAAAGTGTATAATTTTAGAACCACATAGAAAAGTTTATCATACTTGAATTAACTGATACAGAAGTTTGCCATATATTAAAATTGTTGGTTGAACCAAGTATAGATTCAGTTTAATTTTTTAAAAAAAAATTTGCTAGGGGACCAGCAGGTGTCATAATGGTTAAGGTGCTGGGCTCTCACGTGGCTGACCACATTTAGAGTCCCGGACTGGTGGCTTGAAATTCATGCTGGGCATACATGTGTGCATGCACAAAATCCCCCCACCCCAAGAAGAGAATGGAGGAAGAGGGATTGTGGAATGACCATCTTCCCTGGGGGATGATTTCTCACTTTCTGTCTCTGTCTCTTTGGTGAGTGCACATGCCCTATAGCAAAAATATCTCAAAAAATTTTGTTTTTAAATCTTGAGTCAAGCCAAACAAACAAACAAACAAAAAACAGAAAACACAAAAACAAAACAAAACAAAACAAAGAACCAAAAAAAAAAAAAAAACCCAAATAAAGCCATGCCAATCTCATCTCGTTTTCTGCGCACGTTAGGTTTTGTCAAGAAAGGGTGTAACGCAACTAAGTAACAGTCCACCTAGAAGCATTTGCGATGCACGATGGAGGATTTAAAAACTGGAACGGTGAAGGTGACAGCAGTCGCAGTCGGTTGAAGCGAGCATCCCTAGAGTTCTGCAATGTGGCCAAGGACTTGGATTGTACATTGTTCTTTTTTTAAATAGTCATTCAAAATATTGTGAGATGCATTGTTACAGGAAGTTCTCGCCCTCCCAGAAGCTGCCCCACTTCTCCCTAAGGAGAACAGCCCAATCCTCACCCAAATACACATGGGGAGGTGACAACATTGCTTTTGTGTAAATTATGTAATGCAAAATTTTTTAAATCTTCGCCTTAATACTTTTTTATTTTGTTTTATTTTGAATGATCAGCCACCGTGGACCCCCATTTTTGTCCCCCAACCTGAGATGTATGAAGGCTTTTGGTCTCCCTGGGAGTGGGTAGGTGTGGAGGCAGCCAGGGCTTACCTGTACTCTGACTTGAAACCAGTTCAATAAAAGTGCACACCTAAAAAAATTTTTTTTTGTTAATTGGTGAAGGCACTAAAGAGAAAGAGAGAGAACAGGAGAGATAAAGCATCCTACAATCCTGTCTCTTCCATCTCTCTTTCTCTTTTCTTTTTCCTTCCTATCTTCTTTTCCTCTTTCTTTTAGTTTCTTCTCCCTCCTTTCTTGATTCTGGGAATGCACACATAAGTGCTTGGTGTATCTTAAGCTGTTAGAGTCAGGACTCAAACCGTGTGGTTGACCATATGGGACCCACCTGTTTTAACCTCAAGGCCACAGGCTGCCCTTAGATTCAATTTCATTTTTTGGGGGGGCAGAAATATATGGCTTTTTCCCTTTTCTAAACCTGCCATAATTCTTCATTACCGGATATCTAGCCAGGAACACTTTTATGTCAGTAGCATATGTTTCCTATTTGTTAATAATTTCTAAAGCTCAGGATCTTTAGTTGGTATAATGGCTATGTAACTGGACTCCCATGTTGTCAACCGTGGTTTGAGTCCTGGGCCCGGTGGCTTAAACTCATGCTGGTGCACGTGTGTGCATGCCTATGACCCTGAGAGTAGAAGGGAGGAGAAGGGGTTGCAGCGTGACCATTCCCTGGGGGGTGATTTCTCGCTTTCTGTCTCTCTGTCTCTCTGGTGAGTGCATGTGCCCTATAGAAAAACAAAACAAAACAAAACAAAAACAACAACAACAACAACAAAACAAAACAAAACAAAACAAAAACCCTCTCAAAAAATATTTCCAAAGTTAGACTGTATCTACTTTTCCTCAACAAAGTCATGAATCTCTCTTCTGTTGCTCTCATGCTGTACTTCATGTAAACATGCTGTCTGGTGTAATAGATTTCTTCACAATGAGCTACTTCCCTTATACCATCAAACCTAGTTGGATTCTGGTATCCTCAGCTATACTCCTAGGAGAATTAATGATTCAGTTTTATTTTAGTACACCAATCAGGGACAGGTCCCCTTCTTAATTGTTCACTTTGTGATTAGCTATATTAGCATAATAATAATTTTTTTTTGTGTGTGTGTGTGTGTGTGTGCGCGCGCGCACATGCTTACTAGAGAGAGATGGTGAGAGGGAAAATGAGAAATCCCCACTAGAGGGATGAATACTCACAATCCCTTCTCCTTCATTCTCCTCCTGGGGTTTTGGAAACTCATTCATATGCATCTGGTGTTTTTTTTTTTTTTTTTTTTTTTTTTTTTTTTTTTTTTTTTTTTTTTTAGAGGTTTTTGCTATAGGGCGTGTGCACTCACCAGAAAGACAGAGAGAGACAGAGAGACAGAAAGTGAGAAATCACCCCCCCCCCCCCCCAGGGGAGATGGCCATGCCACAATCCCTTTTCCTTCATTCTCCTCTTGGAATCTTGGCAAGCACACACATGCACCTGGCATGAGTTTAAGCCACCAGGCCCAGGACTCAAACCACAGTCGACTACATGGGAGTTCAGTGACATAGCCATTACGCTAACTGCTGGTCCCTCTAGTGTGAGTTTCAAGCCACCAGGTCTGTGACTTGAACTGCAGTCAACCATGAAAAAATCCAGTGCCTTAACCTTGATGCCACCTGTCTACCCCATAATTAATGTACTTAAAAGTTATACTAAATTTGTGAAAAGTCTGAGAAGTTAGGTTTCCATAAATTCTTCATGAACCTAAGAAAGAAGAGTCATTTCCCCCCATATAATGAGTCCTAGAATATCCTGACATTTATGTTACTTCAGGCATAACACTTTCCGCAAAGCATCAATGAGGTTATTGACTCAGAACATCTTTTAAACTATTCTGACTTAGAATGTGTCTGGATGAATCCTAAAAGTCTAGGACTCAATTCTGTTCATGTTCTTGCTTTCTGTGAATATAATTTGCATAGTGCCAGACGCTTGATTATAGCATATATTACTGTTATAAGGTATGCACAGAAACAAAGAGACGGCATTTTTAAAAAATAATCAATCCAGTCACAAAGAATAAACTTATCATTGGAACGTTAATGAATTATGATTGTTTTCCAGAGTCTCCGTCTTGATCATGTTCGACAAGGCATCCATACTGTCTAACAATGTGAATTCACTGCTGTGTCATCAACTCCGACCTTGCTTGACCTCAGCTGGCAGTGTCCCGCCTGGATCAGCCAGGGAGCTAGAGTCACAGAGACCCTTCCTCAGTCCAGCGGCGTCACCCTGCGGTTCTTGCGGCAGTGACCTCAGGCAGCTGTACCCAGAGCACCCTGGTTCTTCTTTCGATCTCAGGAGTCTACCCGGCATAGGCCAATAGCCACATAGGCAGCCTGATTTTGTCTCATCCCACGGGATGGCGGAGAGGGGGCCTCTGGCAAGTGCTACTGAATGAGGCTCGGCCTGCAGAAACCCCCTTGGACGGTAAGGGGAGATTGGCCTCACCTCCTCAGTGAGGCTCGCCCTTCACTGCACCCCCCTGAAGGCCAGCTGGGAGCTCTGGACACCAGCTGGCTATCAAGCCACCTCCCACATCACCCTGTTGGCCAAGAGAGGGTGCTGGGCTTCAGCTGACTGGCGAGCCTCTTCCCACCAGGTCCGAGATAGCCATCAGGGGGTCCAGAGCCACCTTCTGCCCCAGGAAGTCCCGGCTCCTGCTTCCTTCCGGTCAGTGCCTCAGCAAGCACAGGGGCTTCTTGGCACACAGCAGAGGGCACCACCTTGCTTTGGGTGACTGGCCACCGTCTGGTGAGTAGCTGGTACCTTCCCGCCCCGGATCAGTACCTGGCAGCGCCCTGCAGGCAGAGGGGGAGGGGAGGGCTTGGGCAGCAGGGCCAGAACCACTTTTCTGGGAGTGTGGGGCTCAGGGCTGGGGTGACAGGATGATGTGGCCTCACCCTTCCCATCATAGCTGGGTGTGGGGTGGTCTGTGTCTCCCGCAGGTGGGAGACATTCAGGGCTCGGGCATAGGGTGTTGCGAAAGATTGAGAAGAGAGACCTGGGAACAGTGAGAGCAGGGGGCCGCAGCTCTCTTGGAGCAGAAGCCAAATTGCCCCAGAGCAGAGCCCGTTTATTCCAAATGAAATCGGACAAGAGGCTGTTGAGTTTAGCTATAAAGGACAAGGGACGAGCTCCATGACGTTCTTTGTAGGTTCCGTTCCTGGCACTAGGTCGATAGCTAGCATGAACTCGGTAGTCAGAGGACACGTGGCATTGCGGAATGTCACCCAACATCCTGGGACATGGCCTGTGCCTGGAGCCCCGTCCGTCTGGCTGACTGTGCGGTCCCTGCAGCCTTCTGTCCGGGAATGGGCTTGCTTTCAACTGCCTCTGGAATGCTTCCCTTCTGGCCGTCTCTTAGGCCCGGGCTGGCTTCTGTCTCCAACATGCAGATGCTCTGGGGAGCCCTCCCGCGTCCCGCCCCCTGCCCCCAGTCCCCTGGTGCACTTCGTAGGTAGCGTAGGATCAATGTCCTGAGATGTGAGGAGGCCTGCTGGTCTCCTCGGTGGCAGAACACACTCTGAGCTGTTTGCATTGTGGCATTTGCATCAAGGCCAGGACAGTTGAAAAGAAATTCGGCAACATCAGGGAATCTCGTTCCCACCCCCGGCCACACACTGAATCTGCTTACAATCCCTGGGTCCACCTGTCCTGGACAGGCCACACAGATGGACCATCACACACCGTGTGGCCTTTGGTCTCCTGCTTCCCTCACGTCTGTCATCTCTGTGGCTCATGAACCACGCTGTGCCATGCCCCGGTACCTGGCTCAGGTGATCTCTGTCATCACATGGACAGGAGGGGATTCTTGTGGTTTAGATCTTTTGTCCGTCCAGGGGAGGGGGACGTGGGAGCAGTGTCGGTGGTGCGGCGCTTTTCCCTGGGGGTGAGGAGGGAAGGATTTCTCAGCGTTTCCCCCTCTCTGGTGACCAGGTGCCACCTATGGCAAAAGTGGAAAAAAGCCCTACAGACACACGTGATACTGTTATGTTTACAAATTCGGGCAAGCGGAGCTCGCTAGGGAACCCCGAGACATACCGGCCAGAGGTGTCGGGGGCGCCCAGTTCGATCGCGAGGTGTCTGTGTGTACGGACCGTCTGGGATGTGATAGGAGAAGCCCGTGTGCTTATCAGCCACGGGTGGTGACGGCATCACTGTCGACTGTTTTCGGCCTGGCGACAGTATCGGGGCGACGTCCGTCTCTCTTCCGGTCGCCTGCCCGAGATGTCTTACCTACGACACCCGGGCCATGCTGGAAACCCCTCCCACGGGGACTCTAGGGTCACAATGTGCCGTCAGGGAGAGACCGTCCCCGAAGCTCGAGGGGAAGAGGTGCGGGTGGGGCGCCGGACGACCAGCAGGCGCAGGCCCCCCTAGAGGTCCCCCCGGGGGCGCGGTGCGGCGCAGGTGTGGCACGTCATGGAGCAGCAGGGCGCGGCACGTCACGTCACGGCACGTCACGGCACGGCACGTCACGTCACGTCACGTCACGTCACGGCACAGCACAGCACAGCAGGGCACGGCGAGGCGCAGCGCGACACCTATCCAGAGTTCTCAGAGGTCTCCGCGAGTCCAGGCCGGAGGGCGTCAGGGCGTGGCAGGTGAACAGCCAGCCTAGAGGCTTCAGGGAGGAAGGCCTCCGGGCCTCGCGCCAGACTCCATTTCCCAGTGGCCAGTGGGTGGTAGACTCCTGGGTGAGGGCCGGACCACATTCCCCCCCTTTCCCGCCCCTCCACCCCGGGCCTCTGGGCTATGGCAGTTCTTCCGTCGTAGCGTCCGAGTATAAGATGGGATCACGGAGCCCGCTTCCCTTCTCCCCTGCCCTTAGAGTTATGCGTGTAGAGCCGGACGGCATTTCCCAGAGTCTCTGAGAAGTGTGGCCTGGCGCTGTGCCCAGAAGCTTTCCTCCTCAAGATCTCTGGTAGGTGTCTTCTTGACTCTGTGTAGAAGCCCTTCTTCTGGAGGCCTCTGGGTAGTCTGGCATTCTGCCTGAAAGCCTTTCTTGGCACAGGCTGCCGCTTCGTGTCACCTGGCATGGTGCTGGAGTTCCTCTTCACGGAGGCCGTGGGGCAGTGTAGTCTGGCACTACACCCAGAAGCTTCCTCCGGGAGGTCTCTGGGTAATGCAACATGTTCTGGTTTGGGGCACTGAACTTTAGGAGGTAGGATAAAATGGGCACCAAGGGGGACCTGTTGGTAGAATTGTTTCGGTGTGTCTAACCCACATGGGGTGGTTCTGGGTTCACTTCCCTAGCACATCTGGCATGCGTGCCCAGGATAAGGGCCTGGCTGAGGCTGGAGGTAGATAGGGCGTGAGGAACTTGCCAGGGATGCCTGTCTCTCTGTGTCTCTGTTTCTCATGGAAGAAATGAATAAACTTTAAAAAACAATCAGCCCTGGAGACCAGCAAGTGGAGCAGTGGCTACGTGGCTGCACTCCCACATGCAAGCCGTGGTTTGAGTCCCAGACCCGGCGGCTTCAAAATCTTACTGGGCATGTGCGTGCATGCCCAAGATTCCAGGAAGAGAACGAAGGGGGAGAGATTTCATTGTGGCCATTGCCCCTGCGGGGGTATTTTATCACTTTCCCTCTCATCTGCCTCTCTCTCACCCTCTCCCCCGCCACCCCCAGCAAGCACACACACACACACACACACCCAAAGGCAAAGACCTCTACATGATATAATTTGTTGATACCTCTGCTGGGAACTCGATTGGGATGCTGCCAAGTCTGTAGATTGGGTTAGAAAGATCATCTTTGAATGATAACGAGCGTCCTCATCTCGAACAAGGAATTTCTCTGCATGTATTTATACCTCTTCTGATTTCTTTCAACTGATTCAAGGTTTGGTGAATGTATATTTGCATGAGTCCTGTTAGACTTCTTTATTCTGGGAATGCACGCATATGTGCTTGGTGTGTCTCTCTGGCGGTCAGGATCAGGACTCAAACTGTGTGGCTGACCAAATGGGAGTCACCAGTTTCGCTTGTGTGTTTCTTTTGGAGAGACTGTGTTTGTTTCAGAGAGACTTTTTTATTTTATTTATTTTATTTATTTATTTTATATATACTATGGTGTACATGTGCCAACTGGAGAGGCAGAGAGACAGGGAAACAGAAAGCAGGGAAACACTCCCCAGCTCCCGGGAGTGGATGGGGGGGAGCATAGCCTCACCACCATCCCTTTCCTCTCTTCTCCTCTCAGGATTCTGGCACTCATGACTATGTGCCCGGCGTGAGTTGTAAGTCACCCAGTCTGGCACTCAAACCGCATCTGACTATGTGTGAGTCTGGCAACATATGCATTAACGCTACCCACCGGTCCCCTAGGTCACAGATCCTGTTCGTCTTCTTTCTTTCTTCCTATATGATATTTGCAGTGCCAAATGCTCGATGACGTTCTTTTTTTTTTTTTTTTTGTGCATTTTTTTAATCAAGGAAAATGTCAAACATGCAGAAAAAATATGATGAATCCCATGTAGATATCAACCAGCCTTAACTATTATACTTTGCAACCTTGTCTTATCAACTGTCCTTCTCATTTTCATCCATTTGTTTATCTCCAGACCAAGCAATACATTATCTCATGTTCATTACAATATGTATTAAAACATGTAAAAGAGGGGCCAACAGGTGGCGTGGTGGTCAAGGCACTGGAGTCCCACATGACTGACTTCAGTTCAAGTCCTGGACCTATGGCTTGCTTTTTTACTTTCTCTCTCTCTTGCTGTCTTGAGGGAGTACACGTGCCCTATCGCAAATTAAAAATAAATAAAAGAAATGAAATAAAATAATTCTTAAAAAAGTAAAAGGAATGTATATATATATATATATATATATATATATAGGAAACAAGAAATGGAAAATTATTTGTTGATGGTAACATGTATGTTGATGTGCTTGATTGAGACAACATACAGTGTAGTCTAGATGGAAAATCTCACTTTGTATGCTGTAATGATGTACAGTGAATGAATGTAAATAAATAAATTTAATTAAAAAGAAAAAATATATTTAAAAAAAGAAATTACAATTTTATTTGGTGTAAAAATGACATAAATTAAAATTTTTTCGATGTCATTCTGTTACTACCATCAGGTATGCACAGAAACAAAGGAAAGGCATTTTGGGGCACTGGAAGGGTGGCCTGGTGGTTAAGGGTGCTGGACTCCTATGTGGCAGACCACTGTTCAAATACTTCAGACCTGGTGGCTTGTTTCTTTGCTTTCTCTCTGTCTCCCTCTCTGGCAAAATGACAATGAACAAACTAATAAATAAGTAAATCAGTAAACAAAATTAAAGAATTCTTTGAAAAACATTTTAAAAAAGAAAAGGAACTTTTGGAATACTCAATCTAGTCACAAAGAATGCATTTGTCATTGGAAGATTAATGGATTATGATTGTTTTTACAGAGTCTTCGTCTTGATGATGTTCGACTAGGCATCAGTATCAACTAGACAATGAATTCGCTGCCATGTCATCAACTCCGGCCTTGCTTGACCTCGGCTGGCAGTGTCCCACCTGGATCAGCCAGTGCGCTAGAGCCACAGAGACCTTTCCTCAGTTCAGCGGTGTCACCCTGAGGTTCTTGTGGCAGTGACCACAGGCAGCTGTAGCCAGAGCACCCTGGTTCTCCCTTTGATCTCAGGAGTCTACCTGGCATAGGCCGATAGCCAAATAGACAGCCTGATTTTGTCTCATCCCATGGGACGGCAGAGGGGGCCTCTGGCAAGCGCTCCTGAATGAGGCTCGGCATGCAGAAACTTCTTCGGATGGTAAGGGGAGATTGGCCTCACCTCCTCAGTGAGGCTCGCTCTTCAGTGCACCCCCCTGAAGGCCAGCTGGGGGCTCTGGACACCAGCTGGCTATCAAGCCACCTCCCACATCACCCTGTTGGCCAAGAGAGGGTGCCGGGCTTCAGCTGACTGGCGAGCCTCTTCCCACCAGGTCCGAGATAGCCATCAGGGGGTCCAGAGCCACCTTCTGCCCCAGAAAGTCCTGGCTCCTGCTTCCTTCCGGTCAGTGCCTCAGCAAGCACAGGGACTTCTTGGCACCCAGTGGAGGGCACTGCCTGGCTTTGGTTGCCTGGATGCCATCTGGTGAGTAGCCAGTACCTTCCTGCCCAGGCCCGGTACCCGGTGGCACCCCGTAGGCAGAGGAAGAGGGGAGGGCTCGGGCGTCAGGGCCAGAACCACGTGTCTGGGCGTGTGGGGCTCAGGGCTGGGGTGATGGGATGATGTGGCCTCACCCTTCCCATCATAGCTGGGTGTGGGGTGGTCTGTGTCTCCCGCAGGTGGGAGACATTCAGGGCTGGGTGTAAGGTGTTGTGAAATATTGAGAAGAGAGAGGGGGAAACAGTGAGAGTAGGGGGCCGAAGCTCTCTTGGAGCAGAAGTCAAATTGCCCCAGAGCAGAGCCTGTTTATTTCAAATGAAATTGGACAAGCAGCTGGTGAGTTTAGTTATAAAGGATAAGGGGCGAAGGTGGCTAGCAGTTAGCGTAATGGCTATGTCACTGGACCCCCATGTAGTTGACTGTGGCTCACATCCCGGACCCAGTAGCTTAAACCTCACGCTGGGCGTGTGTGCGTGTGTGCCCAAGATCCCGAGAGGAGAATGGAAGAGAAGGGAATGTGGCGAGGCAATACCCCCTGGGGGGTGATTTCTCACTTTCTGTCTCTCTGTCTCTCTCTGCCTGTCTGGCAAGCAAATGTGCCCTATAGCAAAAAAAAAAAAAAAAAAAAAAAAAAAAAAAAAAAAAAAAAAAAAAAACCTCTCCAAAAAAAAAAAAAATAGAATAAGGGGCGAGCTACACGATGTTCTTTGTAGGTTCTATTCCTGGCACTAGGTTGATAGCATGCACTCAGTAGTCAGAGAACACATGGGATTGCAGAATGTCATCCAACATACTGGGATACAGCCTGTGCCTGGAGCCCCATCCAGCTGACCGTGTGGTCCCTGCAGCCTTCTGTCCGTGAATGGGGTTGCTTTTAACTCCCTCCTGAATGCTTCTCTTCTGGCTGTCTCTCAGGCCTGGGCTGGCTTCTGTCTCCAATGTGCAGATGCTCTGGGGAGCCTTCCCATGCCCTCCCCTTTCCTGGTGCACCTCGGAGATAGCATAGGATTGATGTCCTGGGATGTGAGGAGGCCTGCTTGTCTCCTCGGTGGCAGAACACACTCTGAGCTGTGTGCATTGTGGTTTTTGCATCGATTCCAGAGCATCGGCAACTGGAGCCTATCGCTGCCCTAGTGGATGTCTCTGATGTCTGGCCGCAGGTACTCGGTGCTCTGCTGTCTGAGGCCAGATGTGCCAGTTTACAGTCAAGTGTCGTTTCTATCTAGGCCTTGGAGTGGTGGCCCCTGGTGTCAGTGGAGGAGGCACAGTTCCAGGAAGCTGTAGGTTTGCCCCAAGCCCTTCGTGGAATGAGTCTTTCCTCTGTGGAATTGGCAATTGGGTAAGTTGTTTTCCCTTTCTTTTGTTGTTACGTAAATTCATACACGGAGTCGTGCCCCAAACCCCTCCCATGGGGACTGTCGGGTCACAGTGTGCCGTCAGGGGGAGCCCGTCCCCAAAGCTCAGGGAGAAGAGGTGTGGGTGGGGCACTGGACGACTGGCAGGCGCGGGCCCCCTAATAGGTCCCCCCGGGGGCGTGGTGTGGCACAGGTGTGGCACATAATGGCACAGCAAGGGGCGGTGCAGTGTGATGTGGTGTGGTGCGTATCCTGTCCAGAGTTCCCAGAGGTCTCCAGATGTCCAGGCTGGCTAGCATCAGGGCGTGGCAAGAGAACAACCAGCCAGGTAGCTTCAGGGAGGAAGGCCTCTGGGCCTCGCACCAGACTCCGTTTCCCAGTGTCCAGTGGGCAGTAGACTTCCAGTTAACGGCCGGACCACATCCCCCCCTTCCCACCCCTCCACCCCAGGCCTCTGGGATATGGCAGTTCTTTGGTCATAGCGTCCGAGTACAAGATGGGATTGCAGAGCCTGCTTCCCTTCTCCATGTGTGTAGAGCCGGAGTATATTTCCCATAGTCTCTGAGAAGTGTGGCCTGGCGCTCTGCCCAAAAGCTTTTCTCCTCAAGATCTCTGGTAGGTGTCTTCTTGACTCTGTGTAGAAGTCTTTCTTCTGGAGGCCTCTGGGTAGTCTGGCATTCTGCCTGAAAGCCTTTCTTTACACAGGCTGCTGCTTCATGTCATCTGGCATGATGCTGGAGTTCCTCCTCCTGGAGGCCATGGGGCAGTGTAGTCTGGCACTACACCCAGAAGCTTCCTCTGGGAGGTCTCTGGATAATGTAGCATGTTCTGGTTTGGGGCACTGAACTTTAGGAGGTAGGATAAAATGGGCACCAAGGGGGACCTGTTGGTAGAATGGTTTCGGTGTGTCTGACCCACTCGGGGTGGTTCTGGGTTCACTTCCTGAGCACATCCAGCACACATGCCTGGGACAAGGGCCTGGTGACATTGGAGGTGGATAGGGCGTGAGGACCTTTTCAGGGATTCCTGTTTCTCTGCGTCTCTGTGTCTCATGGAAAAAAATGAATAAACTATAAGATACAATCAGGACTGGAGGCCAGCAGGTGGAGCAGTGGCTACGTGGCTGTACTCCCACATGCAAGCTGTGGTTCGAGTCTCAGACCCGTTGGCTTCAAAATCATACTGGGCATGTGCGTGTGTGCCCAAGATTCCAGGAGGAGAACGGAGGGGGAGGGATTTCAGTATGGCCATCACCTCTGGGTGGGTATTTTCTCACTTTCCCTCTCATCTGTCACTCTCTCTGGCCCTCCTCCCCGCCACCCCCAGCAAGCACATACACACCCAAAGGCAAAGACCTCTAAACGATAAAATTTGTTGATTCCTTTGCTAGGAACTCGATTGGGATGCTGCCGAGTCTGTAGATTGGGTTAGAAAGATCATCTTTGAACAATAATGAGCATCCTCATCTCGAATGTGGAATTTCTCTGCATGTATTTATACCTCTTCTGATTTCTTTCAACTGATTCAAGGTTTGGTGAATGTATATTTGCATGAGTTCTGTTAGACTTCTTGATTCTGGGAATGCACACACATGTGCTTGGTGTGTCTCTCTGGTGGTCAGGATCAGGAATCAAACTGTGTCGTTGACCAAGTGTGATCCACCTGTTTCGCTTGTGTGTTTCTTTTAGAGAGACTATGTTTGTTTAAGAGATACTTTTTTTTTTAATACTATGGTGTACACATGGTGTACACATTACAAGGTGTCTTTGTGTTGGACCGTCTGGGATGTGATAGTAGAAGCCGGTGTGCTTATCAGCCACGAGTGGTGATGGCATCACTGTCAATCTTTTTTGGCGTGGCGACAGTATTGGGGTGACGTCCATCTCTCCTCTGGTCACCTGCCCGAGATGTCTCACCGACGACACCCAGGCCATGGCAGAAACCCCTCCCACATGGACTCTTGGGTCACAATGTGCCATCAGGGGGAACTTGTCCTCGAAGATTGAGGGGAAGAAGAGCGGGCTGAGCGCTGGATGACCGGCAGGTGCGGGCCCCTCTAGAGGTCCTCCCAGGTGTGCAGCATGGCACGACACAGCATGGCATGGCACGGCACGGCGCAGCGTGTCATGGCGCAATGTGACACCTGTCCAGAGTTCCCAGAGGTCTTACTGAGGCCAGGCCGGCGGGGGTCAGGGCGTGGCAGGAAAACAGCCAGCCCAGAGGCTTCAGGGAGGAAGGCCTCTGGTCCTCGCGGCAGACTCCATTTCCCAGAGGCCACCGGGTGTTAGACTCCTGGGTGAGGGCTGTACCACTTCCCTTCACCCTCATGCCTTCTGGATATGGCAGTTCTTGGATAATGATGTCCGAGTACAAGATGGGATCACGGAGTCCGGTTCCCTCCCCTGCTCTTAGATTTGCTGTGGGTCTCAGTGAGGTTTGGGACTGAGTGGGTTTTTCTTTGGGTCATTGTTTTGTTTTTCGGGTCTTCTTGATGTGTGCAGTGGTCTCTCTGAGGTGTGCTGTGCATTGTGGTGGAGTTTGCTCTGGGTCACAGTGGGGTATGCTGTGGGTCTCAGTGAATTGTGTTTTGGTTCTCAGTGAGGTTTGGTGTGAGTCTCAGCGAGGATTGGGTCTGAAAGTGGTGTGCTGTGGGTCGCAGTTTTGTGCTGTGGGTCTCAGTGATGTGTTCTGTGGTCTCAGTGAGGTGTGCTTCATGTTGCAATGAGGTGTGCTGTGGGTTAAAGTGGGGTGTGCAGTGGATCTCAGTGAATTGTGCTGTGGTTCTCAGTGAGGTTTGCTGTGGTTCTCAGTGAGTTTTGTGTCTGAGTGGGGAGTGCTGTTGGTTGAAGTTTTGTGTGGTGGTCTCACTAAGGTGTGCTGTGGGTCGCAGTGGGGTGTGCTTTGGATCTCAGTGAATTGTTCCGTCGGCCTCAGTGAGGTTTTCTGTTGGTCTCAGTGAGGTTTAGGTCTGAGTGGGGTGTGCTGTGGGTCACAGCTTTGTGCTGTTGGTCTCAGTAATGTGTGCGGTGGTTTCACTGAAGTGTACTGTGGGGTGCATTGGGGTGTGTTGTGAGTTAACGTGGGATGTGTTCTGGATGTCAGTGAATTGTTCTGTGGGTCTCAGTGACATTTGGTTGTGAGTGGGGAGTGCTGTGGGTCGAAGTTTTGTGCTGTGGTTCTCAGTGATGTGTGTGGTGGTCTTACTGAGGTGTGCTGTGGGTTGCAGTGTGGTGGGCTCTGGGTAAAAGTGGGGTGTACTGTGGATTTCAGTGAATTTTTCTGTGGGTCCCAGTGAGGTTTGCTGAGGGTCTCAGTGAGGTTTGGATCTGAGTGTGGTGTGGTGTGTGTCACAGTTTTGTGTTGTGGGTCTCAATGATGTGTTCAGTGGTCTCATTGCAGTGTGCTGTGGGTGGCAGTGTGGTGTGTTGTGGGTTAAAATGGGGTGTGCTGTTGATTTCAGTGAATTTTGCTGTTTGTCTAAGTGAGGTTCTCAGTGAGATTTGTGTCTGAGTGGGGTGTGCTGTGGGTTGCAGTTTTGTGCTAGGGTTCTCAGAGTTGTGTGCGGTGGTCTCACTAAGGTGTGCTGTTGGTCACAGTGTAGCTCACTGAGGGTTAAAATGGAGTGTGTTTTGGATTTCAGTGAATTTTGCTGTGGGTCTCAGTGAGGTTTGCTGTGAGTCTCAGTGAGGTTTGTGTCTGAATGGGGTGTACTGTGGGTCACAGTTTTGTGCTGGGGGTCTCAGTGAGGTGTGTGGTGGTCTCAATGAGGTGTGCTGTGTGTCACAGTGTGGTGCCCTGTGGGTTAAAGTGGGGTGTGCTGTGGATTTCAGTTAGTTTTGCTGTGGGTCTCAGTGAAGTTGGCTATGGTCTCAGTGAGTTTTGGGTCTGAGTGGGTTGTTCTGTGGGTCGCAGTTTTGTGCTGTGGGTCTCAGTGATGTTTTCAGTAGTCTCACTTAGGAGTTCTGTGTGTTGCACTGTAGTTCACAGAAGGTAAAAATGGGGTGTTCTGTGAATTTCAGTAAATTTTGCTGTGGGTCTCAGCGACGTTTGGGTCTGAGTGGGATGTGCTATGAGTCTCAGTGATATTTGTGGTTGTCTCACAGTGGTGTGCTGTGGTTCACAATGTGGTGCGCTGTTGGTTAAGGTGAGGTGTGCTGTGGATTTCAGTGAATTTTGCCATGGGTCCCAGGGAGGACTGCTGAATGTCTCACTGAGGTTTGTTTCTGAGTGTGGTGTACTGTGGGCTGCAGTTCTGTGTTGAGGTGTCAGTGTGTGCGGTGCTCTCACTGAGGTGTGCTGTGGGTCGCTGTGTGGTGCACCGTGGGTTAATTTGGCATGTTCTGTAGATTTCAGTGAATTTTGCTGTGGGTCTCAGTGAGGTGTGCTGTGGGTCTCACTGAGGTTTGGGTCTGAGCGTGGTGTGCTGTGTGTCGCAGTTTTGTGCTGGGGGTCTCAGTGATGTGTCCTGTGGTCTCACTGAGGTGTGGCGTGGCTTGCAGTGGGGTGGGTGTGCTGTTGTTTAAAGTGGGGTGTTCTGTGGATCTCAGTAAATTGTGCTGTGGGTCTGAGTGATGTTTGCTGAGGGTCTCAATGAGGTATGTGTTTGAGTGGGGTGTGCTGTGGTTCACAGTTTCATATTATGGGTCTCAGTGATGTGTCTCACTGAGGTGTCATGTGGCTCACAGAGGGCTGTGCTATGGTTTAAAGTGGGGTATGATGTGCATTAAAGAGGAGTGTACTGTGTATTTCAGTGAGGTTTGCTGTGGGTCTTAGTGAGGATAGGGTCTGTGTGAGGTGTGTGGGGGTTGCAGTTTTCTGCTGTGGGTCTCAGTGATGTGTGCGGTGGTCTCACTGAGGTGTTGTGAGGCTTGCAGTGGAGTGTGCAAGGAGTCTCAGGTTTGTGCAGTGGGTTTCAGGGATGTGTGTGGTGGTCTCAATGAGGTGTGCAGCCTGTAGCAGTGGGGTGTGTGGATGCTTAAAGAGGGATGTGCTTTGGGTCCAGTGAATGGAACTGTGGGTTACTGGGGTCTCTGTGAGGTTTGAGACGTAATGGGCTGTGCTGTGGGTCTGAGAATTGTGCGGTGGGTTGTAGGGATGTGTGCGTTGGTCTCAATGGGAGGTCCTGCTTGTCACAGCGGGGTGTGCGGAGGTTAAAGTGGGCTGTGCTTTGGGTCCTCTGAATGGTACTGTGGGTGTCAGTGAGGTTTGCTGTGTGTCTCAGTGAGGTTTGAGACTTAGTGGGGTGTGTGGTGTGTCTCAGGTTTGTGCAGTTATTTTCAGGGAAGTGTACAGTAGCATAAATGAGGTGTGCTGCCTGCCACAGTGGGGTGTGCAGTGACTTAAAGTGAGGTGTGCTTTGGGTCCAGTGAATGGTACTATGGGTGTCAGTGAGATTTGCTATGGGTCTTAGTGAGGTTTGAGACTTAGTTTATGTTTGTGCAGTGGGTTTCAGCAATGTGTGCGGTGGTCTCAATGATCTGTGATGCCTGTCTCACTGGGGTGTGCAGAGGCTTAAAGTGGGGTGTGCATTGGGTCCAGTGAATGGTACTGTGAATGTCAGTGAGGTTTGTTGTGGGTCTCAGTGAGGTATCAGACTCAGTGAGGTATTTTGTGAATCTCAGGTTTGTGGAGTGGGTTCTAGGGATTTGTGTGATAGCCTCAAAGGGGTATGCTGTCTCTCGCAGTGAGGTATACAGTAGTTTACATTGGGATGTGCTTTGGGTTTAGGGAGTGGTACTGTGGGTGTTAATGAGGTTTGCTGTCAATCTCAGTTAGGTTTGAGTCTTAGTGGGGTGTGCTGTGCATCTCAGGTTTGTGCAGTGGGTTGTAGTGATGTGTGCGGTGGTCTCAATGAGGTGTGCTGTGTGTCACAGTGGGGTGTGCAGAGGCTAAAAGTGGGGTGTGCGCTGAGCCCATTGAATGATACTGTGGGTGACAGTGAGGTTTGCTGTGGGTCTCTGAGGTTTGAGTCTTATTGGGGTGTGCTATGTACTTCAATAAATTTTGCTGTGGGTCCCAGTGAGGTTAGGGTGTGAGTGGGGTGTGTTGTGGGTCATAGAATTGTTCTTTGGGTCTCACTGATGTGCGAAGTGGTCTAACTGAGGTGTGCTGTGGTTCACAGTTGGCTGTGCTGTTGTTTGAAGTGTGGTATGCTTTGGATTAGAGTGGGGTGTGCTGTGTAACTAAATGAATTTTGCTGTGGGACCCAGTGAGGTTAGTGTGTGAGTAGGGTGTGTTGTGGGTCAGAGATTTGTCCTTGGGGTCTCAGTGATGTGGGCAGTGGTCTCACTGAGGTGTGCTGTGGGTCACAGTGGGTTGTGCTGTGGCTTAAAATGGAGTGTGCTGTGGCTTAAAGTGGGATATGCAGTGTAGCCCAATGAATTTTGCTGTCGGTCGTATTGAGGTGAGGGTTTGAGTGGGGAGTGTTGTGGGTCACAGATTTTTTCAGTGTGCACTAAACAGCATTACTTTCAAAGGCGAGTCTTTATGAATTTTTTTCATGGTACTTTTCAGTTGTGGGTGCTCGTTGGGTGTGCTTAATGTCACAGTTTTGTTCTCAGGGACACAGAGGTTTATGCTGTGGTTAAAATGAGGTGAGATATGGGTCCTTGAGACTTAATTCTGGCTTAAATTTCAGTGTGGACTAAACAGCGTTACTGTCAATGGTGGGTCTCTATGAATTTTTCTCAAGGTATCTTTCAGTTGTGGGTGTTATTTGTGGGTGCATAGAGTAACAGTTTTGTGACCAGCGATACAGAGATTGGTACTGTGTTAAAAATGAGGTGTGATATGTGTCCTTGGGGCTTAATTCTGGCTTAAAGTCCAGTGTGCCCTAAACAGCATTACTTTCAATGGTGGGTCTCTATGAATTTTTCCCAAGGTACTTTTCAGTTTTGGGTGTTAGTTGGGTGTGCCTAGTGTGACAGTTTCTAGCTCAGGTTTACAGAGTTTTGTACTGTGGTCGAAATGAGGTGTGATATGGGTCCTTGAGTGTTAATTCTGGCTTAAAGTTCAGTGTGCACTAAACAGCATCACTGTCAATGGTGGGACTCCATGAATTTTTCTCAAGAGACCTTTCAGTTGTGGGTGTTAGTTGGGTGTTCCTAGTGTGACAGTTTCATGCTCAGGTTTGCAGAGTTTTGTACTTTGGTCAAAATGAGGTGTGATATGGGTCCTTGAGGCTTAATTCTGGCTTAAAGTTCAGTTTGCACTAAACAGCATTACTGTCAATGGTGGGTCTTTATGAATTTTTCTCAAGGTATCTTTCAGTTGTGGGTGATAGTTGAGTTTTCCTAGTGTCACAGTTTTGTGCACAGGGATACAGAGGTTAGTACCGTGTTTAAAATGAGGTGTGATATGGGTCCTTGTGGCTTAATTCTGGTTTAAAGTTCAGTGTGCACTAAACAGCATTACATTCAATGGTGGGTCTCTATGAATTTTTCTCAAGGTACCTTTCAGTTGTGGATGTTATTTGTGGGTGCCTAGAGTAACAGTTTTGTGCTCAGCGATTCAGAGTTTAGTATCGTGTTAAAAATGAGGTGTGATATGGGTCCATGTGGCTTAATTCTGGCTTAAAGTTCAGTGTTCACTAAACAGCCTTACTTTCAATGGTGGGTCTTTATAAATTTTTCTAAAGGTACTTTTCAGTTGTAGGTGTTTGTTTGGTGTGCTCAGTGTCACAGGTTTGTTCTCAGGGATACAGAGGTTTATGGCGTGGTCAAAATGAGGTGGGTGGGGGTCAGAGATGACCCTCCCTCAGAGTCCCTTGCTGCCCAGAGGCTTCTAGTGGGAGCTGCTGCCTGCGGCCTGGAAGGACTGTCTGTGAAGAGAGGCAGGACTAGGAATTACCAATAAAAAGGTGGGCTCCAAGAAAAAAAAAAGCCACAGGGAATTTCTATCTACCTACCAAGGAGGTGGAGTCTGGGGCTGGAGAGACTGGAAGTGGGGTGGGGGCCAGAGATGAACCTCCCTCAGAGTCCCTTGCTGGTCAGAGGCTTCCAGTGGGAGCTGCTGACTGTGGCCTGGAAGGACTGTCTGTGAAGAGAGGCAGGACTAAGAATTAGAAATAAAAAGGTGGGCTCCAAGGGGAAAAAAAAAAGCCACAGAGAAGTTCTGTCTACCTACCAAGGAGGTGGAATCTGAGGCTGGAGAGACTGGAAGTGGGGTGGGGCCAGAGATGAACCTCCCTCAGAGTCCCTTGCTGGCCAGAGGCTTCCAGTGGGAGCTGCTGACTGTGGCCTGGAAGGACTATCTGTGAAGAGAGGCAGGACTAAGAATTAGAAATAAAAAGGTGGACTCCAAGGGGAAAAAAAAAAAAAAAGCCACAGAGAATTTCTGTCTATCTACCAAGGAGGTGGAATCTGAGGCTGGAGAGAGTGGAATTGGGGTGGGGGGTCAGAGATGACCCTTCCTCAGAGACCCTTGCTGGCCATAAATAAAATTTTAATTAGGACTCAAAATCATTTTATTCATAGCAATTCTTGTCATATTGTATAGGAATGGTAATTGAAATAAAGGAAGGTATGCATAATGTGTACTTATATTACAATTACACACACACACACACACACACACACACACACATATATATATGTATTGCCATTTTTCCATTTCCAATGAAAACACCATAAAATGCAAGCAAAGTGTCTCAAAACCACTGAAAAATTAAAAATTAAAATCCTCATTCAGCCCTTCACATTCCAAAATAAAATAATAGCAGTACAAAAGCCCACTATATATATTGTCAGTATTTATGGCCTGGCCCTCCAAGTTATATATTACAACAGTACAATTTCTATTTTAATATGCTGTGCCAAAAACTGTCACAGAAATATTAATAACTACCTTCAAAATGTGAATAGCTGATTTTCATTTTTTTAAGAGAGATTTTTCTTTAGGGTGTGTGTATGGGAGTATTAGGCTGTTATGCCTGGGAGTATGTGGCTGAGGAAAAAGGAGAGATGGCAGAGGCTGGTGGTCATGGGGCTTTTTCTGGAGGATGGAAATGGCTCTGAACTTTGTGGTAGCTGATGCCCCTCCCTCTGCTGCCACTTGTGTCTGGACTGCAATAAAGTAATGGCTGCTGTGATGGCTCCTGGATGGTTCAATGACTGGGGCTGCTTTTTAGCAGCCAGAAGCCTGACAAAGGTGGAAGGAGAATGGGGAGAAGAATCATCCTCAGAAGGGCCATCCCATCTATTGTCCTCCTGAGCTTGAGCCAGGCAGGGTGCAGCAGTAGAAGATGGGAGGTTCAAAACTGGACATGTCCCCATTGCTGCAGTGTTGAAGGACCAGCTCTCTGAGGGTCTCAGCCCTGGAAATACTGACTCCCTCCTTGGAGCTGCCCCTTGACATATGTTCTTCTCCTCGGTCTCTTCCTGCCCCCACTCCAGGTGTGGGCAGTGCCACCACTGTGTATAGACTGACTTTCAAGCCAGCTGCTCTGCCCAAGCATGCTACTTATGCTAGACACAATGGCTTTCCTCAAGCCACCGTGTCTGCCTGAGCACACAACTTCCACCAGAAACAACAAGCAACACGTGGCGCCTGCCGCCTCTGCTGCCGGACACCCCCACCCCCGCGCCGCCACCGAGGCACGCGTCGTGCCTTCCCCTCAAAACCACTTCTGCCCAAACATGTAACTTCATTGCCTTGGACCAAATCCTCCGCTTCCGCCCTAACTTGCTGCCCTCCTTTGCGCATGACACTCCTGTCCTAAAAAACCACTTCCGCCGGAACCGCTGCTTCTGCTTGAGCAGGCTCTTCCACGTTCACTTGGAGGAACGTGGAACAGCCGAGTCAACATTCAGCTGAGGAGCCCCGTCAAGGTTTATTTATTTATTTTATTTATTTACAGCTCAAGGTTTAAAGCAAAGACGAAGAGGAGGCAAGAAACTCGCCACTCCCACCAACTCCAGTGAGCGGGCTCTCCAACAGCACCTCCCCCACTTCGCTGCTTCTCACAATGTCGGAGAGCGTCTCTGGGCAGGGACTGCCGATGCGTCTCACCTGAGTTGGGTCTCACCTTATAACAGCTGAATTCACTAGCTTTCAGTGTGCCTGCAGCTTCTGAGAGGAGAAAGCTGAGAGCCCTTGCATCCAGACGCCGAAGTGTGTATTCCTGGTAATATTTTATTTTTCTTCTAGAGAGATTTTTGCTATAGAGCATCTGTGCTGATGTAATTATTATGTAATCTACTGGTCCCCTCTTAGTACTTTGAGTAGGCATGCCCAGTGTGTTTTAAGCAGTGTGATACAGGACTAGAATCAAAGCCAAATACTGGGAAGTCCAGCGATGGAAACCATAAGCCATATGCTGTTCCGAAGGTTAACTGTTTTTATTGCATGATGCTTACAGCCATTTAAGATGAAATTTGTACAGTCGAGGGCAGGGAGTGGGAAAGAAGCCACCTTTCTAGAACTCAAAGTGCAGTTGGCCATGTGGGAGTCCAGCATCCTTAACCACCACACCACCTGCCGGCCCCATATAATTTTTTTAAATTTTCTTTTTATTGTCATAGGATGCTTACACTCACCAAAGAGAAGGAGAGAGAGAGAGAGAATGAGAGGGAGGGAGAGAAAATGAGAATCACCCCCAGGGGTATGGCCACACCATAATCTCATGTCCTCCATTCTCATCTTGAGATTTTGACCACATACACACATGTGCCTGGCATGATTTTTGACCCACCAGGACCAGGGCTCAAACCATGGTCAGCCATTTGAGAGTCCAGTGTCTTAACTTCGGTACCACCTGCTTGTTCCTAGCATTGTATAATTCTTATTTTGGGACAATATACATGTATATTATATTTGGTAAGTCTTTTGTTTTGTAAGTGTCCTGGTTGCATTTTATCCTTGTCTCCCTTTACGTTCATAAGGTGGGTTTTAGGACAGAGGTGCTTGTTGTTTTCACAAAGAATGTATATAACATTTTTATCATATATAAAATGGTTATTAAGTTTGAATCACTAGATGCAGAAGTTCGCCGTAAATTATGATTGAGCTGAATAAAGTATAGATTCAGTTTAATTAAAAATTTTTTTTCAGAGCTTGGTGGCGCTCTTGAGAAAGAGAGAGGGAGAGAGAGGGAGAGTGGGAAAACACAGGTGTTGTGTGTCTCTCAATCTGCTGGGTCCACTACTCAAACCATGTATTTGGCAATATTGGATCCAGCCAGTTTAACCACAAGGCTATAGCCTGGCCCCAGATTCAGTGTAATCTTTTGGGGGCAGGGACATAGGCTTTTTTTCTTTTCTACAACTGCCATAGTTGTTCACGAGTAGACGTGTGTTTAGAAGCCTTTTTATGCCAGTGCCCTATGTTTTGTATTTAATAGTTTCCCAAGCTAGACTATTTCTATTTTCAAGTGATTTGATACATTTATTCATGAAGAGCTATGTCTGTAATACAATCAAGTATATTTGGTTCCTGGTATTCTCAATTATATTTTAGATCTAATATGGTTTTCTGGGTGAATAAATAACTCAGTTTGTTTTATTACACAAATAAAGCACAGATCCCTTGTGTTATTAGCTTTGAGACCAGCTACATTAACATAATTAATGTACTTAAAAATTCAACTTAATTTGGAAACATTGTAGAGTTTAGGTGCCCAATAATCTTTAAAAATATTCTAAAAGTTATTTTTTAAAGTTTTTTTTTCCATAAGGCATGTGCCCTTGTGGATAGATAGAAAGACAGTGAGAGCGAAAGTGAGAAATCACCCTCCAGGGTGGAGGCAATGCTGCAATCACTTCTTCTCTTAAATTTTTGGAAACACGCACACGTACCCAGTGTGAGTTTCCAGTCGAAAGGTCTAGGACTCCAAACATGGTTGGGAATCCAGCACCTTAACCTCTATACCACCTTCTAGACTAGAAAGTTAAATTATTTTTTTCTACAAAGTATAGGAATATGTAAAATCATTCATAGAAGATCCTGATATTTTGGTTTCTTCCGAGATCAAACGAGATCGGGCGCGTTCAGGATGGTATGGCCGTAGACTGACATTTTGGTTTCTTTATCACTTTTTGTCAAGCTTTACTGTGGTAATCATCCTTGTCACAGATTCTGTTCACATTCTTGTTTTCTTTTAATATTTTTTCTTCCTTTTTAAAAATAATTATTTCTTTATTAGCTTTATTTTTCAGTTTTGACTAGAGAGAGAGGGAAAGAGAGAGAGAGAGAAAACAAGCATCTAGGTCTGGGACTAGAACTGTGGTCTGCCATTTGGGAATCCAGCACCCTTATCCACCATGCTACCTGCCAGCCCCCGAATGTTTTTTCTTAATGACAAATATTTAATCATACTACTACTAAAAGATATGTCTGGAAACAAAAGAATTCTTCAGAACGATTGATTCAGTCACAATTAATCAGTTTGTATTCCCCCGCCCCCCCCCAAGGCACTGTTTTTTTTTTTTTTTTTTTTTTTTTTTTTTGAGAGGTTTCTGCTATAGGGCGCATGCACTCGCCAGACAGACAGAGAGAGACAGAGAGATAGAAAGCGAGAAATCACCCCCCAGGGGGGATGGTCATGCCGCAATCCCTTCTCCTCCATTCTCCTCTCGGGATCTCGGGCACGCACGCACACACGCCCGGCGTGAGTTCTAAGCCACCAGGTCCGGGACGCGAACTGCAGTCGACTACGTGGGAGTCCAGCGACGTAGCCATTATGCTAACTGCTGGTTCCCCCAAGGCACTGTTTTGAAGATGTTCATCAAGTAATTGAAATAGAGTCGCTAAAATGTGAGTTTCTCCCCTGCTCTAAGGTTACCATCTTTTTTTTGAGAATTATTTTATTCAACTTTTATTGATTAATTTATTTTTATTTGACCAGAGAGGGACAGAGTGTGAGAGAGAAAGAGACAGAAAAAGTGAGAAAGTAAGCTGCCATGTCTGGGACTTGTACTGTGGTCAGCCATGTGGGAGCCCAGCACCCTTATCCACTACACCACCTGTTGGCTCCAGGTACTACCTTCTTATAGAGTGAATCCAGGATACAATTTTAGCTTGAGAAAAAAATAAGTTTACACATGGGTTATTACTTGACCATGAAACATGTAAAAGACATTTATCTAAAATTAAGCATTAGTCTTCATTGTTTATTTTTTGTGTCTTAAATGCTCTTATTAAAAATCAGGTCTCAGGACCAGAAGATGGCATAGTGGTTATGTTATTGGACTCCAACATGGACAACCATGATTTTAAGCCGGGAGTGTCTATGTGCATGCCCAAGATCCCAGGAG